>CM077167.1:63202508-63676533 GCA_039583875.1 Platanthera guangdongensis | reverse complement strand
GAAATGTTGGACTTAAAGTATAAGGATGTTTCTGCACTTTTATTTTCTGCACTCCTAAATTAAAAAATATATATAAAACAAAATTCCAAAGATATTTAGTTTTATTTTTTAAAATATTCTTTGTAAAATACTTTATACAAATATATTTTTTGTAAATATTTTGTAAATATTTTGTAAATATTCTTTCTCTTTCCCCCCTTCCTTTCTTCCCTTCTACTTTGTAAATAACTTTTTTTGCTTTTCTTATTTTGTAAATATTTTCTTATAAAAAACAAAAATACAAAAATTAGAAAAGGAAAATAGTTCAAAAAATATATATCGTTTTCGCATTTTTAGTATGTATATAATAACAAAATTAAACACAAAACACAAAAAAGATAATAATTCAAAAATTCCAAAAAAAGAGTAAAACGAAACAAAAACAAAAATTTCAAAAAAAAGATAATAAATTAAAAACACAAAAAAAATGAAAACTATAAAAATCCCAAAAAAAATTTTATGAAATAAATAATCAAATATTCTATTCTTAACCCATTTTGCTCTCCAAAAATATAGTTGCGAGTTTTATTTATAAGCAATTTCATTAATTTTTTATTTACTATTTGTTTATTAATTAGAGATTGATAGACTTAAATATCTGGGGTTAAGTTTTAAATTTTTTTTTACACTTTATTCTTAAGATAGGGGACTTGTTTTAGGCACTACTACTATTTATCTAAAATAGAGGCATGTGTATTATGTTAGAAAAAATAACTATATACTTCAATTATTTTCTACTTCAAGCTTTTTTGAAATACAGGAACGTTCAATTTTTAAAGGTTTCTCTCAAACTTTTTTTATTAAAATCTAGTTTTATTTTGAAAAAAAAAACTCATCTCCCAATATGTTCTTTAAAAGAACCTATGTCAATGAGAATAAGATTTTGTTTTGTAAACATATGCATCCAATATTTGAAAATATTATATGTTACGGAGTAAGAGGATAAAATTCATTACTGCTATACATATATATTGGGTTATATGAAGTTGTACAAAAAATTACTACTGCATGTTATGGAAAATAAGATTTTTTTTCCTAAACATGCATATTCAAAAAAATTGTATTCGTGGTTTGAGAAAAAATATACCTCATCTCCTCCAAAGCCCTCTTCATAAACCAAAACAATACCCTTAGCCATATTCAATGATTGTAGAATTAATATAAAATTTTTTTGAGAGCATAATTTTTAAGTTGCATTATTTTCTTTAAACTCTTGAGCTAAAGTTTCTATAATTCAAATCTATCCTTGTTAGCTAACAATTATAATTTTTGCTTGCTATTTGGAAACTTCAAGAAATCTTTTTGGCCAAAACTTTTCCTCTATTTAAATCAATTTCATGATTTAGGACATAACTCTTATACCCTTGATAATTATTTTGATCTCTCTTTTAATTAATTCAAGCGGTAGCTAAATTTAAGATTTCTTTTAATTCCTGATAAGTATATCTCCAACTTTAGTTCTGGAATAGCAAAAGCTTTAGTATGAGGTATTTGAGAAGTTGTAAATATTCATATTTTTACTTAGTTTATTTAAGTCATTTTAGTTTCTTTTTGTCATTTTTAGTTACTTTTCTTTAATAAAATGTTTCTTTTCTGTAAATATTATCCTAACTTAACTTAAATTTATTTTCTAAAATTTTTCAGGAAAAGTAAAAAATTTCATAGTAAACGCCCGTGTACTTCGGGTCATGCTGGTGACCAAGCGTGTTACTTTGATTCCAGAGAAAAAACATAGCCTGCAAAGAAAAATGCCTGACACGCCCATGTCCCATGTGATATGCCCATGTTCAGTCCGCTATCAAACCCCATGCAAATCCCGTTCAATGATTTGGCAAACATACCAGTCACGCCCGTGTCAATATTCGACACGCCCGTGACCTCTCCACCTGTCCCCGACAAGACGTCGGCTACAAAATGAAGCGACGCCTTCCCACAGAAGTACCTTCTGTACATGCCCATGCTACATGCTCGTGTGAGCAGGGTCACGCCCGTGACTTCCTTGTGGGCCTCACCAAAGTCCACCGGCATTGAATGTTCGGCTTCACTTCAATAACAGTGCTGACACGCCCCCTACACGCCCGTGACCTAGGGCGTGTAATTTGATTTTTTTGGCCATAAATAGTACCTTGCTGTAAGGTTTGTTGGTTCAGAATTTTGAACCATTTTGGTGTTAGGGGCTGCTGCTAGGTGTCTTGTTTTAGTGCTATGTAAGGATATTCTCCCCCCTCCTCTTTGTGTTTGTTTTAGCTTTTAGCTTTTGTAATCAACTTTCTTCTTAATAAAGTTATTAGTTTTTCATCCTTACATTGTTCTGGAATGTCTCTGAATGCCTCTCTTTCATCAATCTTATGTATCTTTATTTTTTTCATTTTTATATGCGTGTGTGTGTGTGTTTATGAGTTAAATTGGTCGAATTTATGCTTTCAACTGAAAAAATCAATTTTCTTTACTTTATATTTTCTTAAAATTACTAGTCGTTGTTATAGCTTTTTTTCTTATCATACTCATTAGAATGGTTTAGATTTAGGATTTTTATGCTTTTATATTCATTTTTATGAATTTGTAAAATGATTTCAAAAGTGGATTTCATTACTCTTTCACTTAGATTTTTACTTCTTTGGGTTGTAAAATTTTTGTTTCTTTTTTACTTTCTTCCACTTTTTAAACACATTTATAAAGTTATAAGAATAGATTATGTGTTATTCTAAATTTTCAAGACCTTTGATTTTCGCATTTACTTAAAAACTCTTTTACTCAAACAATTTTTATTTCTACTTTTTATGCTTTTCCATCAAATTATAACGGTAGAAAAAGTAAACATTTTTATTTTTCAAGCACTTGATTTTCTCTCATTTATTTGAAAACTCTTTTGCTCAAATAATTTTATTTCTACTTTTTATGCATTTCCATCAAATTCTAGCGGTAAAAAATATAAACGTTTTAATTTTTCAATCACATGCTTTTCACTATTTTTGCTTGTGTGTTAGTGTATGAGTTAGCCTTTTTCATGCATTCCTTTAAATTGTGTGTGTGTGTGTGTGTGTGTGTGTGTATGAGATAGTATTTATTGCTTTCTTTAAATTATGTAGAGTGTGTGCGTGTCTGCATCTATTTCCTCCTACTCATTCGAGTACGACTTGCCTTCATTTCTCGCCTACTCCTTTGAGTAGGACTTGTCATTTTTTTGCTTTAATTTCGCGCCTACTCGTTTGAGTAGGACTTGTGATTTTATTACTTTCACTTCCCGCCTACTCGTTTTAGTAGGACTTGTCATTTACCGCCTACTCATTTGAGTAGGACTTGCAATTTAACGCTTTAATTTCCCGCCTACTATGTAAGACCACCCCTCCTGGATCCCGAAACACGACACGAAGGGGTTCTTATGCCCCAAATAGCTGCCTTGCGGTAGCATTAGTGAAAGTCCACCTAGTGTCAACTATCTTCACCTATGGGGGGGGGGGAATAGGTGACGTGCAGCGTTTTTGCGGAATTTAAATTGTACCTGCACACGAAAATAAAACAACACAGCACAAAAGAGTACACAAGCTATTTATAGTGGTTCCCCGATTTGGGTACATCCACTTTCCCCCTTCGACCTATCTCCCAACAAGGGACGACTCGGTCACTTCACCAACAGGATTGAAATCCAATCCTTGCACTATCGGAAGGAACCCTTCCACACGTAGGAGTCAACACTCCCACAACACGGGTTGCACCCAACCCTTACAACTAGGAACCAACGTTCCTTTACAACAAAAGTAAAATTAGAATGTACAAGAGATACAAACTACGTTTGGAGACTAAGGTGTCCCTCTTCGTTGACGACGTGTTCTTGAAGTCCACGAAGAGTCCACAACCCTAGATCTCTCTTGGAGAGAATCTCCCTGGAACCGGCGGCGACAAGATGGGCGGCGGCTAGGTTCACGGGATCGGCGACGACAACGATATGCGGTTGCTGTACTTTGGAGATCCAAAATTCGTAGTGAAGCTAGCTAGGTCTACCAACGGTCACACTAGGATCAATCGTCTCGATCGATTCGGATGGGGAAGATTTTCCCGATCGACAAATCAAGAGACAAGAGATCTCCGGTTAGACACGTGAGACTCTAAGCTTGGCTAAGCTTCTGTCGCCGGAAGATCAGGAAGAATCGCGATCAAAAGCGGTTACCAACTAGCGCGAGCGGCGACGGCGGCGGCGGAGCAAATTCGCGATTTTAGGTCAAGATGGTCGCTCGGCTTCTTTATGTGTATTTTTACTGTTCAAAAATACGCGTATATTTATACGCAAGTAAACACCTTAATGACCGTTGTGGGTCCCACAAGAAGAAACCCTAAATCCGGTCCAAACAGTGTTAGCGGCAGAATCCGGTTCAGGGAGTTCCAGAAAATCGCCCAAGTCAAAATCGGCGAGAATCACCTGTGATTCTCGTCGAATCGTCGAGAATCAGGGTGATTCTCGACGATTCGGCGAGAATCACAAAGTGATTCTCGACGATTTGTCGAGAATCACAAAGTGATTCTCGTCGATTTGACTTGATTGCACTCTGATTTAGCCGGCGAGAATCAGCCAGTGATTCGACGATTCGGCGAGAATCACTAGTGATTCTCGCCGAATCGGCGAGAATCACTTGGTGATTCTCGTCGATTCTTACTTAGATGATTTTTCGTCTTACCCTCTGAGCTGCTCTTGACTCATCCTTGCTCCTTGTCTGCTCTTGCATAAACACAGCCCTGTACTTGAAAGTAAGTGCACTCCAATAGAGAGAGTACACGTAGGCCAACACACTGATCTGCTCAACGAGGGATTACGTCGTGCAGACCCGTATATATTGACCTACTGCACCCTGACATTGGTGTGCACTTAGTGTGGAAAAACTGCAAGCACAACTTGAAATATTTTGTCAAATACATTGTCTATTTACCTTAGCTTGTCCAGGGGCTTCTTCAAATCAGGTACGTTGTGGATGCAATACCCAACAATCTCCCCCTATTTGAAGAAGCCTAAACCCTACAAGCTAAGGTGAATAGAGCATATGGGAATGAAAATCATAAACTTGAAATTGAGTTGAGTGAGTTATTCATTACAAAAACCAATTTCTTGGGAGCAAACTTTGAGCCACCTTAGCAACCAATTTCTTGGGAGCAAACTTGGAGCCACCTTAGCCTTAGTCGAGAGGGTAATCTCCCCCTTTTCGGCTTCTGCAAATCTGGGTCTGTAGCATTTGACCCCTTGCTCCCCCTCAGTTCTTGCACCTGTGCACACAATGGAGTTCCCGGCAGATGCTCCCCCTAGAGGCATGATCCTGGAGCTTCTGTAGTCTTCATTACTCATAATTTAGCATTTCCAATTCAGTTTTGAAAAGACTGAACTTGGCCTCGTCTAAGGGCTTTGTGAATATATCTGCAATCTGCTTGTCCGTGGGGACATAACAGAGAGAGATGTCCTTGTTCTCCACGTGCTCCCGAATGAAGTGGTAGCGCACTTCAATATGCTTCGTTCTGCTGTGCGATACCGGATTGTTGGCAATTGCAATTGCACTGGAGGAGTCGCAGTACATTGGTACTTCCTTGAACTGAAGGTCGTAGTCGGCTAACTGGTTTCTGATCCATAGGAGTTGTGCGCAACAGCTGCCTGCCGAGATGTACTCAGACTTTGCTGTGGAGGTTGCAACACAATTCTGTTTCTTGCTATTCCATGAAATAAGCCTTCGTCCGAGAATTGACACGTCCCGGAGGTGCTTTTCCTGTCATCCCTACTCCCTGCAAAATCAGCATCTGAAAAACCTATTAGCTCGACATCATTGTTTCTCGGGTACCACAAGCCAAGATTGGGAGTACCTTTAAGGTATCTTAGAATTCGCTTTGCAGCGACATAGTGAGATTCCTTAGTGTTCACCTGATATCTGGCACAGACACATGTGGAGAACATGATATCCGGTCTACTGGCAGTAAGGTAGAGCAGGGATCCAATGATGCTTCTGTATTTGGTTTCATCGAAAGGTTTACCTTTCTCATCCTTATCCAGAGACATAGTGGATCCCATTGGAGTCCTCATAGAGGTTGCATTCTCCATACCGAATTTCTTGAGGAGTTCATTTGTGAACTTCGTCTGAGAGATGAAGATTCCATCCTCAGACTGTTTCACTTGAAGTCCCAAGAAATACTTTAGCTCTCCCATACTGCTCATTTCAAACTTTCCTTGCATAAGTTTGGAAAACATTTTGCAAAGATTGTTGTCCATTGAGCCGAATATTTTGTCATCGACATAGATTTGCACCAGCAAAATCTTGCCTTTGACTTCCCTGAGAAACAATGTTTTATCTATTTTACCTCTAGAGAACTTGTTCTCAAGAAGAAAACTAGATAAAGTCTCATACCAAGCTCGCGGAGCTTGTTTTAAACCATATAGAGCTTTATTAAGAAAGTATACATGATTGGGATAAGTAGGATTGACAAAACCTGGGGGTTGAGCGACGTATACTTCCTCCTTCAGGTCTCCGTTCAAGAAAGCTGATTTCACATCCATTTGATAGACTGTGAATCCTTTGTGCGAAGCATACGCCAGGAACAGTCTGATTGCCTCGAGCCTTGCCACTGGTGCGAAGGTCTGGTCGAAGTCAATCCCCTCCTCCTGTCTGTAACCTTGAGCCACCAGCCTGGCCTTGTTCTTTATGATGACACCATGTTCATCCAGTTTGTTTCTGAAGATCCACTTGGTGCCAATCACATTCTGCTTGTGTGGTCTGGGAACCAGCGTCCAAACTTGCATCGTTCGAATTGATGTAGTTCATCTTGCATGGCCAAAATCCATGCCGCGTCTTTGTTCGCCTCGTCGAACTTCTTTGGCTCAACCTGTGACAGGAAGCTAAGATGCAAAACTTCGTTAATAGTACCTCTTCGAGTTCTGACACCGACACGAGGATCTCCGATGATCTGATCTCTAGGATGATCCCTCACGTGCCGGAGCTCTAGAAGTCTGGCGTCTGGAGCTTCGACTACTTCTTGGGCTTCTCCTTCTTCTAGGAGATTTGTTCCATTTTGATCTTCAACATTTCCAGATGACGTGGAGGTGGAAACTTTGACGTACTTAGGAGTGTCATCTTTAGCGGTCTCATTGAGACTCAGCTGTTCAAGTCGTGCACCTGCATCTTCAAGAATACCACTGGAAGAATTGCTGTTTTAAGCACACTTCCTTCATCAAATACAACATTAATTGATTCTTCTACCACTATGGTTTTCTTATTGAAGACCCTATAGCCCGACTGTGGGAACTATAGCCCATGAATATGCCTTCGAAGCATTTTTCACCAAATTTAGTACGCGGGTACTTCCCATTATTCAGTACATAGCATCTGCAACCAAAGATCCTCAAGTAGGACATGGTTGGTTTCCTGCCTCTCAGTAGCTCATAAGGCGTCTTACGATGATGCTTGTTGATCAATGCTCGGTTTTGTACATGACAAGCTGTATTGACAGCCTCTGCCCAGAAGTATTCTGGGAGAGAAGCGTCTTTCAACATTGTCGTGCAGGCTTCAATGAGAGTTCTATTTCTCCTCTCCGCAACTCCATTTTGCTGAGGAGTGCGCGGGGAGGAAAACTCATGAAAGATACCTTGTTCTTCACAAAACTCTTCATAGCACCAGATTCGAATTCTGTTCATGGTCACTTCTGATTTTGACCACTGAGCAGTTAAATTCGTTCTGAACCTGCTTGACAAACTAGTGAAGATGTCAAACGTATCTGACTTTCGTTTTAAGAAGAACACCCATGTAAACCGAGAATGATCATCAACTATCACTAGCGTATAGGACTTGCCTCCCAAGCTATGAACTTGCATTGGACCAAACAAGTCCATATGAAGAAGATAAAGACAACGGGAAGAGTCTTTGTCTGCAATTCTCTTAAAGGTAGCCCGAGTCTGTTTGCCCATCTGGCATGCAGGACAGGGGCTATCTTTGATGCACTTGATAACGGGAACATCCCTTACTAAGTTTTTAGAAAACAGCATACTAATTGTTTTGAAATTAATATGTGCCAATCTCTTGTGTCATTGTTCACAAAGAGATGCACTGCCTGTTACTACAAGGCATACGGGGGTAGATGAATCTAAACTGAGAAAATCTAAGCAGAAGATATTTCTGCTCCTAATGCCTGATAATACCGTCTCAGAAGAGGTATGTGAAATTATCAGACATTTATCCTTGCAGAACTTAACGTCATAACCTTTGTCACATAACTGACTTACACTGATCAGGTTATGGTTTAACCCTTCAACATAAGCCACGTCGGTGATAGAGATTATACCGTTGGAAATCATACCGTAACCTCTGGTGACTCCTCGATCTGACCCTCCAAAGATGACTTTGGGTCCATTCTCGACTGGAGTGTAATCACGTAGCAGGCTTCTTGTCCCAGTCATATGCCGGGAGCATCCACTGTCCAAATACCAGATCGGCGTTTTGGTGGCCTTTGGACATTCCTGCAAAACAAAATTAATTTCCCTTAGGAACCCAATCGAACTTGGGTCCTAGATTCCTGGTTAGCATACTCCCCCTCGGTTGGTTAACCCTACGAGTGGTCGGCCTCGCATTGCTAACATAGGGAGTCTCGTGATACCTTGGATTAAACCAACAATCCACGGCAATGTGACCGACTTTGCCACAACACCAACAGTCAAATCTGTTGTACCTCTTCCTAGGCTCCTGCTTTACCCTGGAAATGGTGGGTACGGCCGGGGCCTTGGATCTGGAGGTGGAGGCCTCATAGTGATTGCAGTCACATGACTTCTTCACCTTCTGTTCCTTCAGTATAACAGGCTTGGCTCTTGGTGCCTGCTTTCCATTATGGCCGCTAGAGAATTGACCATAATTTCCCATGTGGATTTCCTCATAAGGTGCCTTGAGGGCACTCTCACCGAAGTTCCGGGGAAAGGTCCAACCATCATATCGGCTCTTTGGCTTTGCAACCGAGGGCTGGAAATGATGGCCAAAGGTTGATTCAAAGTCATGTTGGTTGCAAGGAAAGCTAGGCTTTCTGAACACAACAGGACTGAGCAGAGCCTTTCCCTTTTCATCAGCAGAGGCCTTCTTGGCGGCCTTATTCTTCCTCTGGTTCCTGTTTCTCCTGGATGAGGAACCAGATACCCCTACATACCCCAAGCCAGCTCCTTTGGCCTGAGCAGAGAAGGTATCAACTACTGGATGAACTATTTTTGGCATAGAGAAGCTCTTGACGATCTTCCTTTCTGCCGCAAGTTGTTCTTCCAACTTGTCGACTTCCTCCTGCTTAAGATCAAGGAGCTTAAGAGACTCTGAATGCTTTGAAGTCAGGTCAAGGTGCTCCTGTCGGAGAGAAATCAAACTAGTGACCTCTTCCCTTAGGGATACACACTCACCCATAAGGAATTTCATTTCCTTTTTCTCAGCCTTCAATCTCTTACGACACTCCTCGAAAGTGTTGAGCAGAAGCTCATACTTCTCGAGGAGCTCCGCTTCACGGGCCGAAGGGCTATCCTCAGGTTCATCATCCTGAGACTCAGGATCAGAGTCGGAGTCGGAGAGAGGGGTGTGAGCTTTTACCTTCCCAGTAAATGGGGGGCGTTCTCCTTCTGAGTCGGAGCGACCCACCAGCCCGAAGTAGGCTTCCTCATCATCACTGGAGTCTGAGAAATCAGACTCACTCAGTGTCTTTGGCCTTTTGGCGATGTAGCTCCACTCTTTCTTCTTATCTCTCGAAGATTTGTGCTCCTCTTCTTTCCCTTTTTCTCTCTTGCCTTGGTAGCAGTCGGCCACGACGTGTCCTGGTTTATTGCATCCAAAGCAAATAATGTCAGAGGAGCGATGTTTGTTCGGTTTAGAAGCATACCTGTCAGAAGAATAATTTTTCTTCTGATGCCTGGAGGAGGAGCCGTCTCTCTTTCTTTGATACCTCATCCCGAGGAACTTCTTGAACTCTCGGGTGATGAGAGAGAAATCCTCCTCCGACAGCTCTGAGCTGGAGGAGCATGGCTCGGAGTCCTCCTCCTCGTCCATTTTCCTGGCACGGTATGAAACCGCACCCTTGCCTTTTCTGGAGAGACTAGCTTTTAGAGCCACAGTCTTTTCTTTGGCTGCAGCTTTCTCTGCTTCTTCTTCTGCTTTCCTAGTGTTCAGTTGAAGCTCATAGGACATCAGCTTCCCAAACAGAATTTGCGGGTCTGTTTCAGCTAGTCTGCCAAACTCTCGGATGGCGCAGATCTTTGTGTCACATTCCTTAGTAAGGGACCTAAGGAATTTATCATTGAGTTCACCATTAGTGAACACTCTTCCGTATCCTTTGAGGGCGTTGACAATCTTGAGGAAGTTCTCGTAGGTGACTCCGATCTCTTCCTTAGGCCCTTGTCTGAAGGCATCATATTTCTGGTTCAGGAGGGATCTCCGATCATCCCTCACTTCATCAGTGCCCTCCATTAGGATGATCAGGCAATGCCAGATCTCCTGTGCTGTCCTGCAGTTGCAGAAGTTCTGCATTATTGAGTCATCAACCGCACTGACCAGAATGTTCTGCGCCTTCTTGTCAAGTCCCACTAGCACCATCTCGTCCTTGTCCATTTCAGAAAGTTTCTTCGGCACTTTCTTGGTAGGATCAATGGTGGAGACCTTAGTGGGGACATAAGGTCCCTCCTCCATGATCATGAAGAGTCGAGGATCAACTGCTTCCATGTAGAACCTGATCCTTTCCTTCCAGATAGGAAAGTTGAGCCTGGTGCACACTGGGATCTTGCCTGTGAACTTGAGCACGTCCATAGTGGATGTTTGCCTTCTTCTTGACACTAGCGGCAGGATTCAACTCAAGGTGTTAACCTTTTAGATGAGTAACCTCCCTCTGATACCACTTGAAAGTTCACCTATTGTCAACTATCTTCACCTATGGGGGGGGGGGGGAATAGGTGACGTGCAGCATTTTTGCGGAATTTAAATTGTACCTGCACACGAAAATAAAACAACACAGCACAAAAGAGTACACAAGCTATTTATAGTGGTTCCCCGATTTGGGTACATCCACTTTCCCCCTTCGACTTATCTGAAGGTGCAGCTAGATCTGATATACTTTAGAGGGGGGTGAATAGAGTATATGGTGCTTTGAAACTTTTTACAACAATTGTTGTGATATGTGTGAGCAGGGAAGCAATAATAAATCTAATCACAGCACTAAGTTAAACAAAATCTAAACACAGAAAAATCAAGTCCAGAAACAAAAATGAAAGCAAGCAAAACCAGAAGACACAAGGAAATATAGTGGTTCCCCTAAACTTGGGTACATCCACTCTTCTACCACCCTTGATAGGAATCCACTACAGGATGAGTTGATCAGGTGTCCTGGGCACCAATGAGCTTTTGATAAGGTGCTCAAAAACCAAAGCAGATTTTTTGATCAGGTGTCTTACCACCAATGAGCTTTTGACAAGGTGCTCAAAAACCAAGCTCAAACTTTTGAAGGGAGTTTGAGAAACCCTTTACAGAGTGGGGGTGAGAGAGTGATGGAAGTCTTCTCTTTCTCAAACAACTGAGAAGACTATGTGGATGGTTGATGTCAAAGCTCCCCCTGAATCCTTGAGATCTTCAGGAAGAAAAAGCTTTGTTGAGGGTGATAGGCCTTCAAAGATTGAACTCCAGCAATAGATGATTTCAGCAATAGCTGAAATGTTGAATGTCTGGAGTCTAGAAATATGTTGGCCTTGAACACTTTGAAAACTACAGAGATCTGAAGATTTTGAGAAAGCTTGATCTCCTTGGATGTGTGTTCTTCAGAATTCTTTTTGACAAAAGATTTTTGAATGTGTCTCTGTAATCTGTATTCTCTCTCTGTATTGTGTGTGTTCTTGTGAGAGAGTCAAAAATCCTGTCTTTTATTCTCTGGTATAGAATAGAATAACATTCCCTGTCAAGGATAGCCGTTGGCCTGCATTGATTGTATCCTTAATTGCATAATCTCTTTTGGAGGAAAGACCACAGAAACATTCCTTGAAAAATCCCTTGAAACTTGGTCCAGAAATGAATGAAAACGGCTAGCAAATCTCTGAATTAATTGCAGAATAACTCCTAACTGATTTGAATTTGAATGTAGAAACATCCTGGAAGTTGTCTGAAATCGTCGAACTGAGCTCTGCTATCGTCGAGCTGAGCTCAGCGATCTGGAAATATACAGCAGCAAAATGTCGTCGATCTGAGCTCAAAGATCGTCGAACTGAGTTCAGAGATAAAGATCCAAAGCAGAGTCAAAATCGTCGACCGGAGCTCACCGATCGTCGAATGGAGTTCGACGATATAAAGAAGTTGAGCTCGTCGATCGTCGAATGGAGTTCGACGATCTTGTCGAAGTTGAGCTAGACGATCGTCGACCGGAGTTTGATGAATCGTCGTGATGAGCTCGAAGATATGACTTAGTCTCCAAACACAAAATCTTGGTCTTCAGGGCAGCTTCCAAACCTAGACTTCTAACACTTAGACTCAATTATAATTGACCTATTAAGCTATACAGGAGGTCAAGCAAAGATTCCTAGAGACATAGTGATCCTGACACAAATTAGTAATAGGGTGTTCCAACAATCTCCCCCTATTTGGGTTAGGATTACTATTTACAGGTTTTGGAAATGTTTAAATAACAATATACAATCAGTAAAAAATAGAAAAACAACAGCTAGACATAGCAGAATCACAGAGATATATATCATCCAGATAGTAATCAGAAATCACAGAAACTGTCACCTTACAATATCATTTCCTCTCTTTGCCTTTAACAAGTTTAATTTCTCTGTTAGGATTGAGTGCTTCCTTGTTGGATCTGGTATCATCTGCTGCACCCAAATAAGTTTGCTTTTTAGGCCTGGGGACTACAGCTTCAGGGTGTAATTCCATGTATCTGTCAGCATCAAAGAATTTACTTGAAGCATATCTCTCTAGTTCTTTTTGTCTTTGTTCAGACATGGTTGAAATGTTGGAAGAATCTATTCCTTGCTCTTTGGCCTTTTTAATTTGGTCCAGTGCAGCTAATTCCTTTAACCTTGCAGTCCAAGCAGCTGGATTATTTTAAGGATCCTCAAAAGGTACAGGTGGTTCATACCTGTTGGAGGGATTGTCTTGAGGAGGCCTGGCAGACACAGTCTCTTTCAGCTTATAGGGGAAAGGACCATAAGTTGTATCAGAAGAAATTTGTCCTCCCCTAGAATATGGGTGTTGCCTGGAGTACCCTTTGGAATAGACTTGAATATCTCTTTGAGTTCCTCTATATCCTCCTCTCCTAGAATGTGAGCCCCTGGATTGGCTTTCCCTGTGGTAAGATCTGGCATGAGGTTGATAGGGAGCCTGGCTTCTGGCTTGGGGTTGACTTACAGAGCTTCCACCTGCACATGCATCAGGAGGAGGTGGTGGAGGAGGATGAGAGTGCTGGAATTGGGATGAACCCTTCTCATATTTTCTCTTTTTCTTCATTGCTTTCAGCTGATTTTTAGAGTATTGCATCCAATGTTCAGTGATTGGGCAGTCATGTAAGATGTAATATGGGATATCATTATTTTCTTTAACTTTAGCAGGAGGTACCCTTTTCATTGCTTTGCTCCTTGCCTTCCTTTTCCTGGCAATGGTAGCAGAAGAGTCATCAGAGTCTGTTTTAAATTCATCATATTCAGAACTCTGGTCATCATAGAGAGCATCTATTTTTTTCATCAAGTCCTTTTTAAGCTGAACAGAAGCAGATGAGGCAGAAGTTGAAACACCAGCAGCAGCAGGTGTTGAGATGGTAACAGCAGGGACAACAGCAGATGGAGAAGGTGAAGCAGAAACAACAACAACAACAGTAGGCTCTGGACAGGTGACAACAGCAGCAACTTCACTAGCAGCAGCAGAAACAACAGATTCACTAACAACAACAGAAACAGAAGGAACATCTTCAAAGACTACAGAAGGCTCAAATTCAGTGGCCTCTGACATCAGAATGTCCTTGGAAGATGGTGCATCAGAAACAGTAGGAACTTCAGCAGTAGTATCAATATTCTCAGGAGCAGCAGTATCAACAATCTCAGAAGCAAAATCAGTCCTTTCTTCAAAAGAAGCAGCAGCAGCAATTACTGATTTTACAAAAGAAGTGATAATGCTAGGGTCACAGCAAGAAAAAGGCACAAGTGCCTTGGATAAATCTTCTGGAGGCTAGACAGCATGGACCTCTGGCAGACAACTAAAGTAAGCAGAATCAAAAACAGATAGCAAAGACCTGAGGTCTATTGCAAGAACTGCAGTGGAAATCTGACTTTCTGGATGCACAGCAACAGCAACAGGAGGAGCAGTAGAAGAAGCAGAACTAACAGCAGCAGCAGACAGAGAGCTTGCAGAAACAGCAGCAGCAGCATGAAGATTCACTTCATATGGCATCTCCCCCTGCCTAGATGCAGACATGTCTGGATCAAGGCACACTGCTGGAGGTGCTGCCTGAGGGAGGATGGAAGAGAGCCTGGCAAAAAGGGCTGCCACTGACAGGTGTAGAGGAGCCAAGGAGGTCTCCAACAATAGAGAGAGCGTGGGGGCAAGCAGCTCATACAGCCTGTCAGCAAGGGCTAAGAGGTCTACTTGCTCAAGAGCTGGAGCAGAGGTAGAAGGTATGGGAGCAGCTGAAGGTTCTGGAAGTGGAGAGCTGGAGAATTGTGGAAGGGATGGCTGAGGTGTTGGTAGGGTGGATATGGAGAATAGGGGGATGGATAAGGATGGGGTGAATGTTGGTTGATCAATGATCTGGTGTAGGAGGTCTTGAAATGAAGTGGAGGAGGAAAGTAACTCTGGAGGAGATGATGGGAAATCATCCATAAAGGAATCATCAAGTAGGGTGAAGGATGGATGATAGGGTGAAGAGGTGACATCAGGTGGAGGGTAAGAGAATAGAGGGTGGAATTGGTCTTCTGGTGGAGGTAGAATAGGTTCTGGGGATGGTGTTGATGTTGGAGATGGGCTGGATATGAGGATGGTGGAGGGAGCTGGAATGGTGGATGGAATGGGAAGGGATGGAATTGGAGGAGGAGGAGAGGCAACAGCAGCAGCCAGGTCATCTGCAGGGGCAGAGACCTGTGGAGGAGTGACTCTTTGAGTCCTTGTGCCTGAAGGAGCACTGGAGGAGGGCCTGCTAGGTTTGCTTATTTGTCCATCCCACTTTCCAAAGAGGGCACAAGACAATCTCTTGGAGGCATTGATATGAACTCCAGAGGAGACCAGCAAGGCAGGACACCTGTGCTGCAGAAATACTCCAATAATTCTCCCAAAATTAACAAAACTTTTGTTGATTTTCTTTTTGATGAGGTCAAAGAAAACCTCTCCCCAATGCAGATTCTTCTTGTCCACAAGAGCTCCCATGAGGCAGAGCTGATATCTTGATATTGTATCATGGGCAGAGTGCTTTGCCAGTAGCACTTTCCCAACCACATCTGCCATGAACCTGTATTCAACAGACAGGTTCCTTTTGAAGAGCTTGCTAGGGTTTCCCTCTGGATGACCCATCCTGGCAAGCAGTTCAGAATATTCCTCTCCAGATAGCTCAGCAGAATCTTCTCCATTTCTCAATTCAAAAACTTCTGAGAGAATGGTTGGGGTCAAGGGTACCTGAGTTCCAGCTATTGACCCAACTATGGTGCTGTTATCTTGATTATAGGCAGTATAAACCCACTCCTTGATCTCATCAGAAGCCAGCTTGATCCTGGTGGTCATTATTGCTGTCAGATTCTGGTCCTTGAACAAACCCAGTATATCTTGAAAAATCTGGTCAGTCGTGCTGAAGGATTCTATATCAATGTCAAAACCGGCATCAAACTTCATTGCAGCAAGAACAGCAACTGACACAGCCATGGTACCTGCAGAAATTCAACAAACAAAACGACCAAGTGTAGAACTGTTTGGAGGGAAAGAAAATTCTTGCAGAGAAATCGAAAGCGCAAATGAGAACGACGGCGAAAAAAAAGTTTTATATTAGGGTTCGACGCAGAATTGGAAAGATCGTTGAACTCAGTTCGACGATCGAGGCTCCTAAAGGAATCTGAAGAGTCTTCAACATCGTCGATCTCCGTTCGACGATATTGGAGAGCGTCGAGCTCCGTTCGACGATCGTTCAGAGAACATAATCGTCGAGCGCCGTTCGACGATCGTTGACCGGAAGAGATAGTTCATACTATCTGGTAGACGCTGAACTCAGTTCGACGATTTTGGAAATCGTCGATCTCCGTTCGACGATCTTGGGGCAAATCATCGAGCGCAGTTCAGAGATCAGAGAAGTTCTAGACACTAAGAAAAATTAGAATGTTTGTCTAGTCTTGGTCAATTTTTAAGCTTTCAAAATCTTGGGTATTATTTAAGACTTCCTCCATCTAACATTCCTAACTGATTTAGGAAGAATGTGTGTTTCTTTTCATCCAATGGCTTGGTGAAAATATCTCCCCTTTGTAAATCAGTTGGGATATATTGTAATTCAATTTTATTCTTCTCAACATTATCCCTTAAGAAATGATGCCTAATCTCTATATGTTTTGTCCTACTATGGAGGACTGGATTTTGAGCTATGGAAATAGCACTAGTATTGTCACAAAAGATTTTAGACTTCTCTAAGTTGTAACCATAGTCTAGGAGTTGGTTTTGAATCCACAAGATTTGTGAACAACAACTGCCTGCAGCCATATATTCAGCTTCAGCAGTTGAAGTTGACACAAATGTTTGTTTCTTACAAAACCAAGAGACAAGTCTGTCACCAAGGAACTGACAAGTTCCACTGGTGCTTTTCCTGTCAATTCTGCATCCAGCATAATCAGTATCAGAGAATCCAGTTAACTCAAATGCTGAATCTTTGGGATACCAGAGACCTAGATTTGGACAACTTTTAACATACCTGAGAATCCTCTTTACTAATGTTAGGTGTGACTCTCTAGGGCTAACTTGGAACCTAGCACATATACATGTAGCAAACATTATATCTAGTCTACTAGCTGTAAGATACAGTAAAGAGCCAATCATTGCTCTATATGATGTCTGATCAACAGGTTTCCCATGTTCATCAGCATCCAATACAGCATTGGTAGGCATGGGTGTTTTCATACAAGATTCCTCAGACATGCCAAATTTCTTAACCAGTTCATTTGCATATTTGGTTTGAGAAATAAAGATGCCTTCAGCATGTTGCTTGACCTGCAATCCTAGGAAGAAGGATAGCTCACCCATGCTACTCATCTCAAATTTGGCATGCATCAGGTTAGAAAACCTTCTGCATAATTTGGAGTCAGTAGAACCAAAAATGATATCATCTACATAAATCTGTACTAGTAGGGTATGAGACTTATGGGTTCTAATGAAAAGAGTTTGGTCTACTCTACCCCTTATAAAACCATTTTCCAAGAGAAAGCATGCTAGGGTCTCATACCATGCTCTAGGAGCTTGCTTGAGACCATATAATGCTTTGTTCAGTCTAAAAACATAATCAGGATAAGTTAGAGAGATAAAACCTGGAGGTTGTCTGACATAAACTTCCTCTTTGATGTCTCCATTCAAGAAAGCGCTTTTGACATCCATCTGATATACTTTGAAGCCTTTGTGAGCTGCATAAGCTAGAAACATTCTGATGGCTTTCAATCTTGCAACAGGTACAAAAGTCTGGTCGTAGTCGATGCCTTCTTCTTGAGAGTATCCCTGAGCAACTAGCCTTGCCTTGTTTCTTATAATTACTCCTTGATCATCCAATTTGTTTCTGAATACCCATTTTGTTCCAACAATGGAATGATCCTTGGTCTTTGACACTAGTTCCCATACTTTGTTCCTCTCAAATTGATGCAACTCCTCTTGCATTGCAATGATCCAGTGTGGATCTTGCTCTGCATCCTGAATGGACTGAGGTTCAATTTGAGATAGGAAGCAGGTGTGCAATAGGTTTTGGTTGACCTGATTTCTGGTTTGCACACCAGCTGAGATTTCTCCAATTATTTGGGAAATTGGATGGTCTCTTGATGTTACTAAATCAACAGGGGGTGTTGATTGTTCACCAACCTGTGTTGTTGTTTCCTCTTGTGGTACAACAACTGGCTCTTCAAGTTGTTCTTCATTATGTTGAGCATTCCCTTCATCTTCACTGCTTTCATCCTCTTGAGTAACCTGTAACCTGTTCAAGTCTTCAACTAGAGAATGTTCCTGCAAAGGTTCTATGATAGAAGAATTCTTCTCCTTGAAAGACATGTTAGATTCATCAAATAAAATGTGAACAGATTCCTCAATCTTCAAAGATGATTTATTATAGACCCTATATGCCTTGCTGATCATGGAGTATCCCAGAAACACTCCTTCATCAGCTTTGGCTTGAAATTTTGCTAGATATTTCTTGTCATTATTGTGAATGTAGCAAATACAACCAAAGACTCTAAAATAGTCAACTTTAGGTTTCTTCCCTTTAAGTAATTCATAGGGAGTCTTTCCCTTTAGTTTATGTATCAGACTTCTGTTCAGCATATAGTTGGAGGTGTTCACTGCCTCTGCCCAGAAGGATAGAGGTAGATGAGCATCTGACAACAATGTAGTGGCAGATTCAATAAGGGTTCTATTTTTCCTTTCAGCTACCCCATTTTGTTGAGGATTTCTAGGAGCTGAGAATGTATGCCTGATCCCTTCACTCTGACAAAACTCTTGCATAAGAAGAGAATCAAACTCTGTCCCATGATCACTTCTGATCAGGGCAATGTGAGTATTGAACTCAATCTGTATACATTTGAGAAACTCTGTCAGACACTTAAAGTTATCAGACTTCTTCCTTAGAAAGAACACCCAAGTGACTCTAGAGAAGTCATCTACAACTACTAATGTGTAGGATTTCCCTCCTAGGCTTTGTACTGTGATGGGTCCAAAGAGATCCATGTGTAACAGATACAATATCCTAGGTGAATCACTCTTATTAAGTGACTTAAAGCTGTTTTTAGTTTGCTTGCCTAATTGACAGGCCCTGCAGAGTCCTTCCTCCTTGTAGGGGCCAGAAGGTAGTCCTCTAACAAGGTTGTCCTTGGATAGCCTAATAATAGTTCTAAGGTTTAGGTGTCCTAATCTCTTATGCCATAAAACATTTGGTCTACAGAAAGAATTAAACAAGCAGATATCTACATCAGTTGAAAGAAAATCTACTAGATAGATGTTACCTTTCCTTTTACCTGTCAACACAGTTGTGTTGTCCTCTGACTTGATTTTGTATAAGGCTTTGCTGAAGGTCACCTGGTAGCCTTCATCACACAGCTGACTGATGCTAATTAGGTTGTGCTTCAGTCCTTCCACATAAGCTACCTTCTTGAAAGTTACTGAACCAATCTGGACTGCACCATATCCTTTAGTCTGTCCAAAGTTTGAATCACCAAAGATAACTTTGGGTCCAAGATTGGCTCTGAAGGATGTGAGGTTGTCCTTGTTCCCTGTCATGTGCTTAGAGCACCCACTATCCAAAAACCATTGCTGGTTAGATGTTGGATAGGTCTTCACCTGCACATAAGACAATTCATTTGTTTTTGACCCAGTTTAAGTTGGGCCTAGGTTGATAACCTTTAAATTCTGAAATGAAAGACATCCCTGGTTGACTCTTATATCCTTCAGGATGATATCTCCTTGGAGGTATAATCCATTCAGTATAAGGGTTAAAGATTTGGGATGAAGTACCCTTAGGATTCAATTTTGATTTGCCTTTGAAAAATTTTCTAGAGCTCTGACCTCTGTTCGACGATCTTGGATCTGCGTTCGACGATCTTGGGTCAGATCGTCGAGCTCCGTTCGACGGTCGACTATGGCTGAGGTCAGGTATTTGAGATCGTCGACCTGCGTTCGACAACTTTGGCTGAGATCGTCGATCTGCGTTCGACGATTTTGCCTGAGATCGTCGAGCTGCGTTCGGCGATCGTCGATGTTCATTCGGCGATCGTCGATCTCCGTTCGACGATTTCTGCTGGGACTTAATTTTCTGAGGCAGATCAGAATTTTTCCTAGCAACCTCTACAACTCCCTTTCCCTTGTCAGAAATGAATTTGATGGGAGTTGTTAGGACTATAGGTTGGCTGGATGAAGCACCCAAGCCCAGTGTACTGTTGAATCAAGAGTTCACTGTGCTTGTGATGTCCATCAGCTTGATGCTTCTCCCATTAAGGGATTCTTCAAGCTTCTTGGCCTCAGAGAGCTCACTTTTCAGTGAAGCTATCTGTTCCCTACAGCTCTCCAACTCCTGAGAGAGTTTGAGGTTTTCTGACTTTAAAGTATTGTGTTCAAATAATTGATTTCTGAGAGAGATAATTTCTTTCTCAGACTTTAGCAGGTCTAAACACATTGCTTTAAATTCAGATTTAAAGTCTTATGAACTAAAATCAAAAGAACCAATTACCTGATCTTCTTCAGGTTGAGTCTCTGAGTCTGACTCTGACTCCTCTTCCTCTGAATTGTGCTGTGAGGCATTGATTTCCATCATGCAGAACTCCTTTTCTTCTGCATCATCCTCATCATCACTGGAGCTGGATGAGGCTTCTGACTCCTCTTCTGTCTCACTCCAGGATTCAGCAACAAACCCTTTTCTTGTATGCTTATTTTTGCTTGAAGAAGGTTTGCCATTGCCATTCCTTTTGTAGTCTTTCTCCTTTCTTCTTTCTTTCCTGTCCCTTCTGTCCTTGTTCTTGTTCTCTGGACAGTCAGGAACTATGTGCCCTGGTTTCCTGTAACCAAAGCAAATAATGTCTTTATTATTACCAATGGACTTGTCATACCTTGGCTTATCCTGCTCCTTGTATGATCTTCTTCTGAAGTCCTTTCTGGCCATCTTGTAGAATCTTTTGGCCAACAAGCTGAGTAGTTCATCATTGCCTGTGGCTTTGTCTTCAGGCAGATCTTCAGTTGCCTTAAAGGCTATGGTCTTCTCTTTTCTTGTGGCTGGTGAAGCAGCCTTCTGTTCTTCCTCTCTATTATTGATGAGTAGCTCATAAGATTTGAGCTTACCCAATAGAGCTTCAGTAGTGATCTCATTCAGACTTCTGGCATCCTTAATTGGACAGATTCTTGAATCCCAAGTGCTGGGGAAGCACATTAGGATCTTGTCATTAAGTTCTGTTAGAGAGAACTCTTTGTCCAATATCCTGAGTTCACTGACAATTAGACTTAGCCTGTTGTACATGTCTCCCACTGACTCAGTCTCTCCCTTCTTGAAATTCTCATATTGAGAGATAAGGTGGGATCTTCTATCTTTTCTCTCATCAGCTGAGCATGAGACTATTTCTGAGAGCTTGTCCCAAATTTCCTTCGCTGAATTACATTCAGCTACCTTTTGAAATATGTCATCAGACATTGTCTGAGCTAGGATGTTCATAGCCTTGGCATCAGCTACCTTCCATTTCTTGATGTCAGCATCTGTTCCTGATGGAGGTGGCACAGCATTTGTGCTTGTGTTCTCTGGGGGTCTTGGACATACTGTCAAAACAGAATTAAAGATATCTTCGTCAATAGAATTCATGTAAAGTCTGATCATTGCTTTTCAAAGTGCAAACTTGGATAGATTGCACACTGGAGGTCTAGTGCTAGCATAATCTTTGTTTTGGGCCATGATTTGTGAAAACAGAATCTAATAATAAAATGCCAAAGAAAAGCAGATCTAGTTTGGGATCTTTGGGTTCAGGTGTTAGCCTGTACAACCAATCAGGTATGATATGTTTAACCAACCTCCCTCTGATACCAATTGAAGGTGCAGGTAGATCTGATATACTTTAGAGGGGGGTGAATAGAGTATATGGTGCTTTGAAACTTTTTACAACAATTGTTGTAATATGTGTGAGTAGGGAAGCAATAATAAATCTAATCACAGCACTAAGTTAAACAAAATCTAAACACAGAAAAATCAAGGCCAGAAACAAAAATGAAAGCAAGCAAAACCAGAAGACACAAGAAAATATAGTGGTTCCCCTAAACTTGGGTACATCCACTCTTCTACCATCCTTGGTAGGAATCCACTGCAGGATGAGTTGATCAGGTGTCCTGGGCACAAATGAGCTTTTGATAAGGTGCCCAAAAACCAAAGCAGATTTTTTGATCAGGTGTCTTGCCACCAATGAGCTTTTGACAAGGTGCTCAAAAACCAAGCTCAAACTTTTGAAGGGAGTTTGAGAAACCCTTTATAGAGTGGGGGTGAGAGAGTGATGGAAGACTTCTCTTTCTCAAACAACTGAGAAGACTATGTGGATTGTTGATGTCAAAGCTCCCCCTGAATCCTTGAGATCTTCAGGAAGAAAAAGCTTTGCTGAGGGTCATAGGCCTTCAAAGATTGAACTCCAGCAATAGATGATTTCAGCAATAGCTGAAATGTTGAATGTCTGGAGTCTGGAAATATGTTGGCCTTGAATACTTTGAAAACTACAGAGATCTGAAGATTTTGAGAAAGCTTGATCTCCTTGGATGTGTGTTCTTCAGAATTCTTTTTGACAGAAGATTTTTGAATGTGTCTCTGTAATCTGTATTCTCTCTCTGTATTGTGTGTGTTCTTGTGAGAGATTCAAAAATCCTGTCTTTTATTCTCTGGTACAGAATAGAATAACATTCCCTGTCAAGGATAGTCGTTGGCCTGCATTGATTGCATCCTTAATTGCATAATCTCTTTTGGAGGAAAGTCCACAGAAACATTCCTTGAAAAATCCCTTGAAACTTGGTCCAGAAATGAATGAAAACGGCTAGCAAATCTCTGAATTAATTGCAGAATAACTCCTAACTGATTTGAATTTGAATGTAGAAACATCCTGGAAGTTGTCTGAAATCGTTGAACTGAGCTCTGCTATCGTCGAGCTGACCTCAGCGATCTGGAAATATACAGCAGCAAAATGTCGTCGATCTGAGCTCAAAGATCGTCGAACTGAGTTCAGAGATAAAGATCCAAAGCAGAGTCAAAATCGTCGACCTGAGCTCACCGATCATCGAATGGAGTTCGACGATATAAAGAAGTTGAGCTCGCCGATCGTCGAATGGAGTTCGACGATCATGTCGAAGTTGAGGTAGACGATCGTCGACCGGAGTTCGAGGAATCGTCGTGCTGAACTCGACGATATGACTTAGTCTCCAAACACAAAATCTTGGTCTTCAGGGCAGCTTCCATACCTAGACTTCTAACCCTTAGACTCAATTCTAATTGACCTATTAAGCTATATAGGAGGTCAAGCAAAGATTCCTAGAGACATAGTGATCCTGACCCAAATTAGGAATAGGGTGTTCCAACACTATCTCCCAACAAGGGACAACTCGGTCACTTCACCAACAGGATTGAAATCCAATCCTTGCACTATCGGATGGAACCCTTCCACACGTACGAGTCAACACTCCCACAACACGGGTTGCACCCAACCCTTACAACTAGGAACCAACGTTCCTTTACAACAAAAGTAAAATTAGAATGTACAAGAGATACAAACTACGTTTGGAGACTAAGGTGTCCCTCTTCGTTGACGACGTGTTCTTGAAGTCCACGAAGTGTCCACAACCCTAGATCTCTCTTGGAGAGAATCTCCCCGGAACCGGCGGCGGCAAGATGGGCGGCGGCTAGGTTCACGGGATCGGCGGTGTCAACGATGTGCGGCTGCTGTACTCTGGAGATCCAAACTTCGTAGCGAAGCTAGCTAGGTCTACCAACGGTCACACTAGGATCAATCGTCTTGATCGATTCGGATGGGGAAGATTTTCCCGATCTACAAATCAAGAGACAAGAGATCTCCAGTTAGACACGTGAGACTCTAAGCTTGGCTAAGCTTCTGTCGCCGGAAGATTAGGAAGAATCGCGATCAAAAGCGGCGACCAACTAGCGTGAGCGGCGACGGCGAGAATCAGATGGTCGCTCGACTTCTTTCTGCGTATTTTTACTGTTCAAAAATACGCGTATATTTATACGCAAGTAAACACCTTAATGACCGTTGTGGGTCCCACAAGAAGAAACCCTAAATCCAGGTCCAGAATAGTGTCAGCGGCAGAATCCGGTTCAGGGAGTTCCAGAAAATCGCCCAAGTCAAAATCGGCGAGAATCACCTGTGATTCTCGTCGAATCGTCGAGAATCAAGGGTGATTCTCGACGATTCGGCGAGAGAATCACAAAGTGATTCTCAACGATTCGTCGAGAATCACAAAGTGATTCTCGTCGAATTTGACTTGATTGCACTCTGATTTAGCCGGCGAGAATCAGCCAGTGATTCTCGCCGAATCGGCGAGAATCACTTGGTGATTCTCGTCGATTCTTACTTAGATGATTTTTCGTCTTACGTCTCTGAGCTGCTCTTTGACTCATACTTGACCCTTGTCTGCTCTTGCATAAACACAGCCCTGTACTTGAAAGTAAGTGCACTCCAATAGAGAGAGTACACGTAGGCCAACACACTGATCTGCTCAACGAGGGATTACGTCGCGCAGACCCGTGTATATTGACCTACTGCACCCTAACATTGGTGTGCACTTAGCGTGGAAAAACTGCAAGCACAACTTGAAATATTTTGTCAAATATATTGTCTATTTACCTTAGCTTGTCCAGGGGCTTCTTCAAATCAGGTACGTTGTGGATGCAATACCCAACAATTATCACACGGGCTAACTAGTACCACAAGACGCCTATTCTACCGGCTACCACCAATATCAATATATACATGCCAACCCAACCAAACTATAAGTAAGAGAAGTCAAATCCACACAAAGTATATATGTCCAAAGTAGTATAACAAATAAGAGAAGCTAAAACATGATTCTACAATATCAGAGTACAACCAATAAACACCCAACGGGACTATATCAGAGTCGCTCAACACTCACATCAGTAACCGACGGTAACGACGCTACCGTCACTTTAGGCCCTGTCGTCCTGGCCTGGCTGTCCTGCTGCAAAGTCTGCAGCTGCTCTACCTGCGGGGTTACCTCCTAAAAAGGAAGACGTAGCAACCATTAGTCGAAAAGACTAAGTGGCTTAATATCCGCTCCCCCGGCGACTCCTCGGCACCGGGCAGAGAAAAGAGCATGGGTACAAGTATAATAAATAGTGTAACAGGTACAAGCAGGTGGTAATGGTACAATAAGATTAATAGCATTATATTCTAGCAGTTCTACATAAACAAAAAAAAACTATCAAGTACAAGTAACTAAACAGGAAAGTAACTTAACTTATAAGAATGCTCATACAAGCTTATAAGTTAAGGATCGGTTTACATAAAGTAACACATTGTATAGAAATGCCTATACAAACTTATACGACGAGGATCATATTGTGCATTGTTATGAATGGTATGTATGCTATGCAATGACTCACCCATGATCACACACATGCAACCGCTATGTCGACACAGACAATAGTTCTCACTATTCGAGCAGGTAGCTAACCTCTCAAGTATCAACCACCGTGGCCAGGCAGTGATAGTACAACGGGCATATCTACTGCTAGGCGGGTATCCACACTACTTCACCTAGGCCTCCGTATGCCTCAACGCTAAGAACACAACAGCGGAGCCCATCCATACTATGGCCTAGCAGGGTCTCGGGTGCATCGAGAACACAACCTGAACTGGCCTGGTGTGACCCGGAAGGGGCCTGGGAAGAAAGCACTAGGACACAGCCCAACCGTTCACATATCACGGAAGGAGCCCCGGGACGTGAACACCGAGGACCAAGCCCAACCGCCCAAAGTCTAACAGTCAACTCCCATCGGTGTGACGATCGGCGAGCCCGTAGACCTGCCACACGATCCTCAACCCAGGATTACGACATCGCGTGTCGACTCACACCGCATGCAATTCCACATCACCATGGCATGGAAGGAGCCTCGGAGAAAGCACGAGTAAGAAGCCCAACCATACACTCAGCACGGAAGGAGCCTTGGGACGTGAACACCGAGGACTAAGCCCAACCGTCTGACTTTTTCTCATCCCAATGCAATCCCAACTAGTGACGGTCAACACCGCACTTACCCCTTTCCACAATGCTACCCGAATGGAGATGACACTCTAAGCATTGGACTATAAATTCATTCCGTTAAACAATTATACACATGGCCATAGATTATCTTCCTACATGTCATTCCAAATGATTTCAACACATTATAAACATGATGCACATTTATATTAATCTACCAATTTCCATCAAATCATTTCGTTTAAGTTTTCTTGCTTCACAAATCAATTTCATGAGCACTAATTATTAGACTTCATCAATTATAGAACTAAGATGACTATCATAAAAGAGTTCACCCAAACCACAAGTTAACTACAACATTGAATCCACGAATCCAAATCCATGTAATACCAACCAAGAATTTAAGTGCAGAATAAATCTGGACAGCAATTCAACCGTAGATTTTCGAAGCTACAGGAATACGATGAAGACTTGTAAACACTCGATGGAAAGGTCTTTACATGGGCTACAACCTTTATGTTCAGACCACAACCCAGATTCAATAGTATCATTCTTGAAATTAGCCTTGAACTCTGCTGCGTATAGAACACAATTTCTGCATGCAGGATTTATCGGACGTCATTTTCGTTCAGACATTCCCGTAGCTACACACTTCGCCTGAATTCGTGCAACCACTCGTTGGAAATGTATTTGCAAGGACTGCAACTTTTCTGATTAGTCAAAGCCCCAGATATGGCCATATCACATCAGAAAATGGCCAAGAAGATCGATGCGCACTGAATACAGATTCTGCACGTATCTTAAGGCGAAATGAACGGCATCGGTTCACCTTGCTCCTCAAGCCGATCTTCGCAAATCATACCAGAGATTCCTCCTCCTTTATTCACCCTCATGAGGCCATGACCCTTCACGAAAACATCCCCCATCTTCACATAGAAGGTTGGAGAGGTTGAAGACACAACTAGCCTTAGATCAAATGACCTAGAACGGCCTCTTCCTAGAGAAATCACCATTTCGCTAGTCAAGACTCTTTTGAGTCGACATCTCACCTAGATAACTATAGATCTAGCACCAAGGGAGAGGGGAGGAAGCTCACCTCATTTTCAGCGTTTCCACTATTTCCGGCCATGGATCATGTAACTCTCCTCGGCGGCATCTTCTCCTTCACAGCAGAGGCGGATCATCTCCTCCAAGATTTGATCCAGCAGTTTTCCCTCTCTACAGAAGTTTCTCTCAGGAAAAATGGCTGGAATGAGGAGTGAAAATGGCTAGGGTTTTCACAACCCTTATATATGAAAAGTGACATGGGTTGGGACACGCCCGAGTCCTTACCCGTGTCCTGCTTCAGGCGAAGCGCCAACGACGGTTTTAGTGTCGGTTCAGTACTTGACACAGGTAGAGACACGCCCGTGTCCCGACCCGTGTCCACATGACACATTCGTGTTCCCTAGCCGTGTCCTTCTCTGAATACATCTCGACAAACTCAACTAGACAAACAGACACACGGGTAGGGACACGCCCGTATCTCTACCCGTGTCATACATTTCGTCGGTCTCGACACACTTCGTCGATCTCGACACTCTTCGTAGAGTTCAACTCGACACACACATCAGTAGGGACACGCCCGTGTCTCTACTCATGTCAAACACTTCATCGATCTTGACACAGTTCGTCGATCTCGACATGCTTTGTCGAGTTCAACTCGACATACACGGGTTGGGACACGCCCGTATCTCTACCCGTGTCACTGCACAGGATACACTTCATCGATCTCGACATGCATCGTCGAGTTCAACTCGACACACACACGGGTAGGGACATGCCTATGCCTCTACACGTGTCACATCACACGGGTAGTGACACGCCCGTGTCACTACCCGTGTCCTTCACTGGACATACTCGAGTCATCGACTCGAGAGATGGCCTCTACCACATGGGTAGGGACACGCCCGTGTCTATACCCATGTCCTATGTTTGACTGATTTCTCCTCCTATTTACAAGTACAGCCCTATTGTCAGCACTCCCCTGAGCCCAAGTCAGCTCTCCTGACTCAAAAATGCGCATGAGTGGCCTAGTGTGGATCGGGACGTTACAAATCCTATAAACAAAATAAAAGATTTCGTCCCAGAAATTAGGCTAAGGCTACGGGGAGAAAGAGCATACAGAAAATAAAATATGCTTTTAAATAAAATTACCTTGGGGAAATAATTCCAGGTAGCTTTTTTGCATCAAGTCCACCAGTTCCCAAGTATACTCCTCCTTCCCATGATTAGACCATAGCACCTTTACCAAAGGAACACTTTTGCGGTGCAATATTCTTGTCTCGTTGTCTACGATTCGCACCGGCTCCAGTCGCATAGACCTATCAGTCGCCACTGTACCGTCAGTAGTGGGGTTATATTGATCGGGCCGCAACAACGACTTTCGAAGTGATGACACATGCAACACATTGTGGAGATTCTCTAGCTCCGGTGGTAACTCCAACCGATAGGCCAACGGGCCAATCCTTTCTAGTATAGGGTAAGGCCCAACGTACCTTGGGCTGAGCTTTTTCATACCACGCACCCGTGACACTCCATGAATCTGTCGGATTTTCAGGAATGCGTTATCACCTACTTGAAACTCCACCATCCGGTGCTTTGTATTATAATATTTTTCATGCCGACTTTGAGCCTCCAACATGCAATCCCGTATTAGTCTAACCACCGCATCCGTATCATCAATATATTCAATTCCCAACGCCTTCGAGTCTTCATCTTGAACCCAAGACAAGGGGGTTCTACACCTTCTTCCGTAAAGAGCTTCATGGGGCGCCATACTGATGATAGCTTGATGACTGTTATTGTAGGAGAATTCTACCAGTGGTAGGAGCCTTTCCCACGGTTCACCTCTATCCAACACACATAATCTCAACAAATCTTTCAGTGTTCTGATGGTCCTCTCACACTGCCCGTCCGTCTGAGAATGAAACACGGTGCTAAAGGTAAGGCGTGATCCCAAATATGCCTGTACCGCCTTCCATTCCCTTGAGGTGAAACGACCATCCCGGTCAGAAACGATTGTCTTAGGCATGCTATGATACCGTACGAACTGCTCCGCAAAGTGGCGTACCAAGACATCCACGTGAGCCTCCTTCATAAGGATGAACCGGGCTACTTTCGTCAGACGATCCATGATCACCCACACCGAATCATTCCGTGAGCGTGAGCGAGGTAACCCATGGACAAAGTCCATAGAGATATCCTCAAACTTCCACTCGGGTATGGGCAACGATTGTAGCAAACAACCAGGGCTCTTGAATTCTTCCTTCACACTTTGATAAGCTTTGCAGTGTGTAACAAAATATCTGACATCCTTCTTCATTCCCGACCAACACATGGTCTTCCGTAGGTTGGCGTACATCTTGGCAATGCCCGGGTGCACTGAATACTGAGAGCAATGTGCCTCTCTCAAGATATCCTCCCGGATTTTACCGCCATTAGGAATGTAGAGCCGTCCACGGAAATAAACGAGGCCGTCTTTTAGTGTATACTCATCAGTAGTACCATCTTCGATTGCCTTGATTGTCGGGGCCAGAGTCGCATCCCTTCCTTGCTCTGCCCGGATTCGGTCCCAGATATCACAAACTATGCTCATGGTTACCAAGTACTCCGTATAATCTGTCGAAGAAGACTTATATTCCAAAGTAATATCCATCTCTTCAATCATCCGAGCCAACTCCATACTAATCAACTGAGACTCTAGGCTCGAGTCTGGTACCTTTCTGCTCAATGCATCGGCCACTGAGTTCGCCTTTCTGTGATGATAGTTCAAAGTGAACTCATAATCACACAGAAACTCTATCCATCGCTGTTGTCTCAAGTTCAATTCCTTCTGTGTGTGAACGTACTTTAAGTTTTTATGGTCTAAGAAGATCTCGCAGTGGACGCCGTATAGATAATGCCTCCAAACCTTCAAGGTGAACACCACTGCTCCCAATTCCAAATCATGAACCGGGTAATTGATTTCATGCTTCTTCAACTGTCTTAAAGCATAAGCAATCACGTGTTTGTGCTGCATCAACACCACTCCCATCCTTTGATATGACGCGTCGGTGTAGACTTGAAATCCTTCCTTCCCCGACTAAAGTGCTAGGATGGGGGCAGAGGTAAGTCTATCCTTCAGCTCTTGGAACGCCGCTTCGCACTAGGGTGTCCACTCAAATGGCACGCCTTTCTTTATCAAGGAAGTAAGAGGGAGGGCAATCTTGAAGAATCCTTTTACGAACTTGCGGTAATACCCGGCAAGTACAAGGAAGCTCCTCACATCGGTCGCCGACTTCAAGGGCGACGACTCCTTCACGGCATGCACCTTGGCCGGATCCACCGCTAGTCCTGCTCCACTGATCACATGCCCCAAGAAATCAACCTTTTTAAGCCCGAATTCGCACTTGTTGAATTTGGCGAACAAGGCGTGCACTTTTAATTTCTTCAATACCAAGGTCAAGTGCTCAATATGCTCCTCCTCCGTCTTTGGGTAGACAAAAATGTCATCGATGAAAACAATGACGAAGATATCCAAAAAGGGTTCAAACACCTTGTTCATCAGGCTCATGACAGACGAAGGGGGATTTGTGAGCCCAAATGACATTACAGTGAACTCGTATAGTCCATATCTTGAACTAAAGGCCATTTTCTGGATGTCCTCTTCTTGTATCCTCAACTGATAATATCCGGAGCACAAATCCAACTTAGAAAACCAATGCGCACCCACTAGTTGATCAAATAACTCGTCGATCCGGGGTAGCGGATAGGTGTTTCGCACCGTCAGATGATTGAGTTCCCGATAGTATATGCATAACCGCAAGGTTCCGTCCTTCTTCTTGATGAATAATACAGGGGCTCCCGAGGGTAATGAGCTAGGGCGAACGAACCCTGACTTCACCAGTTCTTGTCGTTGAACTCTAAACTCCGCGAGTTCCTTCGGGACCATTCGGTAAGGGACCTTGGATATAGGCTTGGCACCCGGTGCTAGATTAATTTGAAAATCAACTTCTCAATGTGGGGGTAATCTCGGCAGTTTCTCAGGAAATACCTCAGGGAAATCCCGCACTACCCCTACATCTTTCATGTCCAACGCCATCTCCTTCAACTCGAAACAGATCATGAAGAATTCATCCCCCTTCATATGGGCTCTTACTGCCTGAACTGAAGATAACATCATACGAGGTGCGAAGCTAATACCTTGAAAAATGACATCGGTGTCTCCATGCCATACGTCGATTTGTTTCTCAACACAGTGAATCCTTGCAAAGTACCAGTCCAACCACGCCATGCCCAAAATGATGTCAAATTCCGGCATTCTCAAGGCCGTGGCAGGCGTATCAAAAGCTTTTCCTCCAATAAATATCTCCAATTCGCACTTGGTGGTCGCAGTCATCTCAGACCCGTCCGGGAGGCATACTCGTCAGGCTATGCCAGTAAAATATTGTACACCCTCCATGTCTTTTATGAAGTCCTCAGACACAAATGAGTGAGTGGCATCGGTATCGAACAACGTATAGGTCGTCTTCCCGCCGACTACCATGGTGCCTAAGTACCAATAGCCAAAACTCAACAATAGGTGTCTAGTATGTTTTAAGCAAGTAAAGATAAACAATGAAAATGTGAAAGTTAACTGCAACATACCTGCAATCACATCCTGAGGATTCCGTTCTTGCGCCATGTCCAAAGCATATACTTGATCCCGGACAGGACCGGGGTTTCCTCATCGTAGTCCTCGTCCTCGACCACGCATATAACCCATCCCCCGCGGGGCTGCCGAAGGGAGAGCAGGAGGGATATTCCCAAACAACCGTTGGCAGAAACGTTGAATGTGGCCCGGCTGGTTGCATTCAAAACACACCAGCCCACGACGCCCCACAGGTTGCTGAAATTGTTGTGGCTGAAGCGGTGGGGGCAATGTAGGCAGTTGTGGAAATAGATGCTCCACTCTAAAATCTCAGTGGAAACGTCCTCCACCTCTTTGATGTCCACTTCCTCCTCTAAAGTCCCGCTTTCTTCTATTGCTTGGGCCATATTCCATCACGCCCTCCGCAGGTCTCTTACCACTACTCAAGTGATCCGCCTCCAATCTCTTCGCCATGTCGATAATCTCCGCCAAGCTAGCGTCCGCTATAAACAAAAGGGCCTACCTTAGGGGATCTCGCAGCCCTTTATAGAAACGCTTGACATACCCTCTATCATCCAAATCATAAGAAGACGCGAACCTCGCGAGGTGCTAAAACTCTCGCTGATATTTCGTAAATGATTTTGATCCATAATTCAACAGAAGAAACCTCTCTTCGAGTTCATTTCGAGCGGATGTGGGAATGTAGTGTTCCAAGAAGACCTCCGAGAACTCGCTCCAACTTATCTCTATATAGACCCGACCTTGGAAGGTGTAGCCCATGAGGGACTTCCACCACCTCTTAGCATGTAGTTCCAAGACGGACACCGCCAACGTCACAACCATGTTGGCTGGGCAACGGATCCCCGCCAACAACTCCTGCACCGTATCAATCCATTCCTCTGTGAATACGGCTGACTACGTCCCGAGGAAGACGGAGGGGAGAGGGCACAAAAGGTGCTCAACTAGTTGGAGCCCGGAGCCTATTGTTGCACCGGAGGCTGTTGCGCCCTAAAGGCATCCAGGATGGCGGTGAGAGTTTGCCCCAAGTCGGATTGTTGTAACTGAGTGGGTATGGAAGGGGCAGGAGTGCCCCCCATCGGCTCAACGTGCACTGGAATCTACAGGTAAAACACAAAAGTATGGTCAGGTTAGCTAATCTTAAGGTCAAAGTTGGACAAATTTAGTGTGAATTACATATTGGCACACAACTGCTTCCACTAAGTCAGTTTGTAAGCAAACTGACTAATCGAACGGGGGTCGTACCATTGTTGAATGACTTCTTTAGTTGAGGATCGTGGCAAACTGATATCATTTGTAAGACCCCCCCCGAATCTCGAAACCCAGCACGAAGGGGGTGTTATGCCCAGAACAGCCGCCTTGCGGTAGCATTAGCACACAGGCTAACTTGTACCACAAGACGCCTATTCTGCCGGCTACCATAAATATCAATATATACATGCCAACCAAACCAAAATATATGCAAGAGAAGTCAAATCCACACCAAGTATATATGTCCAAAGTAGTACAACAAATAAGAGAAGATAAAAGATTCTTCTAGAATATCAGAGTACAACAAATAAACGCCCAATGGAGATACATCAGAGTCGCTCAACACTCACATCAGTAACCGACGGTAGAGACGGCACCGTCACATCAGGCCCTGTCGTCCTAGCCTGGCTGTCTAGCTGCAAAGTCTGCGGCTGCTCTACCTGCGGGGTGACCTCCTAAAAAGGAAGACGTAGCAACCGTTAGTCGAAAAGACTAAGTGGCTTCACATCCGCTCCCCCGATGACTCCTCGGCACCGGGAAGAGTAAGCGTACAAGGATAATAAATAGTGTAATAGGTACAAGCAGGTGGTAACGGTACAATAAGATTAATAACATTATATTCTACCAGTTCTACAGAAACAAAAACAAAATATTACGTACAAGTAACTACAGCAAGAACGTAACTTAACTTATAAGGATGCCCATACAAGCTTATAAGTTAAGGATCGGTTTACATAAAGTAAGTCATCGTATAGGAGTGCCCATACAAACTTATACGATGAGGATCATGTTGTGCAATGTTATGAAATGGTATGTATGCTATGCAATGACTCACCCATGATCACACACATGCAACTGCTATGTCGACACAGACTATAGTTCCCACTATTCGTGCAGCTTGCTAACCTCTCAGACATCAACGGCCGTGGCCAGGCGGTGATAGTAGAGCAGGCATCTCTACTACAAGGCTGGTATCCACACTACTTCACCTAGGCCTCTGTATGCCTCAATGCTAAGAACACAACAGCGGAGCCCATGTGTACTATGGCCCAGCGGGGTCTTGGGTAGATGTTCACCGAGAAAGCAGCCCGAACTGGCCTGGTGTGACCCAGAACGGGCCTCAGAAGAAAGCACGAGGACACAGACCAACCATTCACTTGGCACGGAAGTAGCCCCGGGATGTGAACACCAAGGACCAAGCCCAACCGCCCAAAGTATAACAGTCAACTCTTGTCGGTGTGACGATCGGCGAGCCCGTAGACCTGCCACACTATCCTCAACCCAGGATTGGTGTCGACTCACACCACATGAAATTCCACATCACCGTGGCATGGAAGGAACCTCGGAGAAAGCACGAGGACCAAGCCTAACAATCCACTCGGCACAGAAGGAACCTCGGGACGTGAACACCGAGGACCAAGCCCAACCATCCGACTTTGTCTCATATCAACGCAATCCCAACTAGTGACGGTCAACACCGCACTTACCCCTTTCCACAATGCTACCCGAATGGAGATGACACTCTAAGCATTGGACTATAAATTCATTCCGTTAAACAATTATACACATGGCCATAGATTATCTTCATACATGTCATTCCAAATGATTTCAACACATTATAAACATGATGCGCATGTATATTAATCTACCAATTTCCATCAAATCATTTCGTTTAAGTATGCTTGCTTCACAAATCAATTTCATGAGCACCAATTATTAGACTTCATCAATTATAGAACTAAGATGACTATCATAAAAGTGTCAACCCAAACCACAAGTTAACTACAACATTGAATCCACAAATCCAAATCCATGTTATACCAACCAAGAATTTAAGTGCAGAATAAATCTGGACAGCAATTTCAACCGGAGATTCCCGAAGCTACAGGAATCCGATGAAGATGTATAACCCCTCGATGGAAAGGTATTTCCATGGGATATAACCTTTATGTTTAGACCACAACCAAGATTCAATAGTATCATTCTTGAAATCAGCCTTGAAATCCGCTGCGTACAGAACACAATTTCTGCATGCAGGATTTATTGGACGTCATTTTCATTCAGAGATTCCCGTGCCTACAAACTTCGCCTGAAGTCGTGCAACTATTCGTTTGAAAGGTATTTTCAAGGACTTCAACTTTTCTGTTTAGTTGAAGGCCCAGATCTGGCCATAGCACATCAGAAAATGGCCAAGAAGATCGTTGCATACTGAACACAGATTCTGCACGCATCTTAAGGCGGAATGAACAGCATCGGTTCATCTTCCTCCTCAAGCTGATCTTCGAAAATCACACCAGAGATTCCTCCTCCCTTATTCACCCTCATGAGGCCAAGACTCTTCACGAAACCAACCCCCAACTTCACATAGAAGGTTGGAGAGGTTGAAGACACGACTAGCCTTAGAGTACATGCCCTAGAACGGCCTCTTCCTAGAGAAATCACCATTTCGCTAGTCACGACTCTTTTGAGTCGACATCTAACATGGATAACTACAGATCTAGCACCAAGGGAGAGGGGAGGAAGCTCACCTCATTTCTGGTGTTTCCACTATTTCCGGCCATGGATTGTGTAACTCTCCTCGGCGGCATCTTCTCCTTCACGGCGGCGGTGTATCTTCTCCTCCAAGATTTGCTACAGTAGTTTTCACTCTCTACAGAAGTTTCACTCAGGAAAAATGTCTGGAATGAGAAGTGAAAATGGCTAGGGTTTTCACAACCCTGATATATAAAAAGTGACACGGGTAGGGACACGCCCGTGTCCTTACCCGTGTCCTGCTTCGGACGAAGCATCAACGACGGTTTTAGTGTCGGTTCAATACTCGACACGGGTAGGGACACGCCCGTGCCACGACCCGTGTCCACATGACATGGTCGGGTTCCCTGGATGTGTCCTTCTCTGTATACATCTCGATGAACTCAACTCGACACACAGACACACGGGTAGGGACACGCCAGTGTCTCTACCCGTGTCATACATTTCGTCGGTTTCAACACACTTCGTCGATCTCGATACGCTTCGTCGAGTTCAACTCGACACTCACACAGGTAGGGACACGCCCATGTCTCTACCCATGTCATATACTTCGTCGATCTCGACACACTTCATTGATCTTGACACGCTTCATCGAGTTCAACTCGACACAAACATGTAGGGACACACCCGTGTCTCTACCCGTGTCACTACACAGGATACACTTCGTCGATCTCAACATGCCTCGTCGAGTTCAACACGACACACATGCGAGTAGAGACACGCCTGTGTCTCTACCCATGTCACATCACACAGGTAGTGACACGCCCGTGTCACTTCCTGTGTCCTTCTCTAGACATACTCGAGTCATCGACTCGAGAGATGGCCTCTCCCACACGGGTAGGGACACGCCCGTATCTGTACCCGTGTCCTATGCTTGACTGATTTCTCCTCCTATTTACAAGTATAGCTGAGAGGTTGTGCGATTGGGTTCCCCCCCCCCCCCCCCAATAGTGGGGTTCTTAGCGTAATGCAGACATTAAGAGGATTTCTCAGCTCGACGAGCTCTGAGTTCAGGTGGACGAAATTTGTTCTAAGATTGACGAATTCTGTCTGTTTCAGTTTGATAATTTGTCTGTCATTTTGATTTGAATTTGCATTATTCTAAGGCAGTAATTCTCTAGTAATTATTACTTATATTTTGAAGAATATCGTCGTTGTTATACAGCATTGATTATGGATTTCACAGAGTTAATTACTTGACTTATATACTGGACAGTTAAGGAATCAATTTATTACCTTCTAGCCGTTTGTCCAAGTTCCAAGATTTCAGCAATTGAACAAGGAATAGAATTCAAATTCAGAGGACAGAATTTCTGCAGGAAATATAAAAGAGTTTTCAAAAGGATTGATGATATAGTTGTTATAGATATTGAAAACAAGCAGTTGTAGAAATTGACAAGGAGGATCACAGGCAGACACAAAGAAACACATTCAGTCTGCATACTGTATATAGTATTCATCATCTTTAACTTTTCTCCAAGCTTTCAAGAGACAACAAATCACAATCAGTCTGAAAGCACCTGGAGATCATCAAGAAGACCTAAACCCTGCAAAGCTTCCAGCATTTCCTGAACAATAATCATCTCAGGGGGAGCTTTGACATCACCATACAATCAACTAAAGTCTTCTTAGTTGTTTTGAGAAAGAGAAGATAATATCATTCTTTAAACCCTACTGTACATAGAGTTTTAACTCCCTTCAAAAGTTAACCACATGATTCTTAAGTCTCCTTATCAAAAGACTTAGTTTCATTTTTGGGCACCTGATCAAAAAGCCTAAAAGGGTTGCTAGATCTCCCCTGAAAAAATAGATCTTGTGGTGACAGGGCATGTTGGAAGACCCTATTACTAATTTGGGTCAGGATCACTATGTCTTTAGGAAACCTGTCTTTGACCTCTTTGTATAGATCTAAAGGTCAATTAGAATTGATACTAAGGGTTAGTAGTTAGGTTTGGAAGCTACCCTCAAGACCTAGGTTTTTCAGTTTGGAGACTAAGTCATTTCGTCGAGCTCAGTACGACGAATCGTCGAACTCCAATCGACGATCGTTGAGCTCACTTCGACGGATCGTCGAACTCCATTCGACGATCGCTTAGCTCAACTTTTACAAATTGTCGAACTCCATTCGACGAACTTCGAGCTCAGTTCGACGATCTTGACTCCAGTATTGATTCTCTATCTCTGAGCTCAGTTCGACGATAGTTGAGCTCAGATCGACGATCTCTGTTGCTGTCTAAGTCCAAATCGCTGAGCTCAGTTCGACGATAGTGGAGCTCAGTTCGACGTTTTTCTGAAGAGTTAAATGATTTTCAAGATTCAAAATTCAGACAGTTAAGGAGTTATTGTCAGCAATTACTTCAGAAGATTTTGTAGCCGTTTTCATTTATTCTGGAGCAAGTTTTAAGGGATTATCAAGGAATGTTTCATTGGACTTTCCCCCAGAAGACAATTGCAATTAAGGATGTAATTAATGACAGGCTAACGACTATTCTGGACAAAGGATCATTTCTATTCAGAACAAAGGAATAAAAGATTTTTTTTTGAATTCCAGACAAGAAGAGAGTGCACAAGAAGAAGAAGAACAAAATATTCTCTGCAACAACTCTTCTCTGGAACATCTTTCTCAACAACAATCACTCAAGAGAAAAAGAAAGAGAGATGTAGACATTCTCTGTCTCAAAGAATTCACACAAGAACACCATCACCAAAAGGAGATCAACAAATCTGAAATCCTAAGATCTGTTTTGATTCAAGTGTTCAAGGCCATCATCATTCAAGACTCCAGACACCTCACATTTCAGCTGTTGCTGAAATCATCAATTGCTGTAGATCAATTTTCTGAAGGCCTATCACCCTACAGCAAAGCTTCATTTCCTGAACATCTCAAGAACTCAGGGGGAGCTTTGATAACATCCACAAATCTTCTCTTTGACTGTTGACAGAGAAGATCATCTCTTTCCCTCTCTCTCTCACTCTACTGTATAGGGTTTTTCAAACTCCCTTCAAAAGTTTGTGTTTGGTTTTTGAGCACCTTATCAAAAGCTCATTGGTGGCAAGACACCTGATAAAAAAATCTGGTTTGGTTTTTGAGCACCTTATCAAAAGCTCATTGGTGCCCAGGACACCTGATCAACTCATCCTGCAGTGGATTCCTATCTAGGGTGGTAGAAGAGTGGATGTACCCAAGTTTAGGGGAACCACTATAGCTCCTTGTGTCTTTTGGTTGCTTGTGTTTCTTTTGTTTCTAGCTGTGGCATGTGATTAGTTTCTTTTGTAGACTGTGATTATTCTGTGGTTAGATTTACTATTTGCTTCTCTGTTCACTCAGATTACAACAACTTTTGTAAAAAGTTTTTAAGCACCATACTCTATTCACCCCCTCTAGAGTGTATCAGATCTAGCTTGCACTTTCAATTGGTATCAGAGCGAGGTTGGTTAAACATACCACACCTTGGTGGTTGCACATGCTAACACCTGAACCCAAAGATTCCTAGTTCGATCTGTTTGTTGTAGATTGTGTTATTAGAATTAGTTTTTCACAAAACATGGCCAAAAACAAAGATTATGCTAGCACCAGACCTCCAGTGTGCAATTTGTCTAAGTTTGCACTTTGGAATGCAAGGATTAGACTCTACATGAATTCTATTGACGAGGAAATTTTTAATTCTGTTTTGACAGTTTGTCCAAGGCCTCCAGAGAACACAAGCACAAATGTTGTTCCACCTCCATCAGGAACAGATGCTGATATCAAGAAGTGGAAGGTAGCAGATGCAAAGGCTATGAATATCTTAGCCCAGACCATGTCTGATGACATATTCCAAAAGGTGGCAGAATGCAACTCAACAAACGAAATCTGGGATAAGATCTCTGAAATAGTCTCAGGATCTGCTAATGAAAGAAAAGACAGAAGATCTCACCTCATATCCCAATATGAGAACTTCAAGAAGGGAGAAGCTGAGTCAGTTGGAGATATGTATAATAGACTCAGTCTGATAGTCAATGAACTCAAGACTTTGGATAAAGAGATCTCACTGACTGAACTAAATGATAAAATCCTAATGTGCTTCCCAAGCACTTGGGACTCAAGGATCTGGCCAATCATGGATGCCAGAAGTCTGAATGAGATTACAACAGAAGCTCTCTTGGGCAAGCTCAAGTCTTATGAGCTGCTCATTAAGAACAGAGAAGAAGAGCAGAAGGCTGCCTCACCAGCCACAAGAAAGGAAAAGACAATAGCTTTCAAAGCCACTGAAGATCAGCCTGAAGATAAAATCTCAGGCAATCATGAGCTACTTAGACTGCTGGCCAAAAGATTTTACAAGATGGCCAGAAAGGACTTCAGGAAGAGATCATACAAAGAGAATGATAAGCCAAGGTAAGATAAGTCAAATAATAAAGAAATTGTTTGCCTTGGTTGCAGGAAACCAGGCCATATTGTGCCTGACTGTCCAGAAAACAAAAACAAGGATATAAGGAACAAGAAAGAAAGAAGAAAGGACAAAGACTTCAAGAAGAATGGCAATGGCAAACCCTCCTTAAGCAAGAACAAACACACAAGGTAGGGATTTGTTGCAGAATCCTGGAGTGAAACTGAAGAAGAATCAGAAGCTTCGTCCAGCTACAGTGATGATGAAGATGATACTAAAGAGATGGAGTTCTGCATGATGGCAATCAATGCCTCTCAATACAATTCAGATGCAGAAGAGTCGGAGTCAGACTCAGAGACTCAACTTGAAGAGGACCAGGTGAAGACTTATCCAACATCAAACCAACAATGGTATTTGGATAGTGGGTGCTCTAAGCACATGACAGGAAATAGGGACAACCTCACATCCTTTAAAGCCAAGCTTGGACCCAAAGTAATATTTGGTGATTCAAACTTTGGACTGACAAAAGGATATGGTGCAGTACAGATTGGCACAGTCACATTCAAGAAGGTATCTTATGTTGAAGGACTGAAGCACAATTTGATAAGTATCAGTCAGCTATGTGATGAAGGCTACCAGGTGACTTTCAGCAAAGCCTTATGCAAGATCAAGTCAGAGGATAACACAACTGTGTTGACAGGTAAAAGGAGAGGTAACAACTATTTAGTAAATTTTCTTTCAACAGAAGTAGATATTTGTCTGTTTAATTCTGTTTGTAGACCTAATGTTTTATGACATAAGAGATTGGGACATTTAAACCTTAGAACCATTGCTAGGCTATCCAAGGACAACCTTGTTAGAGGACTACCTTTTGGCCCCTACAAGAAGGAAGGATTATGCAGGGCTTGTCAATTAGACAAGCAAACTAAAAATAGTTTCAAGTCACTTAATAAGAGTGATTCACCTAGGATTTTGTATCTGTTACACATGGATCTTTTTGGACCCATTACAGTACAAAGCTTAGGAGGGAAATCTTACACTTTAATAGTTGTAGATGACTTCTCTAGATTCACATGGGTGTTCTTTCTGAGGAAGAAGTCTGATAACTTTAAGTGTTTGACAGAGTTTCTCAAATGTATATAGATTGAGTTCAATACTCACATTATCCTGATCAGAAGTGATCATGGGATAGAGTTTGATTCTCTTCTTATGCAAGAGTTCTGTCAGAGTGAAGGGATCAGGCACACTTTCTCAGCTCCTAGAACTCCTCAACAAAATGGGGTAGCTGAAAGGAAAAATAGAACCCTTATTGAATCTGCCACTACATTGTTGTCAGATGCTCACCTTCCTCTATCCTTTTGGGCAGAGGCAGTGAACACCTCCAACTATATGTTGAACAAAAGTTTAATACATAAACTAAAGGGTAAGACTCCCTATGAATTACTCAAAGGGAAGAAACCTAAAGTTGATTATTTTAGAATTTTTGGTTGTATTTGTTATATTCATAATAATGACAAGAGATATTTAGCAAAATTTCAAGCTAAAGATGATGAAGGAGTGTTTCTGGGATACTCCATGATCAGTAAGGCTTATAGGGTATATAATAAATCATCTCTTAAAATTGAAGAATCTTTTCACATATCTTTTGATGAAACTAACATATCTTTCAAGGACAAGAACACTTCTACCACAAGAGGAAACAACAACACAAGTTGGTGAATGATCAACACCCCCTGTTGATTTAGTAACATCAAGAGACCATCCAATTTCCTAAGTAATTGGAGACATCTCAGCTGGTGTGCAAACCAGAAATCAGGACAACCAAAACCTGTTGCACACTTGCTTCCTATCTCAAATTGAACCTCAATCCATTCAAGATGCAGAGCAAGATCCACACTGGTCATTGCAATGCAAGAAGAGTTGCATCAATTTGAAAGGAACAAAGTTTGGGAACTAGTGTCAAGACCTAAGGATCATTCCATTGTTAGAACAAAGTGGGTGTTCAGAAACAAATTGGATGATCAAGGAGTAATTGTAAGGAACAAGGCAAGGCTAGTTGCTCAAGGATACTGTTGGGTCCGACGTTCCTTCACTTGACTCGTGGCACTATTCTACTTATTTAAGAAATTAAGTAGCACCCTTTCCAATAGTCCGGGCTTTTGGAACAGTTAGTTATGCGCTTGATCCTTCAATTGGTATCAGAGCAGGTCACGGGTTCAAGACCGGGGGAGCGCTATTAAATCCTGATTTTTCCCTTCTACCTGTGTGGGTCTGACGGGACAGGAAACCGTGGACATGTGGTAACCCCACCTCTGAGCCGTGCAACCATGGACATGTTGTAACCCCACCTCTGAGCCGTGTGGGCCATGTGGTAACCCCACCTCTGAGCCATGTGGGCCATGTGGTAACTCCACCTTTAAGCCGACGGGTTGTGCTGGACGCCGGGGGGGATTGTTGGGTCCGGCGTTCCTTCACTTAACCTGTGGCGCTCTTTTACTTATTTAAGAAATTAAGTAGCACCCTTTCCAAAAGTTCGGGCTTTTGGAACAGTTGGTTATGCGCTTGATCCTTCAGATACTCTCAAGAAGAAGGCATAGATTATGACCAGACTTTTGCATCAGTTGCAAGATTGGAAGCCATCAGAATCTTCTTAGCTTATGCAACACACAAAGGCTTCAAGGTATCCCAGATGGATGTAAAGAGTGCTTTTCTAAATGGAGACTTCAAATAAGAAGTCTATGTCAGACAACCTCCAGGTTTTATCTCTCCAACCCATCCAGATTATGTTTTTAAGCTGAACAAGGCATTATATGGTCTCAAGAAAGCTCCTAGAGCATGGTATGAGACCCTAGCATGCTTCCTTCTGGAAAATGAATTTATAAGGGGTAGAGTAGACCAAACTCTTTTTATTAGAACCCATAAGTCTCATACACTACTAGTATAGATTTATGTGGATGATATTATTTTTGGCTCTACTGAATCAAATTTGTGCAGAAGGTTCTCCAACCTAATGCATTCTAAATTTGAAATGAGTAGCATGGGTGAGCTATCCTTCTTTCTAGGATTGCAAGTCAAACAACATGCTGAAGGCATCTTTATTTCTCAAACCAAGTATGCAAAAGAATTGGTCAAGAAATTTGGTATGTCTGAAGCATCATGTATGAAAACACTCATGCCTACTAATGCTGTATTGGATGCTGATGAACATGGGAAACCTGTTGATCAGATAACATATAGAGCAATGATTGGCTCTTTACTGTACCTTACAGCAAGTAGACATGACAAAATGTTTGCTACATGCATATGTGCTAGATTCCAAGTAAGCCCTAGAGAGTCACACCTAATATTAGTAAAAAGGATTCTCAGGTATTTTAAAAGTTGTTCAAATATAGGTCTCTGGTATCCAAAAGATTCAGCATTTGACTTGACTGGATTTTCTGATGCTGATTATGCTGGATGCAGAATTGACAGGAAAAGCACCAGTGGAACTTGTCAGTTTCTTGGTGACAGACTTGTCTCTTGGTTTTGCAAGAAACAAACATCTGTGTCAACTTCAACTGCTGAAGCTGAATATATGGCTGCAGGTAGTTGTTGTTCACAAATATTGTGGATTCAAAACCAACTCCTTGACTATTGCTACAACTTAGAGAAGTCAAAAATATTTTGTGATAACACCAGTGCTATTTCTATAGCTCAAAATCCACTCCTCCATAGTAGGACAAAACACATAGAAATTAGGCACCACTTTTTATGGGATAATGTTGAGAAAAAACAAAATTGAACTTCAATATATACCAACTGATTTGCAAAGGGGAGATATTTTCACCAAACCATTAGATGAAGAGAAACACACCTTCTTCCTAAATCAGTTAGGAATGTTAGATGGAGGAAGTCTAAAATAATATCCAAGATTTTAAAACTTTAAAAATTGACCAAGACTAGGAAAACATCTTGATTTTTCTAGTGTCTAGAGTGTATTTCTGGTCTCTGAACTGCACGCGACGATTTTCCCCCAGATCGTCGAACGGAGATCGACGCTTTCTGAAATCGTCGACCTGAGTTCAGCGCTTCTCAGATAGTGTTCAACTATCTCTCCAGGTCAACGATCGTCGAACGGCGCGCGACGATTTTGTTTTCTGAACTATCGTCGAATGGAGCTCGACGCTCTCCAATATCGTCGAACGGAGATCGACGATATTGAATACCTTTCAGATTCCTTTAGAAGCCCCGATCGTCGAACTGAGTTCAACGATCTTTCCTTTTTTGCGTCGAACTGTAATATAAAATTCATTTTTTCGGCCATCGTTCTCCTTTTGCGCTTTCAATCTCTCTACAAATTTTCACTTTCCCTCCAAACTTCTGTACACTTGGTCGTTTGTTTGTTGATTTTTGCAGGTAACAATGGCCGTCTCAGTTGCCGTTCTAGCCGCAATGAAGTTTGATGCAGGATTTGATATAGACATGGAGTCTTTCAGCACCAGTGATCAAATCTTTCAAAACATTCTGGAACTGTTCAAGGAATAAAAGCTAGTCACCATCATGTCCACCACCAGAATCAAGCTACCTGCAGATGAAATCAAGGAGTGGGTGTATACTGCCCACAACCAAGACCAAAATACAGTTGTTGGATCAATTTCTGGAACCCAAGTCCCTCTGACTTCTACTATTCTGACAGAGATTTTTGGATTGAATTCTGGAGAGTATTCTGCTGAGTTGTCAGGAGAAGAATTTTCTGATTTACTTGCTACAATGGGTCATTCTGATGCAAACCCTAGAAAGCTGCTGAAAAAGAAGTTGGCTGTTGAGTACAGGTTTTTGGCTGATGTTGTGGAAAAAGTCTTGTTGGCCAAGCATTCAGCACATGATACCATCTCCAGGTATCAGCTGTGTTTGATAGGTGCTATTGTGGATAAGAAACAATTAAACTGGGGAGAGATTTTCTTTGACCTGATTAAGAAGAAAATAAATAAGAACTTTGTGAATTATGGAAGGATACTAGGGCTATTTCTTCAAAACAGATGCTCTGCACTACTAGTCTCATCTGGGATGCACATCAATGCCTCTAAGAGGCTGTCCTGTGCCCTGTTTAGCAAATGGGACAGACAGATAGTGAAGCCCAGCAGGCCCACTGCAAGCACCATTTCATGCACAAGGACTCTTGCAGTCTCTTCCCCTCAAGTCTCTGCCCCTGCAGAAGACTTGCCTGCTGCTTCTTCTCCTCCTCCTCCTCCTATCTCATCTCCACCAGTCACATCCACCATTCAAATTTCCCCCACAATCATTATCTCAACCCCATCTCCAACTTCAATTTCATCTCCAACTGTTATTCCCTCTCCAACTCTTCCAATAACAGAAGAAATCTTCCACCCATTACATCACTACCCTCACCCAGACATTGACACATCATCCCACATTCCATCTTTCACACTTCTAGATGATTCCTTTATGGATGATTCACCTTCATCCCCTCCTGATCCACCCTCTTCATCCACATCCTACCAACAACTTCTACAAGATATCATTGCTCAACCCTCCTTCACACCTTCTATTTCCATTCCACTATCTTCAATTTCAACAATCCCCATATCTCAACCTTCCTTTCCCCCATACACTAGATCTCCACCAACATCACCAGTTGCTCCACCTTCATTCTCTACCTCTGTTCAAGTCCCTGCTGAGCATGTAGATATTCCAGCCTTAGCTGACAAACTGTGTGAGCTAATAGCTCCCAGGCTCTCACTTCTATTGGAGACCTCCTTGGCTCCACTTTTCAAGTCAGTTGCAGAATTATCTGCCAGGCTCTCTTCCATCTTTCCTCCTCAGGCAATCCCTTCCTTTGGGTGCCTTGATCCAGTTGTCTCTGAATCTAGGCAGGGGGAGATGCCTCATGAAGATGTTAGATTGCCTATTGCTGCCATTTCTTCAGTCCCTGCTGTTGCTGCTGATGTTACTTCAACTCAAGCTCCAGTTTCAACTCCACAGGTTGCAGTCTTCTCAGTGGACCTCAGGTCACTTTTATCAGTTTTTGATTCAGTTTATTTCAGCTGTATCCCAGTAAGCACTGCAGTCCAGCCATCTGAGGATCTCTCCAAGGCCATTGTGCCCTTTTCAAGCTGTGACACCAGCATTATTCATTACTTTGTAAATTCAATTTATGCTGCTGTCCCTACTATTGCCCCTACTGTTTCTGTTGCTGTTGAAAGCACTGATGCTGCTCCTACTGCTGTAAATGTTGCTGGTTCTATTAGTTCTGATGTGGCTGATGTTTCAGTTTCTGAGGATATGCAGACAGAGGCATATGACTTTGAGCCCACTGTCATTACTGATAATATTGCTGCTACTGAAACTATTATATCTGAAACTGCTGATGTTTTTATATCTGAAAGTTCTGTATCTGTTGTTACTACTGCTGCTGCTACAACTTCTGCCAGTACTGTTTCTGATTCTACTGCTGCTGCTACAATTGTTGTTACTACTGTTTCATCTGCTCCAACCCAACTTCAAAAAGACTATCTGAAAAGGATTGATGCTTTATATGATGAACAAAGCTCTGAAAGTGATCAGTTCAGAACTGATTCTGATGATTCTTCTGCTACTATAGCCAGGAAAAGAAAAGTAAGAAGCAAAGCTATGAAAAGAGTTCCACCAGCTAAAGTCAAAGATACAAATGATATTCCCTATTATATTCTTCATGACTGCCCTATAACTGAACATTGGATGCAATATTCCAAGAATGAACTAAAGGCTATGAAGAAGAAGAGGAAATATGAGAAAGGTTCCTCTCAGTTTCATCATCATCCTCCTCCACCTCCTCCTTCACTTGGTGCAGGTGAAAGTGGTAGCTCTGCATCTCAACCCTCTGCCAGATGCCAAACCCTCTATCAGCCTCAAGGAAGATCTCAATATAGGGGGAGCCAATCCAGAGGATATCAAACTAGGAGAGGAAATTATAGAGGAAACCAAAGAGAACTTCAAGTCTACTCAAAAGGTTACTCCAGGCAGCACCCATACTCAAGGGAAGGACCATGTTCATCTGACACTACTTCAGGTCCTTTTCCCTACAAGCTGAAAGAATTAGTCTCATCCAGAGCTCCTCCAGATAATCCTTCCAACAGATATGAGCCTCCAGTGCCCTTTGAGGATCCAGAGAATAATCCTACTGCATGGACTGCTAGAATGAAGGAATTAGCTGCCTTGGATCAGATTAAGAAAGCCAGAGAGCAAGGCAAGGACACCTCTAGTTTCACTACATTGTCAGAACAAAGAAAGAAGGAACTTGAAAGATATGCCTCCAGCAAGTTTTTTGATTCTGAAAGATACATGGAGCTGCACCCTGAAGCTGTGGTACCAAGGCCTAAACAACAAACTTCTTTAGGTGTAGCTGATGACAGAAGATCAAAGAAGGAAGCTCTTAATCCAAATAGAGAAATAAAACTTATAAAGAGCAAGGAGAAGGAGTAATTCTGTAAGGTGATAATTATTCTGATTTATGATCTGTCTGAGATATATCTGTGATTCTGCAATGTTGTTGTTTGTTATATTGTTGCTTTGTATTGTTGCTTCTATCTCAATTTTTGTGAATAGTAATCCTAACCCAAATAGGGAGAGATTTTTGGAACACACTATTACTAATTTGGGTCAGGATCACTATGTCTTTAGGAAACCTGTCTTTGACCTCTTTGTATAGATCTAAAGGTCAATTAGAATTGAGTGTAAGGGTTAGAAGTTAGGTTTGGAAGCTGCCCTCAAGACCAAGGTTTTTCAGTTTGGAGACTAAGTCATTTCGTCGAGCTCAGTACGACGAATCTTCGAACTCCAATCGATGATCGTTGAGCTCACTTCGACGGATCATCGAACTCCATTCGACGATCACTGAGCTCAACTTCTACAAATCGTCGAACAACATTCGACGATCTTCGAGCTCAGTTCGACGATCTTGACTCCAGTATTGATTCTTTATCTCTGAGCTCAGTTCGACGATAGTTGAGCTCAGATCGACGATCTATGTTGCTGTCTAAGTCCAAATCGATGAGCTCAGTTCGACGATAGTGGAGCTCAGTTCGACGTTTTTCTGAAGAGTTTAATGATTTTCAAGATTCAAAATTCAGACAGTTAAGGAGTTATTGTCAGCAATTAATTCAGAAGATTTTGTAGTCGTTTTCATTTATTCTGGAGCAAGTTTCAAGGGATTATCAAGGAATGTTTCATCGGACTTTCCCCCAGAAGACAATTGCAATTAAGGATGTAATTAATGACAGGCTAGCAGCTATTCTGGACAGAGGATCATTTCTATTCAGAACAAAGGAATAAAAGATTTTTTTTTGAATTCAAGACAAGAAGAGAGTGCACAAGAAGAAGAACAAAATATTTTCTGCAACAACTCTTCTCTGGAACAACATCTTTCTCAACAACAATCACTCAAGAGAAAAAGAAAGAGAGCTGTAGACATTCTCTGTCTCAAAGAATTTATACAAGAGCACCATCACCAAAAGGAGATCAACAAATCTGAAATCTTCAGATCTCTTTTGATTCAAGTGTTCAAGGCCATCATCATTCAAGACTCCAGACACCTCATATTTCAGCTGTTTCTGAAATCATCAATTGCTGGAGATCAATTTTCTGAAGGCCTATCACCCTACAGCAAAGCTTCATTTCCTAAACATCTCAAGAACTCAGGGGGAGCTTTGACAACATCCACAAATCTTCTCTTTGACTGTTGACAGAGAAGATCATCTCTTCCCCTCTGTCTCTCTCTCTCTGCTGTACAAGGTTTTTCAAACTCCCTTCAAAAGTTTGTGTTTGGTTTTTGAGCACCTTATCAAAAGCTCATTGGTGGCAAGACACCTGATCAAAAAATCTGGTTTGGTTTTTGAGCACCTTATCAAAAGCTCATTGGTGCCCAGGACACCTGATCAACTCATCCTGCAGTGGATTCCTACCTAGGGTGGTAGAAGAGTGGATGTACCTAAGTTTAGGGGAACCACTATAGCTCCTTGTGTCTTCTGGTTGCTTGTGTTTCTTTTGTTTCTGGTTGTGGCTTGTGATTAGTTTCTTTTGTAGACTGTGATTATTCTGTGGTTAGATTTACTATTTGCTTCCCTGTTCACTCAGATTACAACAACTGTTATAAAAAGTTTTTAAGCACCATACTCTATTCACCCCCCCTCTAGAGTATATCAGATCTAGCTTGCACTTTCAGGGCATCTGAGCAAAACCCTGATTGGTGGAAGGGCACCTGATCAAAAACCTATAGTGGATTCCTACCAGGGTGGTAGAACAGTGGATGTACCCAAGTTTAGAGGAACCACTATAAATTTTTTGTGTCCTCTGGTTGCTTATTATTCTTCTTATTGTCGTGTGTTGGATGCTGTGTTAGTTAGTTTTTCTTTACTACACTCTCATAAGATATATATATATATATATATACATATCACTATTTGTTTAATTCCACTATAAAAACCAATTGAGTTTTTAAAATACTTTATTCACCCCCACCCCCTCTAAAGTTAAACAGATCTATCCCCTCAGGAAGTATACCTTTTGCCTTTCCTTCAATTATATCAGAGGGCTGATTTTCTTTGGTTTCACAGACTCATATTTGGACCAAGATCCTTGAAAGTTCTTTTTCATTCTAGCCTCTTGTTTACAACATGGCACAAAATAAGGAATATTCTAGCACCAGACCTCTAGTATGCAACTTGAATAAATTTGCACTCTAGAAGGCAAGAAAAAAACTTTACATGAATTCTATTGATGACGACATTTTAAATTCTATTTTGACAGGTCCCCCTCAATATACAGTTGTTACTACATCTACCAGTACACATGCAGTTCCACCATCTGAGTGGACTGATGCTCAAAAGAAAGCCAAGATGGTTGATGCAAAAATAATGAATATTCTGGCACAGACTATGTCAGATGACATCTTTCAAAAGGTGGCTGAGTTCATATCTGCAAAGGCTATTTGGGACTCACTAAACCAAATAGTGGCTAGCTCAGCTGATGAAAGAAAAGGCAGGAGATCATGTCTTATATCACAGTATGAGAACTTCAAGAAGGAGGAATCATAGACTATTGCTGAGATGTACAATAGACTCAGTGTCATCATAAATGAACTAAGAACCCTGGACAAGGACATCTCATTAACTGAGATAAATGATAAAATTCTAATGTACTTTCCCAGCACTTGGGATTCCAAGATATGGCCAATTAAGGAGGATAGAAGACAAGATGAGATCTCTACAGAATCTCTCCTTGGCAAGCTCAAGTCTTATGAGCAGTTGATCAAGACAAGGGAAGCTGCTGAACAGAAGACTTCTACATCTTCAAGGAAGGAGCACATCATTGCTTTCAAGGCAACAGAAGAATTAGAAGCCCCTCCAGCTAATGAAGAACTTCTAAGCTTGTTGGCTTAAAGATTTTATAAAATGGCCAAGAAAGACTTTAGAAGAAGGTCAACCAAGAATGATGACAAGCCAAGATATGACAAGACTCCTACCAAGGAGACTATTTTCTTTGGATACAGAAAACCTGGGAACATTCTACTTGAATGCCCACTGGCACTGAAGAAAGATAGAAGAAAAGAAAAGGAGAATAAGAGACATTCAAGCAAACACTATAGCAAGCACTCTTCCATCAAACACAAAAGAAAGGAAAAAGATTCATTGCTGAAACCTGGAGTGACACAGATGAAGAATCCTCATCTTCCAGCTCTAGTGAAGATCAAGAGGAGGCAAAGTCAAGGGAAGTTTGCCTCGTGGCTATCAATGTAACAACCTCATTCGTTCATATAATATATACTAGAAGGTCCGGCCGTGGCCCCACAACATATAGCACAAAACAGATGGTGAGGCTATGGAGTGATACCAGTGTAGCGCAATGCACCTAACACATTGCATTCTAGTGGAAGCCTATAACACTACACTTGAACTCTGGTGGGCCAAAACCCAAACAGGCAAGCGTACCTGTCGAATCGTAGTACCAAGGTCGTATTTAAACACGGGGCTGTCAATTACTTCTACTCACGCCCTAACTATTATCCTACCGAAAACTAATGGGATTTGAGAATTTTTTAGAATAAAACAAAAGACAACTTGCGAGACGAAAAACTTATAATAAAAAGCTAGCATTCGATCAATGATTCACCATGAAATTAGATGAGAGAGATAAAAATAAAGATAGTTTTAATTTTGCAAATCATACTCGACCGTGACGGATCCGAAAATAAGACAAAATCTCGCTAGAGCATTAGGCCTCCTAACTTATAGACTCTTCGATCGAAATCTCTTTACAAACCAAAGAAGCCTAAAGTTGCATTATCGAGGTGATCCACACTATTGGATTTGACTCCAATCCGGAGGATTTACGTCATCCTATCTCTAGGGTTGCATTCAACTCCTTCCTTCTTTGAGTGATCTTTCACATTCATGAGCCTCTCGGCTACTCAAATATGAGATCCCAAGCCTACTACCGTATACCGGAAATACGGAGTCGACAAAAAAAATAAATCAAAGAAGGATCGAGCATGAAATAACAAAAATAAAACTAAGAAAGAAAATAAACTCGCATCTCACTTCATGGATCCTCACGATCGAATGCTATAGGAAATTAGCTACGCATAATTGAAAGGGAAGACAAAACAAAATAAGAGAGAAATATTTTTATTACTTGCAAACAAAAAGAGTAGACACAATATTAAAAAGACTAGACTATGCTATAAAGAAAACTTGCACTAATGAAAAAAACTTGCACTAATTGAAAAGAAAACTAATACAATAATAAAACTAACACTCACAAGCACTCTCCACTTAAACTAGCACTTCACTTGCTCTCCAAAATCCAATTCTTCAAAAGCATGGGATATGGGTTCTTTTTATAGATGAGGGAGAAGGTTCTAGAATGGAATGAAGAAGAGGGGGCAAGGGGGGTGGCCGGCCATGTGTAGGGGAGAGTGCATGCATGACAATTAATTAGGTGGAGAGAATTCATGCATGATATTAAATGAAGGAAGAGGGAGAAGATACATTCATGCATATAAATTTAAAAGAAATGAAATAAATATAAGAGGGGGGATGGATGGTAATAAAGAGTGGAGAAAAAATAATAAAAAGGAGAGAGAGGAGGGAACATGCATGAATGTGGCTTATGGAAATGAAATAAAATAAAGTAGAGAGGGGGAATGGATGTAGAATAATGAAGGGGGGGGGGAATAGGGAGCCGGCCATGCATTTATGAGAGAACCATGCAAGGTGGCTGGCCATGCACTTGGATAAATTCATGCATGGGCACGGGTAGGAGGCTAGGTGGGCTGCTCTTGAGTGAGGGGCTGCATGGGGCTGCTTTGGGCTTTTATATAGGCTCGGATTTAGGTTGGGGGGCTGCTTGGGCTGCATGTTTGAAGTAGATGGGTGGCCGGGCTGCACCAAGGAGAGGGCCGGGCTGCATGCTTGAAGTGGGCTGCTTGCATGTTGGACTTGAGCTTGAGGGCTGCACGAAATTGAAAGCTTGCGCTGCACCATGTGGGTTGTTTTATTGGAAGAGGGCTGCTCCAATCTTCAAGGCTCGGGTTTCACTTGAAGGGGAAACTTGGGCTGCATGGTTGCATCATGTAGCATGGACCTACAAGAAAATAAAGCATAATAACATTAGTCATATAACAAAACATAACACAAATAAGTAACATAATATTAGTTGTTAAAACTAAACTAAACATAACAAACATAACATACTATTAATTAATTATATTCATAACAAAACACTAGTAAACATAAAACATAAGACCTATACTAAAACTATAGATTTTTATATCAAAAACTCTAATAACACTAGGAATTAAAATATTATAAAGAAACATTAAAACATGAAATAACAATAATAAAATATAAATAAAATTAGGCATTTTGAATACTAAATTACCCCCAAAAAGGATGACTAAAACTAGTCATCAAATTCCCCCATGCTAGAGTATTTGCTTGCCCTCAAGCAAATAAAACTTAAAGAACTAGGGAATGAAAACAAAGAAGATTTAGGTTGCATAATTAAGAAAAACAAAACATGAAAAATTAAACTATCCTAATTCCAATGTTAACAACTAGTGGGGTGAGAAGTGCACAATAGAAAACTTGAAAGTGGAGACCTAAAAATATCATTAGAACATAAAGAAGATTTACACATTTCTAAATCTTAAAACAAGGCATCCAAAATAAATGAAAATAAGGACAACAAAAGTAGAGGTTCTAAATAAACGGCGCATTAACAAACTACTAGGTTGCTAGATAAACATTAACCCTAAGACACTCCAAGATAACCTCCAAAGAAATCCATCAATGATGGTGGCCATAGGCTTGTACGTTCACACTTTCTCCACTACGCGAAATTAAGTTCTAAGATCATTAGGACTTCTACTAGGCATTAAAACTTGGCTTAGGTAAATGATTAGGAAGTGGAATCAAAGATAAACATGAAATTTTTAGGCACTAAACCAAGGTGAGCTCAAAAATAAATAAGGCATAATAAAAAATGAGAAATAACGAGTATGTCATTTCTCTAATATGAAACTACAAAAACAAGGCCATGAAAATTTTTATTTTATAAACTTGGCCAAACATAAACTTTTTGCATTCATTTTTTTGATTTTGTAATGATATATTTTTTTTTCTCTCAATTTTTTCCTTTTGAATAACATTTGATAAGAAAGCTCCAAAAATAAGCTTGAGAATTTCCTATTCATTTCAAAAATAATACCCTTCCCACAAAAATTAATTTTTAAGCTCAAATTTATAGTGCAAAAATAGGAAAGATATTTGGCTTTGGTGAACATAATGAAATGAAAGGTGGAGCTAAAAACAATGAAAAAAGGAAAAGGCCCAAAATTATTTTGCAAGGGTTTTGTTTTTGGTGGGCAAGAAAAGCTCAAACTATTCAAATGGTGGCCTAAATCATTTCTAAAGAACGTAAAAACGGCGCAAATGCTTCGAGAGTAGCTTGGTACAAGTTCTAGACACCAAGAAAGACTACCCCGCAAATGAAAAAGAGATAACATTACCTAGCAACCATTCGTAAGCAACTAACCGAATAGAAAGACATAACTACAAATTGCTAACTTAAAACGTAAAAATCGGATGCCTATATTTAAGAAAAAGAAACTAGTAGAACTAAACTATGCTAAAATGATAAGTTTAGAAAACATTTTCAAAAGATTCTACATAGAACTACAAAAACCGCACGGGCCTACACTTCACTAGAAGAAACATAAAAATAAAAATAGAAATAATTTTAGGTTTTGTTTTTCAAATAGATATTTTTTATTTTTGTTTTTCTAATTTTTTTGGGTTTTATATTTTATAATTTTTTTGGATTTTGGATTTTGATGACATAAAATACTATAATAATTTAAGACATAAATTGTTTTCTTTTGAAAGAAGAAGAACAGAAAAGAAAAGACCAAAAGAAACTAGACCCCCCCATGCTTAAATCCTTGATTGCCCTCAATGAAGAAAACATAAAGAAAAAGAGAAGGGGACTGAGATGAAGAGAAAAAGAAAAATGCAGGAAAAATAAATAAATAAGAACAGGACTTCCCCGGGTTCGTGAGATGAAGGCGGATGTCGCTCCCCCATGCTTGCTTTTTAGAGTACTTGATCGTCAACAGGTATGACTTGATCCATCTGATATCAGCAACGGCGGAGCGGCGACCACGAACATGGACTTGATTGGCCTCCGGTAGGAAGAGCAAAATAAAAGCAAAAAATAGATAGAGTCCATGGGCAGATGCCCGATAATGGTTTTTATTACAATCATTTAAAGTCCGAATAAAAGAGTTTCAGAATAATAATAATAAGTCCAAAAATAAAATAAAAAAAATGTCCCACACAAGATAAATGTTTAAGAGTCCAACACAAGATTCTCTTTTGCAGGAGGCACATAATCATTAGAAAAATAAAGTTTAAGTCTACGGCCATTTACTTTAAAATCCCCCCTATCGGGGTGCGAAAGTAACACAGTTCCATCATAAAAAACATCCTTGACCGCAAACGGTCCAGGCCAACGAGATTTAGATTTTCCAAAGAAAATACGTAAACGTGAATTTAAAAGAAGAACCTGATCGCCCAGTTTAAAATTTTTATGCTGGCGGAAGTTCTTAACATGATAATTTTTTTCTGCAGGGTCAGGTGGTTTTTCAAAATAATTTGGCAAATTTTTATCATTTTCAAAAATAAGATTTTGTTGTCCAAAATCAGAGTCATTTTCGAATGGTGCTTGTACGGACATAACAGTGTTTTCAAAAATAGTTGATGAGGGTCCAAAAAAGGAAGAAGAAAAATCATTTGGAGGGAAATAGGAGTCTTCTTTTAAATCATCAATGAAAAAACAAGAGTCATCATTTTGTAAAGAGTTTTTCATCGATTTATTAATATCAAATATTACTTCCTCATCTCCTACATGCAGAAAAAGTTTTCCCTCACTCACATTTATAATTGCACGAGCGGTGGCTAGGAAAGGTCGACCAAGGATAAGAGGGACCTCGATGTCCTCTTCAATATCGAGAATGACAAAATCCACCGGAAAGATGAATTTGTCGACCTTCACTAACACATCCTCAACGACTCCTAACGGATACTTAATCGAACGATCGGCTAACTGAATACTCATGCGCGTAGGGTTGAGAGTGCCCAAACCTAGCTTTTTAAATAAAGAAAAAGGCATCAAGTTGATGCTCGCTCCTAGATCCGCTAACGCGTGTTTAACGAAAAGATCACCAAAGACGCAAGGAATGGAAAAACTACCCGGATCGTTTATCTTTTTAGGAAGAGTAGAGTTTTTAACGACCGCCGAGCATTCTTCATTTAACGTTACATGCGATAAATTTTCTAATTTCTTTTTGTTCGTTAATAAATCTTTAAGATATTTGGCGTACTTAGGCATTTGGCTAATCGCTTCATGAAACAACAAATTAATATGAATTTGTTTTAATATTTCAAGAAAGCGTTGATATTGATTATCTAATTTTTCTTGCCTAAGTCTAGCCGGATAAGGAGGTGGCGGAAATTCCTTTAGAACAATTGGAGCATCATTTTGAAAACCATTTGTCTTTTTTTCAGAATCAGAAATAATAGAGCTATCCTTTTCTTTTTCAAGTGTAGATTTTTCTTTTTCAAGATTTAAGTTGTCATTTTCCCTGGGGGTAAAAACAGGAGGGAAAATCACCCTTGGCTCTTCCCTTGTGGTGGGCTCGTTAACAACTTTACCGCTCCGAAGGGAAATCACATTTGCGTGTTCCCTTGGGTTAGGCTCAGTGTTCGAGGGAAGAGTTTCAGGTGGTCTCTCATAAAAAGCCTTGGCGAGTTGGCCGACCTGATTTTCTAAATTTTTAATTGATCCCGTTATGTTTCTAATAGTAACATCGTTTGAGCTTATATACTTAGCAAAGATCTCTTCCAAAGGGGAAGGTTTTTGAAAATTTTGTTTTGGTGGTGGTGGTGGTGTAAAATCGTGCGGTGGGCATACTACGTTTGCATTATTACTCCATGAAAAATTAGGATGGTTACGCCATCCAGGATGATAAGAATTCGTAGCAGCATTAAAACCAGGAGGAGAAGAAAAATTCGAAAAAGTAGAAAAATTATTGGCAGAATTATTTTGAGCAGGCCTGGGTATGTTCCCCAGATAATCCACCTGCTCGGCAGCAGCAGCATTTTCATATACCTTAGCGGCGGAGGGAGCAGTCATCTCCGAGATCTTCTTGTTCAGCATTTCCACTTGCATCGCCAGTTGCGTCACCGAATCCACTTCATAGATACCTGCAGGTTTAGATGGGCGAGACCTGGACGAATTGCACTGATAAGTGTTCATCGCCATGTCATCGATAAGCTCAAGAGCGGCTTCCGGAGTTTTACGGTCTAAAGAACCAGCGGAAGCGGCATCTATCATTTGCTTTGTCTCTTGGTTTAGCCCATTATAAAATGTCTGAACCTGCAACCATACAGGCAGAGCATGATGTGGGCATCTTCTCAAAAGTTCTTTGAACCTCTCCCAAGTGTCATAGCGGGTCTCAGAATCAATTTGAGAATATGAAGTTATATCATTTCGAAGCTTAGCAGTTTTGGCGGGGGGAAAATAACGAGAAAGAAATTTTTCAGTTAAAATGTTCCAAGTTGTGATTGATCCTCTTGGAAGAGAACTCAACCACTGTTTGGCTTTAGTCCTTAAGGAGAATGGGAAGAGTCTTAGCCTAATAACGTCGTCTGAAACACCATTAATTTTAAAGGTGTCACAGATTTCAAGAAAATTGGCAATATGCAATTTCGGATCTTCATCTTGTAATCCGTCGAACTGTACATATTCCTGCACCATTTGTGTGATGCTAGGCTTAAGCTCGAAGTTATTGTTCGCAATTGCAGGTTGAACAATACTTGTTTCAGTCCCCTCCAGGTTGGGTCGAGCATAATCAGACATAGTCCTTTGCTGAGCCATTCCTGGGTTGGGATCTCCCATTTCAGAATAATTACAATCCCCGAAGGAATCCTCAACCGCTGTTTGAGAAGTGGAAGCCCCGAATCGTAGTTGTCTCTGAAAGGAGCGTTCGATTTCTGGGTCCAAATCAACAAGTAGCGACGGATTCGCTCGGGTCATGCACTAGTAAAGAAAATGAGGGAAGATGAGAATGAAAGCTTGGAAAAAAAAGAAAAAGAGGAAAAGAAAGGAAAAAAAAATTTTTGTTTTGTTTTTTTTTTTGAAAAAAAGATTTTTTTTAGACGGCTTGGCTCTCGAACTTCCCGAGGACTACCCGGTGAAGGGTTCGCCCGGTACTAGGTAAAATGGTGGCGCTTAAAGCACCTTACCCTTTTCGAGAGATTTTAGGTGGGGTAGAAATAAGGTGAAGTGGGTTGATTATAAATATTTAAATATATAAATTATAATGTTTTTGATTTTTGGAGAAGTAATAGCGCAAGCGTTTTCAAAATATTGACGAAGAAAATTCCCCGGCAACGGCGCCAAAAACTTGGTTGGCCAAAACCCGAACAGGCAAGCGTACATGTCGAATCGTAGTACCAAGGTCGTATTTAAACACGGGGCTGTCAATTACTTCTACTCACGCTCTAACTATTATCCTACCGGAAAACTAATGGGATTTGAGAATTTTTTAGAATAAAACAAAAGACAACTTGCGAGACGAAAAACTTATAATAAAAAGCTAGCATTCGATCAATGATTCACCATGAAATTAGATGAGAGAGATAAAAATAAAGATAGTTTTAATTTTGCAAATCATACTCAACCGTGACGGATCCGAAAATAAGGCAAAATCTCGCTAGAGCATTAGGCCTCCTAACTTATAGACTCTTCGATCGAAATCTTTTTACAAACTAAAGAAGCCTAAAGTTGCATTATCGAGGTGATCCGCACAATTGGATTTGACTCCAATCCGGAGGATTTACGTCATCCTATCTCTAGGGTTGAATTCAACTCCTTCCTTCTTTGAGTGATCTTTCACAATCATGAGCCTCTCGGCTACTCAAATATGAGATCCCAAGCCTACTACCGTATACCGGAAATACAGAGTCGACCAAAAAAAATAAATCAAAGAAGGATCGAGCATGAAATAACAAAAATAAAACTAAGAAAGAAAATAAACTCTCATCTCACTTCATGGATCCTCACAATCGAATGCTATAGGAAATTAGCTACGCATAATTGAAAGGGAAGACAAAACAAAATAAGATAAATATTTTCATTACTTGCAAACAAAAAGAGTACACACAATATTAAAAAGACTAGACTATGCTATAAAGAAAACTTGCACTAATGAAAAAAACTTGCACTAATTGAAAAGAAAACTAATACAATAATAAAACTAACACTCACAAGCACTCTCCACTTAAACTAGCACTTCACTTGCTCTCCAAAATCCAATTCTTCAAAAGCATGGGATATGGGTTCTTTTTATAGATGAGGGAGAAGGTTCTAGAATGGAATGAAGAAGAGGGGGCAAGGGGGGGTGGCCGACCATGTGTAGGGGAGAGTGCATGCATGGCAATTAATTAGGTGGAGAGAACTCATGCATGATATTAAATGAAGGAAGAGGGAGAAGATACATTCATGCATATAAATTTAAAAGAAATGAAATAAATATAAGAGGGGGGATGGATGGTAATAAAGAGTGGAGAAAAAATAATAAAAAGGAGAGAGAGGAGGGAACATGCATGAATGTGGCTTATGAAAATGAAATAAAATAAAGTAGAGAGGGGGAATGGATGTAGAATAATTAAGGGGGGGAAAATAGGGAGCCGACCATGCATTTATGAGAGAACCATGCAAGGTGGCCGGCCATGCACTTGGATAAATTCATGCATGGGCTCGGGTAGGAGGCTAGGTGGGCTGCTCTTGAGGGAGGGGCTGCATGGGGCTGCTTTGGGCTTTTATATAGGCTCGGGTTTAGGTTGGGGGGCTGCTTGGGCTGCATGTTTGAAGTAGATGGGTGGCCGGGCTGCACCAAGGAGAGGGTCGGGCTGCATGCTTGAAGTGGGCTGCTTGCATGTTGGACTTGAGCTTGAGGGCTGCACCAAATTGAAAGCTCGGGCTGCACCATGTGGGCTGTTTTGTTGGAAGAGGGCTGCTCCAAACTTCAAGGCTCGGGTTTCACTTGAAGGGGAAACTTGGGCTGCATGGTTGCATCATGTAGCATGGACCTACAAGAAAATAAAGCATAATAACATTAGTCATATAACAAAACATAACACAAATAAGTAACATAATATTAGTTGTTAAAACTAAACTAAACATAACAAACATAACATACTATTAATTAATTATATTCATAACAAAACACTAGTAAACATAAAACATAAGACCTATACTAAAACTATAGATTTTTATATCAAAAACTCTAATAACACTAGGAATTAAAATATTATAAAGAAACATTAAAACATGAAATAACAATCATAAAATATAAATAAAATTAGGCATTTTGAATACTAAATTACTCCCAAAAAGGATGACTAAAACTAGTCATCAAACTCCACACATGAATGTCCAACATATAAAAACTCCACATTTTATACATTATAGGAATGTCTTACACATACAAGTATTTGGCCTTATGGCCTTTCAGGGCTTTCAAAACAGTGGCCTCAAACATTGGCACGCAGGCCGGCCACATAAAAAGAAAACATAACATTTCCATTCATTTGGCCTTCGAGGGCTAGCAACGGCAGCAGAAAATGCAGCAGGGACTTCAACCCTTATGCGTCCCGCTCGGCTCTCCAGCACCTACACAGGGACATTCCACTGAAGGGTGGCAAACAGAGGCAACGTTCAGCATTCAGCTGACCAACTTATATTGACCATATCCCTTTCTCGAGGCAGCGGTATTCTTCCCTGCAGGCATAGCATATCATAAGCATGTATATATATCTCACATATAAGGTGCTTTCATGCACACATTCCATCACAACCGTCAGCCACCCGGCCCGACGATCCGTGCACTCAGGGCACATTCTTGGTGTACCGGCGAACTAGTTGCCCACCACTGTATCAGGGTCGCAACCCAACGACAACTCACTTGAGCATTTACTCCATTTCGTGCAGCAGGAGTTTTATAGTCTTAGTGAACCGGGATTGGCCCGTAGCCCCCCATTTTATCACGGCGCGCATGCCTAAGACTCTTGCTATGTGCTCCAACAGACCGCACTTTCAGGTCTCACGTCGGACGAACATAATGCAGGTCGGATCCCCCACCCCCCCCCCCCCCCCCCGTTGCTCAAATCACCTTGTCATCACCGAGTACGGCGTACTCGCGGCTAAATAAAGGCGCAGGTAGGTCTCACCGACCATGTTCTGGCATTCAAGCTTGGGTATATCTCTGACACCCATTTTATATCACCACATCAGCGGGAATTTCCTGGGCACAACAGTACTTCCTACTACTCTCTTCACAGGTGGACACCACAAATATCACAAATGTCAGGGGTCTTTCCTAGCTCCCACGCCAGTACTTCCTGCTACTCCATTTCACAAGTACCACCTATGAACATTACGAATTACAAAGGATACTTCCTGGAATTCCAATCCAGTACTTACTGCTACTTCCTTCACAGGTAGAACCCAATAGCACAAGCAGCACAAGCATTATACGGGTGTTTTCCTGGCCTACCACTCCAGTACTTCCTGCTACTTCCCTTCACAAGTCGAACCCGTCGACTCCTAAACTACGCGTTTATCATGGAGTCTTCTCCGGTTCATATATGCAACATCACCAATGCAGACCAACCTATCCAGATGGGTTTCACACAACATGCCTATTCCGTACTTTCATTTCTGGATCTATATGAGAGGGGATTCCATGAATCAACCCAAAAGACTCCCACAAGCAGCAACCTTTTGGTGGGGGAATCATATGCATATGCTAAAAAGGAAGCCTTCATTTGGATAGGAATAAAGGTCGTTACCCTCGACGACCGCTTCGGTGCCATGAGCTCCCAACTGGCTAGGAAGAATCGCAACAGCTTTTCCTCTGCAATGCCGGCCTCGGATCTCTCGTCAGAAAACCGCAGCACCACCAGTGACCAGCCCCTTTCCCCTTCCTCATTCTTCCTCTCCCTTTCTCTCTTTAGGATTTAGAACGATGAAAGCAAAGTATGAAATGATTTCTTTCATCTCAGTCCATGGCCTTAAGGAAGCAGAGAGACAGCTCAGCACTTGGATCGCAACTGAAGGAATGGACGGCCACGATTTTGCCACAAAAGCATAATTTTTGCCTGACACGGCCTGTGACACGCTGTCCCCCGTATCACGGGCCGTGTTCCCAAAGTGGTGCTCAACCGACTTATCTAGTCCAGTACACGCCCATGTGACATGCCCGTGTGATGGGCCGTGTCACCCGACACGCCTACAGACACGCCTGTGTCTGTGGCCGTGTTCATCAGGCTGTGCAAAATTGAAATTGACCGGAGACTCACATGGCCTGCGACACGCCCGTATCTCAGGCCGTGTGCCCACACACAGCACCCGACACGCCCCAACTTAACTTCGTCGAGCTGAGTTCGTCGACCACGCTGACACACCCTGTGACACACCCGTGTCACAGGCCGTGTCCTAAGCACTCGACGATCGTCGACCAAATTTTGTCGACCACACGTCAACTATTCACTCAGGAAGGACACGCCCTGGGACACACCCGTGTCCCAGGCCGTGTCACCCAATTATTTCAAATTTCTGGATTTGGGGTGTTATAAACCTCCCCTCCTACAAGAAATTTCATCCTCGAAATTTGTACACAGGAAGGAACCAGGAAGCAAGAAGTTATAACATCAAAATGTTTAGGTTACAACAAACTTTGCACTACTCAACCGTTTTTACAAAAACAACTCAGGAAAATCAGCACGCATGGTTTGCTCTCGCTCCCATGTAAGCTCCTCACGGCCGTAATTGCCCCATCGGATTTTGACCATCCTGACCATCTTATTTCGTAGTTGCTTCTCGGCACGATCCTCGATCTGAATGGGCCTAACCTTTGTCGTTAGCCCATACTCCACTGCCACATGATCATCCGCGGTCACTTGAGTTGGATCTTTCACGGCCTTCCGCAGCACCGAGATGTGAAACACATCATGCAATCCACTCAAGTCTGCCGAAGGAGCTAGCCGATATGCGGCTTGTACAATTAGCTCGACCACTTCAAATGGACCAAGGTATCTTGGACTCAACTTTTTCAGACGTCGAATCCTGGATACGCCTTTGAAGGGCTTAATCTTCAAGTATACCCAGTCGCCTATCGCGAACTCCACGTTCCGGTGATTAGCGTTGTAGTATTTCGCTTGTCGATCTTGAGCTATGAGTAGCCTCTCTCGAATAGTTCGTATGGTCGAGTTTGCTTAATTGACTTCAGTACGATTATACACTCTGGCTTCACCTGCTTCTACCCAAGCCAAAGGAGTACGACACTTCCGTCCATACAAAGCTTCATGCGGTGCCATACCAATGCTCGCTCGGTCGCTGTTATTGTAAGCGAATTCCATCATATAGAAATGATCTTCCCATCTCTTTCGGAAGTCGAGGGCGCACATCCGAAGCATGTCTTCCATTTTTCTGTTGGTCCTTTCAGTTTGGCCATCCGTCTGGGGATGAAAGGTTGTGCTGAATGTCAACTTTGTGCCCAACAGTTGATGCACTAGCCTCCAGTCTTTCGATGTGAACCGCCCGTCTCGATCACTTATGATGCTCTGAGGAACACCGTGTAGCCGCACAATCTGGTCAACGTACAACTTTGCCAAAGTTTCAACCGAATCATCTCGTCTGTTCGGTATGAAATGTGCCACTTTCGTCAGCCGATCGACAATCACCCAAATGGACTCATTTTTGCGCTAAGACCTCGGCAACCCGTGCACGAAATCCATGGAAATATTGTCGAACTTCCATTCTGGAATTGGCAATGACTTCAAGTAACTGCCAGGTTTCTGGCATTCCGCCTTTAACAGAACAAATGTTTGGCATTTGGCCACATAATGAGCAACATCTTTCTTGAGCCCTGGCCACTAGAATAGCTTTTTCATATCCCTGAACATCTTCGTGCTCCCTGGGTGGACTGAGTACGTTGTATAATGCACTTTATACATCAGCGCTTCCCTCAATTGACCCACATTCGGGACGCACAACCGGCCTTCTTTCCGCAAAATACCGTCATCCCAGGAGAACTTGCCCTCTGGCCCATCTTTAGCATAGCGTAGGAGATCTTCATCCAACTCCATTGCTCGTCAAATCCGGTCCGCAAGGTCACACTGCACCTCCATCCAGTTCAAACATGCATCAGCAGTGGAATTCTTATCAACACAAGAAATCTCTAACGCTTCTAACTCCTAGATGAGATGTTCATCATGTCTCTGCAACCAGCTTGCTCTTGCCAGAGCTCTCTGGCTCAAGGCATCCATGACAATATTCCCCATTCCGGGAGTATTGTGAATCTCAAAGGTGTAGTCCCCAAGAAATTCCAACCACGTTCTTTGTCGTATATTCAAGTCCTTCTGCTCCAACAAGTACTTTAGGTTGTTGTGATCTGTATAGATCTCCACCTTCACACCATAAAGATAGTGTCGCCACAGCTTTAGTGCAAAGATCACCGCCTCCAACTCCAAGTCATAAACGGGATAGTTTCGCTCGTGCACCTTCAGCTGGCGTGAGACATAAGCAATCACCTTTCCATTTTGCAGAAGTACGCAGCCTAAGCCGCTCCCTGAGGCATCACTATAGATTACAAAGCCATTGGTACCACATGACGAGGACAACACAGGCGCCGTGGTCAACCGAACCTTCAGTTCTTCAAAACCTAGCGCGCACTCCGGCGTCCAAACAAACTTCTGATCTTTTCTTATAAGCGTGGTTAGCGGCAAAGCAATCCGCGAGAAGTTTTCAACAAATCTTCGATAGTAGCCCGCTAGTCCAAGGAAGCTCCTGACTTTGGCCACTGAAGACAATACCGGACACTTACGTATGGACCTTATCTTCGCTGGATCCACTGCTATGCTGGCTCCACTCACCACATGGCCCAAAAAAGACACCGACGATAGCCAAAACTCGCACTTCAAGAACATTGCGTAGAGCTGATTCTGCCTCAAGGTATTCAACACCAACCACAAGTGCTTCTCATGATCGGCATCCGATCTCGAGTACACCAAGATATCATCAATGGACACTATCACGAACAGATCCAGGTATTCTTGGAATATTTGGTGCATCAAGTCCATAAATACCGAGGGCACATTGCACAACCCAAACAACATTACCTTTAACTCATAGTGCCCATACCGTGTTCCAAATGCGGTTTTGGGAATGTCACCTTCCCGGATTCTCAACTGGTAGTACCCAGACTTAAAGTCCAACTTGGAGTAGACGGTCGATCACACTAGCTGATCAAACAACTCCTCAATCCATGGAATCAGATATATATTCTTCTCAGTCAGCTTATTCAGTTTGCGGTAATCAATAAATAACTGTAAGCCACCGTCTTTCTTCTTCACAAAAAGCACAGGCGCGCTCCAAGGAGACGTACTTGGGCGTATATAACCATGCTCTAGCAATTCTTGTAGTTGGACCTTCAACTCCGCCATTTCCTTAGGCGCGATGCGATATGGCGAGCGGGCCACAAGTTTCACACCTGACACTAACTCGATCGTGAAGTCAATCTCTCACTGGTGTGGTAGCACAGCGAGATCCTTGGGAAATATATTTGCAAACTCCGACACGATCGGAACATCACACACTGCCCTTAGGCTCATCAACCTGAATCAGCCAAAGTAGCACTCTACGCCCTTCCGAACAGCTTTGACAACTTGGAGTGCAGACATCAACGTCCCGCCAACTCCTCTCATACCCGCGAACCACGTCTCTTGTTCGGTATTCTGGCCCAACGTGATCTCTTTGGACTGGCAATCAATCAAGGCATGTTGTTCCGCGTGCCAATCCATACCAAATATCACCTCGAATTCCGATATCGGAAATACAAATGCAGTCAAGCAGAAATCCCGACTTCCTATTTGCACCGCCACATCGCAAGCTTGATCCGCAAGCATCATACAACCATTCAGCAACATCACTTTGACGCTATCTGTCTTCACACGACTAGGTATCCAAAGTCGCGCTATGAACTCTTTAGACAGAAAAGAATGTGAAGCACCCGTATCAAACAGTTCTCGCGCCAGTGTGTTCCGAATCATCACAAATCCTGTGACGATCATGTCACACACACAAACCATATATAACTATGTAAAAATCAAAACATACAAGCAATACAATACTCAAAAACTTAACTCGTACCGGGGACGACATCACTTTGATTGATGGCCTCCTGCAGGCCAAGATTGTAGACCTGGGGCTGCGCCTGCGATGCAGAGGATTCCACCACTGCCTTGCCCTTTTCCGCATATGACGCTCCCGCCTACTTTAAACTCTTTGGCGGCAACCAACAATCCCGAGCTATATGACCCACCCGTCCATAATTGAAGAATGTGCGAGTATCCGGCCTTGAGGTTGCCCCCGACATTGCTCCCGATGCTACTGAAGAAGGAGCTTGTCCAACCTTCTTGGACCTCTTGCCCCATTTCTTCTTATAAAATGACTTCATTGGTCGGGGCACCTTAAACTCCGGCTGTGTCACAGGCAATGCCCTCTTCCCCTGCACCATTTTCATGTCTTTCTGATGCTCCTCCGTCCCAATCACCATCATGATCTGCTTGACGCGCCATAACCAATCCTTAGCTTGTGCAGGAGCTCCCACTCCCGAAACTGTAGGCGGATGAAAGCTCATAAATTGCTTCAACTGCTTCTCAGCTGCTCGAGGATTCACAGCTGCAACAAGTTCTGGCCTCGCTGCCACCTGTTCTGGCCTCATGGCCGGCTGCGCCTACCCTTGCACCTTCCCAACCGGCTATCCTTGAACCATAGCAAACAAAGCCTCAGCAATTTGTCACACAGTTTCTGCAGATGGCGGAGGTGTCGGCACCTCAGCTGGTGTCGTACTTTCATCAGACTATTGTGGCTCCAATTGCCCCACACCACTCCGCGTCACCTAAAGGTGGACAAGACACACACATCAGTGACCGTACACAAGCAATATCAATAGGTTAGGAACACGCAGGTTCCTCAATCACATGTATTTGCATTCCTACATGACATTCAGGAGTTCAATCGTGTAACTTGGTTCGCACGAATACGTGCTTGCCACCCCACAAAAGAAGAAGACCACGACGTCGAAAGGGAAAGACCGAGACAACTGATACAAAAAATGTGACAACCCCATCTGTTCATATAATATATACTAGAAGGTCCGGCAGGGGCCCCACAGCATATACCACAAAAAAGACGGTGAAGCTATGAAGTGATACTAGAGTTGCGCAGCACACCCTAACACATTGTATTGTAGCAGAAGCCTATAACACTACACTTGAACTCCACAACTGAATGTCCAACATATAAAAGCTCCACATTTTATAAATTATAGGAATGTCTTACACATACAAGTTGTTGGCCTTATGGCTTTACAGGGCTTTCAAAACAGCGGCCTCAAACATTGGCATGCAGGCCGGCCACATAAAAAGAAAACATAACATTTCCATTCGTTTAGCCTTCGAGGGCTAGCAACAGCAGCAGCAAATGTAGCAGAGACTTCAGCCCTTATACGTCCCGCTCGGCTCTGCAGCACCTGCACAGGGACATTTCACAGAAGGGTGGCAAATAGAGGCAGCATTCAGCTGACCAACATATAACCACCCTACCCCTTTCTCGGGGCAGCGATATTCTTCCCTGCAGGCATAGCATATCACAAGCATGTATATATATTTCACATATAAGGTGCTTTCACGCACACATGCCATCACAACCGTCAGCCACCCGGCCCGACGATCCGTGCACTCAGGGCACATTCTTGGTGTACCGGCGAACTAGTTTCCCACCACCGTATCGGGGTCGCAACCCAACGACAACTCACTTGAGCATTTACTCCATGGCATGCAGCCGAAGTTTTATAGTCTTAGCGAACCGAGATTTGCCCGTAGCCCCCCATTGTATTACGGCGCGCAGGCCTAAGAATCTTGTTATGTGCTCCAACATACCGCACTTTCAGGTCTCACATCGGACGGACATAACGCAGTTCGGATCCTCCACCCCCCGTTGCTCAAATTGCCTTGCCATCACCGAGTACGGTGTACTCGCGGCTAAATAAAGGTGTGGGTAGGTCTCACCAATCCTGTTCTGGCATTCAAGCCTGGGTATGTCTCTGACACCCATTTCATATCACGATATCAGCGGGTCTTTCCTGGGCACACTAGTACTTCCTACTACTCTCTTCACAGGTGGACATCGCAAATATCACAAATGTCCGGGGTCTTTCCTGGCTACCGTACCAGTACTTCCTTCCACTCCATTTCACAGGTACCACCTATGAACATTACGCATTACAAAGGATATTTCCTAGAATTCCAATCCAGTGCTTCCTGCTACTTCTTTCACAGGTAGAACCCAACAGCACAAGCAGCACAAGCATTATACGGGTGTTTTCCTGGACTACCACTACAGTACTTCCTACTACTTTCCTTCATATGTCCAACCTGTCGACTCCTAAACTATGTGTTTATCACTGAGTCTTCTCCGGTTTGTATATGCAACATCACCAATCCAGACCAACCTGTCCAGTTGGGCTTCATATAGTATGCTTATTCCGTACTTTCATTTCCAGATCTATATGAGAGGGGATTCCATGAATCAACCCAAAAGACTCTCACAAGCAGCCACCTTTTGGTGGGGGAATCATATGCATATGCTAAAAGGAAGACTTCACATGCCTTGGAAGAATGGTCGTTACCCTCAAAGACCGCTTTGGTGCCATGAGCTCCTAACTGGCTAGGAAGAACCGCAACAGCGTTTCCTCCACAACGCCTGCCTCGGATCTCTCGTCAGAAAACCGCAGCACCACAATTGACCAGCCCCTTTCCCCCTCCTCCTTCTTCCTCTCCCTTTCCCTCTCTAGGATTTAGAAAGATGAAAGCCAAGTATGAAATGAGTTCTTTCATCTCAATCCATGGCCTTAAGGAAGCAGGGAGGCAGCTCAGCCCTTGGATCCTAGCTGAAGGAATGGACGACCACGATTTTGCCACAAAAGCATAATTTTTGCCTGACACGACCTGTGACCCGTTGTCACCCGTGTCACGGGCCGTGTTCCTAAAGCGGTGCTCAACCGACTTATCTAGTCCAGTACACGCCCATGTGACATGCCCGTGTCACGGGCTGTGTCACCCGACACGCCTTTAGACACGCCTGTGTCTATGTACGTGTTCATCAGGTTGCGCAAAATCGAAATCGACCTGAGACTCACACGGCCTGTGACACGCCCGTATCTCAGGCCGTTTGACCACACACAACATCCAACACGCCCCAGCTCCACTTCGTCGAGCTGAGTTAGTCGACCACGCTGACATGCCCTATGACACGACCGTGTCACAGGCCGTGTCCGAAGCACTCGATGATTATCGACCAAATTTTGTCGACCACTAGTCAACTATTCACCTAGGAAGGACACGCTCTAGGACACGTACGTGTCCCAGGCTGTGTCACCCAATTACTTCCAATTTCTGGATTTTAGGGTGTTACAAACCTCCCCTCCTACAAGAAATTTCATCCTCGAAATTTGTACACAGGAAGGAACCAGCAAGCAAGAAGTTATAACATCAAAATGTTTAGGTTACAACAAACTTTGCACTACTCAACCGTTTTTACAAAAACAGCTCAGGAAAATCAGCTCGCATGGTTTGCTCTCGCTCCCATGTAAGCTCCTCACGGCCACAATTGTCCCATCGGACTTTGAGCATCCTGACCGTCTTATTCCGCAGTTGCTTCTCGGCACGATCCTCCATCTGAATCGGCCTAACCTTCGTTGTTAGTCCATACTCCACCTACACATGATCATCCGCGATCACTTGAGTTGGATCTTTCATAGCCTTCCGCAGCACCGAGATGTGAAACACATCATGCAATCCACTCAATTCTGCAGAAAGAGCTAGCCGATATGCGGCTTCTCCAATTCGATCGACCACTTCAAATGGACCAAGGTATCTTGGACTCAACTTTTTCGGACGCCGAATCCTGGATACGCCTTTGAAGGGCTTAATCTTCAAGTATACCCAGTCGCCTACCGCGAACTCCACGTTCTGGTTCTTGGCATTGTAGTATTTCGCTTGTCGATCTTGAGCTTTGAGTAGCCTCTCTCGAATAGTTCGTATGGTCGAGTTTGCTTCATTGACTTCAGTACGATTATACACTATGGCTTTGCCTGCTTCTACCCAATCCAAAGGAGTACGACACTTCCGTCCATACAAAGCTTCATATAGTGCATAACAATGCTCGCTTGGTAGATGTTATTGTAAGCGAACTCCACCATATACAGATGATCTTCCTATCTCTTTCCGAAGCCGAGGGCGCACATCCGAAGCATGTCTTCCATTGTTCTGTTGGTCCTTTCAGTTTGGCCATCCGTTTGGGGATGAAAGGGTGTGCTGAATGTCAACTTTGTGCCCAACAGTTGATGCACTAGCCTCTAGTCTTTCGATGTGAACCGCCCGTCTCGATCACTTACGATGCTCCGAGGAACACCGTGTAGCCGCACAATCTGGTCAACGTACAACTTTGCAAAAGTTTCCACCGAATCATCTCGTCTGTTCGGTAGGAAATATGCCACTTTCGTCAGCCGATCGACAATCAACCAAATTGAGTCATTTTCGTGCTGAGATCTCAGCAACCTGATGAGTCCGATTTATATAGGGTTTTTTGGACTCATCTGGGCTAATTTTCACGCGTTTGCACTTCACTTTTAGTTCGATATCATTCATATTTCATCTTGTCTATATTTCCATAGGAAGTGCACACTTAGGCCTGTGGTTGTGTATTTTTTGTACTTTTATTGTTTGTACTCTCTTTTTGTGATTGCCTGGAATGTCTGCACATATCAGTGCTGGGTTTAGGGGTTGTGTGCATGTTCCGGGGACATTTGGAAGCAGGAATACTGCGCACGCTCATCGGATATAGTGTGCACGACCACTGGTCATGCGCCACTGCTCGTGCGCAATGTTCCCTGATTTCCAGAATCTGCCTAGGCTATGAGCACTATCACTGGACACAGTGCGCACGACCACTGGTCATGCGCCACTGATCGTGTGCATTGATTCCATTTTCTTCCAAATTCTGGCTAGGGAAAACGCACTACCACTGGACATAGTGCGCACGACCACTGGTCGTGCGCCACTGGTCGTGTGCATTATAATTTCTGCAATCTATAAATTCGCAGGTTCCGCCCTAATTCGGGATCGCTCGACATTTCTCCGCCATTTTCGTCTCCGAGGAAGGGTTCCGCCGTTCCCCTTCATCTTCCATCGTAGGGAGGTGCTCCGAACAAGCTTTCACCGCCAAATCAAAGCCGGAGCTTCCTCTCGGCCTCCTCCTTCATCTTTGAGCTTCAAGAAGAGCTTGACCTAGCTTTCTCCATCAAGCTAGGAGAAGTTGTGCCATCCTCCACCGGATCGTGACACGAAGAAGACGAGCCATTGGAAGGTGGTGACAGCCCTTCTCTACCACGGACGCAGTTGCGGACCGAGCTTAGATGCGGATTGAAAACCCGACGATTCCAACCGTGAATCCTCAGCAAGGCTTCGGATTCGGTCGATTTCACACACTCTTTTCTTGTTTGGTTGTTGAATGTGTAGTTGAACTCTTGTATTTGATGAAGTATGCATAGTTTGTAAAACATTTTTATACAATCATGTCTATGTGATTTAGTATGTTTTCGTTATTTACTTGAGGTGTGCCTATTTGTTCATTCACCATCCATCCGCCCTTACCGCACTAGCAATTGCTAGTGGCGTGCGTAGCGAAGAGGTGCTCATGACCCTCATTCTGCCGTTCTAACGACCTCATCCGCAAGCCTACTCGTCCATCCGCCTAGCGATTCGGTTCATAGCGGCCCAACTAGTCTTCCATCCCGCCTGGCGAAGCATCGCATAGCGGCGTTGCATAGGAGTAGTTGATAGGCTTTTATTTTCTTTTTCCGCAATATCAAACACCCCCCTTAGTTAGCTCCGACCTGAGGACTTCAATCTCAAGTCCTCCTCAAAATTAACTCCACCTTACTGTGTTTCTTGAGAGATCGATACTTGGGAAAGCCCCCATTTTATATTACTTGTGCCACCGGTTCACTGCCGTGATCTTTAGCATCATGACCCGTGCACGAAATCCATGGAAATATCGTCAAACTTCCATTCTGGAATTGGCAACGACTTCAAGTAACCGACAGGCTTCTGGCATTCCGCCTTTACCATAACCCATGTTTGGCATTTGGCCACATAATGAGCAACATCTTTCTTGAACCCTGGCCACCAAAACAGCTTTTTCATATCCCTGAACATCTTCGTGCTCCCTGTGTAACACCCCGAAACTCAAAAGAGCGACGGGTGACATTTTGGGCCAGTTTTGGGTTCTGGCAGGAGGCACACGGCCTGAGACACAGGCGTGTACCAGGGCGTGTCAGGCTTGTGTCGTCGAGTTGGTCGAGAGGTCGACGAATTTTGCTCGACGATGTGTCGAGACAGGGCACACGGCCTGCGACACGGGCGTGTCGTGGGGCGTGTCGACCCGTGTCGACACTGAGCCCGCGAAGTCGACACTCTGCGCTCGACGAAGTGTCGAGACATGACACACGACCCGCGACACGGGCTTGTCACAGGGCGTGTCAACCCGTGTCGACACTCATGCCGGGAGTCGACAAATTTTGCTCGACGATGTGTCGAGACAAGGCACACGTCCTAGGACACGGGCGTGTCCAAGGCCGTGTCATGAGCTCGACGAACTGTCGAGTGTCGAGACCGTGTACACGGCCTAGAGCCCAGGCGTGTTGAGTGGACACGGGTTAGGACACGGGCGTGTCCAGGAACCCGTATAGTTCTCGGGTTGTTTTCGGAATAAAATGAAGGGGGGCATACGGCCGACCACACAGCTATGTCAATTGGAACACGGGCGTGTCAGGTCGAACATGGGCGTGTTCGATGCCCGTGTGTTGTTCCAGGCACGTCGATTTTGAGGGCGAATGAGGCACACGGCCCGGGACACGGGCATGTGCCAGGCCGTGTTCGGTCCAGATTGGACATTTCAGTCCTGAATCAAAGCCGTTCGTTTCTTTAATTGGTGATCCAATGGCTGGGGGTTGTTCCTGATGGGATATACCCGGGATTAGGCCTTAGAAACCCTCACTTTTACTTGAGTAGTTATCTTTCTAAAGCTTAGAGAGAGAGAGGAGAGCCAAGGAAGGAAGAAGAAGCTAGATTCAGCCATTGGAGGAGCTTCGAAGCTCCAAATCGCGAGCTGACTCCGGATCCACAGAGGCGAAGAGAGTGCGGTGCTTTTCATCTGCTTACTTTTCCATGGCACCAAAGAAGAACGCTAGGGTAACGATTCACTTCTTGAGCATGTGTAGCTCTAATTCTTTGCATAGGAAGCCCGCTCTCACGAGTTTGCGGTGAGTTAGAGGCGTTCCTTCCGGTAGATATGTGAAGTCCCCATTGTTTAGATTCCGTAAGCGAGAACGGACATAGGCATGATGTGTAAATCCTACCCGGACATGTTGGTCTGGATCGGTGATGTTGCATTGCATAAATGCCAGAGAAGACTCCGTGCGATTGTTTGTTTTTCGGGTTGTCTACGTGGTAGATTGCAACAGGGAGCCTTGGGGATTAACCCAAAGGTGCACCCGGAAAACTGGGCGGATGCGTGATCTTGCCAACATTGGAGGCCTGAGAGCCAACTTGAATATAACCGAGTTATGTTAACTGTGTGATGAAAATAGGACTCGGGAGAAGTTTGACCCGCGCATATGGCTTAAACTGTCGTTGTGACGTGAGCACGGGTTAGATGGAACCCTACCAATTTCTATGTCGTTCGGTTAAAGAGACCTAAGGTGACGTGGAACTCTCCATTGGCATAGATGAGGGTCTTCGGTGGTCTATGGCTTAAACTGTCGGGACCCATGCCGGTAAGACAAAATGCTCATAGGTTTGGCCGTCAAAGTGGCGGTGGTGAGTCCGGAATGTCTATGGCTTTAATTGACGTGACATCGACCGGTTCACCGAGAATGTGCCCAGAGAGCACGGGCCGTGTGGCCGTGTGAGCCAACGTCTGTGATGAAATGAATATTGTTATATTGCTCGCTTATGCTAATGAAATGCAGGGAAGGAGCATCGTCGCCCCGAGTTGGGGGAGGGATCGTTATAATTTGGTCAGCATTGCTGACCGTTGCCTTGTTTTGCCACCGTGCAGTGGTTTGTTGCATGTCGGTGCTGCTGGACCAAGCGGTCAATAGCGGGATAAAGCCCAATTTACGAAGCCGGCCCTCGAAGGACTAATTGGAGTGTTTACTGCTTTATTCATGTATGACCGACCAGCATGTCATGGTTTGTAAAACATGTAATATCAAGTGAACCATTTTGTAAGGCCTTAAGGCTTGTACTTGTGTATGCACAACATTCCTATTTGGTATTAGTGGACATTCATGCTTTAGTGCTGGGTTCTTTATTGCAACTTATTAAATTGCTTCCGCTAGAATGCTCTGTGTAGGACGTAATGATTGGTTGGATGGTTTCCATGAGTAACCACTCAGTCTGTCTGTGGTATATGGCGTCAGGCCCCGGCCGGACCTACTGCTATAACCTATGCGACGGATAGGGGGCGTTACAATTTAGTATCAGACTACTGGTTTTGGTCGGGCTTAAGATGAATTCATGGGCGAATTCTTTTTAAGGGGTGGTGAGCACATTGTGTGCGTCATCATTATAATAGTAAAAGAACCCATGAATGTCCACTTAGGAATGAAAATACACGTGTTTGAGGAACCTGCGTGTTTCTATAATTGCTATTTGCAATTTTATTTGATCGCGTAACGGTGTTTTGTACCACTATAGGTGACCAGAAGTGGTGTTGGGCCGTCAGAACGTCGTGTTTCTGAGGCTAGCAGTGCATCATATGTTGCTCCTTCAACACCTCTATCGGCTGAGAACATACGATTGGTGGCCGAAGCAGTGTTGGTCGTGATAAATGCGCAGCCTGCAAGGCAAATGCAGCAACCTGCTCCTGCGATGGAGCAGGAACCTCTTCCAGAGGTTGAGCCGAGGAGAGTGGAACAGGTGGTAGTGGAGCCGGTGGTGCCAAGGAGGGCAACCGAGAGACAACTTAAGCATGTTATGAGCTTTAATCCTCCTGTATTCTCGGGGTTGGGAACCCCATCTCAAGCTAAAGACTGGCTCTCCAGGGTGAAGAGAGTCATGACAGCAATGGAGATGAAGGAGTGGCAAATGACCACCATCGCTACGTTCCTTCTGGATGGTGAAGCGCGAGTGTGGTGGGAAGGATTGGAGCTGCATCATTTGAGAGGTAGAAAACTTATATACGTCCCGATGGAAGAGTTCTCGGGATTGTTCTTAGCAAGGTACCTCCCTTCTACTCAGAGGATTTCGATGGACCATGAGTTCCTGAAGTTGGTTCAGGGCGAGAAGAGTGTGGATGAATATCTCCACGAGTTTACTCGTTTGAGTAGATATGCTAGCTCCACCATCGCGGATGAGGAGCGCAAGACGAATCGATTCTACGAAGGCTTGAGTGATGAGTTGAGGTTACTACTCTCAGGGCCGATGACGCAGGGTTTCTTGACCTTTGTCAACACGGCCCGGTCCTTGGAGAAGGACATGAAGAACGTACATGCAAAGAAAAGCTTGGGTGATAAGAAGTCTGAATTCAAAGTGCCGACTACTTCAAATTCCAGCTATCGAAGATTCTTTAAGAAGCATAGGACTTCGGGTCCAGCTCCTTCTGGTGCTTCTGGGACGACTACGGGTCGGACCCCGGGCGCATGTTTTACTTGTGGAAAGTCGGGGCACTTTGCCCGCGATTGTTGGAGCGGACGTCCCAAGTCCGAAAGAAAGCCGGGAGCTACCTATGAAGAGAAGGGCAAGGCGGTGGAGTCAACTGCGTCCCACTATGCTCCGGCCCAACCAAGGGTATTTAATCTTGGCCAACAGGAGACCATTAAACTGGAGGATATGGTGACAGGTACGGTTTAATTTATTGCAAGCTAATTTCTTGAAACACTTGTTATGCACATGTTACCTTACCACTGCTTGTTTAGGATTTGTTTTGATTTGTGGAAATCCGACAAGAGCACTTTTCGATACGGGTGATTCACACTCCTTCTTGTCCGAAGGATTTATATCACGCATCGGAGTCCCTTCTTTGATGGCGAAGGATAAGTTGGATGTGTTGTTGCCCAATGGGTGTTCGATGCGCGCGGATAGGATCTGCGTTGTTAATATTCGTATTGGGAATCAGGAGTTCGATCTGCAAGCGTCGTTGCTTCCGTTGGTGGAGTACGACGTCATATTTAGCATGGACTGGCTCTCGGAGCAGCATGCCTATATTGATTGTGGTCTCAAGGAAGTGAAGTTGGGTGCAAGTCGTGAAACGACTTTTACGGGCTTAAAAGGGTCGAGCAAGACATTGATGTCTGCTCTTCAGGTGGTGAAGGCAGTTCGTGCCGGTGCAAAACTGTTCTTTACACTAGTGGAGGTTGCTAAGCCGAAGCCCGCGTTGGATAATATTTCAGTGGTATCGGAGTACCCTGACGTGTTCCCTAGAGATCTTCCTGGAGCACCGCCTCGGCGGGTGATAGATTTTACGATTGAGCTAGTGCCAGGTGCAAAGACTCTGTCACGATCTCCTTATCGGCTAGCGCCTAAGGAAATGGTGGAGCTGAAAGTTCAATTGCAATAGTTGTTGGAGCAAGGGTATGTGCACCCAAGCTCTTCGCCTTGGAGGGCACCGATCCTCTTTGTTAAGAAGAAGGACGGAAGCTTGAGGCTATGTATTGATTATCGGGAGCTCAACAAGTTGACGGAGAAGAACAAGTACCCGATCCGCCGGATCGATGATCTTTTTGATCAGTTGGTCGGGTCGACGGTGTACTCGAAGTTGGATCTCAAGTCTGGGTACTATCAGCTGCGAATAAGGGAGAGTGATATCCCGAAGACAGCGTTCAGTATGAGATACGAGCATTATGAGTTTACGGTCATGCCGTTTGGGCTGACTAATGCGCCGTCAGTGTTCATGGATTTGATGAACAGGACTTTCAGAGAGTACTTAGACCATTTTGTGATCGTCTTCATCGACGATATTTTGGTGTACTCGCAAAGTGAGGAAGATCACTTCAAGCATCTTCATTTGGTTTTGGAGACGCTAAGGAGGAATCAGTTGTATGCCAAGTTCTCGAAGTGCGAGTTTTGGCTATCCTCAGTGGCATTCCTCGGTCATATAGTGAGTGGAGAGGGTATTATAGTGGATTCGGCGAAGATTGTTGTGATACGGGGTTGGCCTGAGCATGCTACGGTAGCGGAAGTCCGGAGCTTTCTGGGGCTTGCCGGCTATTATAGGCGCTTCGCAGAGAACTTCTCGCGGATAGTGTTACCTCTCACTACTTTGACGAGGAAGGAGCATAAGTTCGTTTGGTCGCCGGAGTGCGCGTGAGCTTTTGAGGAGTTGAAGTGTCGGTTGACAACGATGCCTGTACTGAGTTCGCCATGTGGGACCGAAGGCTATGAGATTTATAGCGATGCTTCGGGCAGCTGTTTGGGTTGCGTGCTACTGCAACACGGAAGTGTAATAGCTTATGGCTCCAGACAGCTAAAAGTGCATGAGAGGAACTATCCGGTCCATGACCTGGAGTTAGCGGCGGTGATTTTTGCCATGAAGCTGTGGAGGCATTATTTGTACGGTGTGAAGATTGACATCTATACCGATCATAAGAGCCTGAAGTATCTGATTGATCAGAATGATCTGAATATGTGGCAGCGTAGATGGATGGAGTTCCTGGGGGACTATACATTCAAGATCCACTATATGCCTGGTAAAGGGAATGCGGTTGTGGACGCGTTGAGTCGCCGAGCCCCAGCTCAAGCCAATTGGCTATCGAGGCATGATGAGCAGTTGGTGCGGGAGTTGGAGGCGTTGGAGATTGTTTGTGTGGATCTGCAATCAAGTGCTGATGCAGTTCTGAATTGGACTGAAGTCCAATATGACCTGGCTGATCGGATTCGGTAGGCTTTGGATATGGATGTCCATATGAAGCAGTTCATGGTAGAGGCTCTGGATGGGTCAAATTCCCAATTCGTTGTGAAGGACGGATTGCTTTGGAAAGACGGTCATCTGTGTGTCCCAAGTGTGGGTAATTTGGGAGTGGAAATGTTGTACGAGGCACACCATACCAAGTACTCGATTCACCAAGGGAGCACGAAGATGTACCGCGATGTGAAGAAACTATTTTGGTGCCCGGGTTTGAAGAAGGATGTGGCGCTCTATGTGGCAAAGTGCCAAACTTGTGCCTTGGTGATGGCGGAATGTCAAAAACCCGGGAGGATTTCTTAAGTCCTTGCCTATTCCGGAGTGGAAATTCGACGACATCTCAATGGACTTTGTGCACGGTTTGCCAAGGTCGCAAAAGGGGAACAATGACATTTGGGTGGTTATGGATCGGTTAACGAAGGTGTTGCATTTCATCCCGCATAGGAAGGATGATCCGGTGGAGAAGTTGGCAAAACTGTATGTGGATAATATTGTAAAGCTTCACGGTGTGCCCCGCAGCATCGTGAGTGACCGATATTGGCGGTTCACGTCCAATGATTGGAGGCTTGTGCAGTAAATGTTGGGAACAAAGCTGAAATTCAGCACAGCCTTCCATCCGCAAACAGAGGGGCAGTCCGAGAGGGCCAATAGGACCTTGGAAGACATGTTTCGCATGTGTGTCTTGGATTTTGGAAAGCAATGGGAAGACCACCTTTATTTGGTAGAGTTTGCGTACAACAATAGCTACCAAGCGAGTATCCAAATGGCGCGCTTCGAGGCCCTATATGGTAGAAAATGTCGCACGCCGTTGTCTTGTCTAGAAATGGGTGAGTCAAAGTTGTACAAGAGATCAGAAGTGGAGGATGCTACTTCTTTGGTGAGAACCATTCGGGAGAGGTTGCTTATCGCTCAGGACAGGCAAGCGAAGTACTATAATGCCAAGCACAGGAACGTGGAGTTCGCTGTGGGCGATTGAAAAAGCTAAGCCCGAGGTACCTTGGGCCGTTTGAGGTTCTGGAGCGAATTGGTGAAGCGGCCTATCGGTTGAAGCTTTCAGTGGAGCTTGGTGGATTACATGATGTATTCCATATTTCAGTGCTTCGAAAGGCGGTGCAAGAGCCTTCGCAAGTGATCGTGGTTGATCAAGTACCGGTGGATAGTGGGCTAACGACAAAGGTCAAGCCCGTGCGGATTGAGGACTCGGAGGTCAAGTGGATACGCAATAAAGAGATCAGGATGATCAAGGTCCGATGGGACAATTACGGTCGTGAGGAGCTCTCTTGGGAGCGAGAGTAGACTATGCTTGACGAGTATCCGGAGTTGTTCCGCTCAGGTACAATTTAATTTTGTACATGACTTTCCTTTATATAATTTCGTGGACAAAATTCTTTTAAGAGGGGGAGAGTTATAACACCCCGAAACTCAAAAGAGCGACGGGTGACGTTTTGGGCCTGTTTTGGGTTCTGGCAGGAGGCACACGGCCTGCGAAGCGGGCGTGTCCCAGGGCGTGTCAGGCTTGTGTCGTCGAGTTGGTCGAGAGGTAGATGAATTTTGCTCGACGATGTGTCGAGATAGGGCACACGGCCTGCGACACGGGCATGTCGCAGTGCGTGTCGACCCGTGTCGACACTGAGCCCGCGAAGTCGACACTCTTCGCTCGACGAAGTGTCGAGACATGGCACACGGCCCACGACCTGGGAGTGTCGCATGGCGTGTCGACCCATGTCGACACTCGTCCCGGGAGTCAATGAATTTTGCTCGACGATGTGTCGAGACAAGGCAGACAGCCTTGGACACGGGCGTGTCCAAGTCCGTGTCGTGAGCTCGACAAACTTCGCTCGATGAAGTGTCGAGTGTCGAGACCATGTACACGGCCTGGAGCCCAGGCGTGTTGAGTGGACACGGGTTAGGACACGGGCGTGTCCAGGAACCCGTGTAGTTCTCGGGTTGTTTTCGGAATAAAATGTAGGGGGCACACGGCCGACCACACGGCTGTGTCAATTGGAACACGGGCGTGTCAGGTCGAACACGGGCGTGTTCGATGCCCGTGTTTTGTTCTAGGCGCGTCGATTTTGACGGAGAATGAGGCACACGGCCCCGGACACGGGCGTGTGCCAGGCCGTGTTCAGTCCAGATTGGACATTTCATTCGCGAATCAAAGCCGTTCGTTTCTTTAATTGGTGATCCAACGGCTGGGGGTTGTTCCTAATTTGATATACCGGGATTGGGCCTTAGAAACCCTCACTTTTACTTGAGTGGTTATCTTTCTAAAGCTTAGAGAGAGAGGAGAGCCAAGGAAGAAAGAAGAAGCTAGATCCGGCCATTGGAGGAGCTTCCAAGCTCCAAATCGCGAGCTGACTCCGGATCCACGGTGGCGAAGAGAGTGCGGTGCTTTTCATCCGCTTACTTTTCCATGGAGCCAAGAATGAATGCTAGGGTAACGATTCTCTTCTTGAGCATGTGTAGATCTCTTTCTTTGCATAGGAAGCCCGCTCTCGTGAGTTTGCGGTGAGTTGGAGGCGTTCCTTCGGGTAGATATGTGAAGTACCCATTGTTTAGAGTCCGTAAGCGAGAACGGACATAGGCATGATGTGTGAAGCCTACCCGGACATGTTGGTCTGGATCGGTGATGTTGTATTGCATAAATGTTGGAGAAGACTCTGTGCGATTATTTGTTTTTCGGGTTGTCTACGTGGTAGATTGCAACAGGGAGCCTTGGCGATTAACCCAAAGGTGCACCCGGAAAACTGGGCGGATGCGTGATCTTGCCAACATTGGAGGCCTGAGAGCCAACTTGAACATAACCGAGTTATGTGAACTGTGTGACGAAAATGGGACTTGGGAGAAGTTTGAGCCGCGAATATGGCTTAAATGGTCGTTGCGACGTGAGCACGGGTTAGATGGAACCGTACTCATTTCTATGTCGTTCGGTTAAAGAGACCAAAGGTGACGTGGCACTTGCCGTTGGCATATATGAGGGTCTTCGGCGTTCTATGGCTTAAACTATCGTGACCCATGCCGGTAAGACAAAATGCTCATAGGTTTGGTCGTCAAAGTGGCGGTGGTGAGTCCGGAATGTCTATGGCTTTAATTGACGTGACATCGACCGGTTCACCGAGAATGTGCCCTGAGAGCAAGGGGCGTGTGGCCGTGTGAGCCAACATCTGTGATGAAATGAATATTATTATATTGCTCGCTTATGCTAATGAAATGCAGGGAAGGAGCATCGCCGCCCCGAGTTGGGGGCGGGATCCTTATAATTTGGTCAGCATTGCTGACTGTTGCCTTGTTTTGCCACCGTGCGGTGGTTTGTTGCTTGCAGGTGCTGCTGGACCAAGCGGTCAATAGCGGGCTAAAGCCCAATTTGCGAAGCCGGCCCTCGAAGGCCTAATTGGAGTGTTTACTGCTTTATTCATGTATGACCGGTCAGCGTGCCGTGGTTTGTAAAACATGTAATATCAAGTGAACAATTTTGTAAGGCCTTAAGGCTTGTACTTGTGTATGTACAACATTCCTATTTGGTATTAGTGGACATTCATGCTTTAGTGCTGGGTTCTTTATTGCAACTTATTAAATTGCTTCCGCTAGAATGCACTGTGTAGGACGTAATGATTGGTTGGATGGTTTCCATGAGTAACCACCCGGTCTGTCTGTGGTATATGGCGTCGGGCCCCGGCCGGACCTACTGCTATATGTTATGCGACGGATAGGGGGTGTTATACCCTGGGTGGATTGATTACGTTGTATAATGCGCTTTATAAATCAGCGCTTCCCTCAATTGACCCACATTCGGGACGCACAACTGGCCTTCTTTCCGCAAAAGACCGTCATCCCAGGAGAACTTGCCCTCTGGCCCATCTTTAGCATAGCGTAGGAGATCTTCATCCAACTCCATTGCTCGTTGAATCCGGTCCGCAAGGTCACACTGCACCTCCGTCCAGTTCAAACATTCATCGGCGGTGGAATTCTTGTCAACACAAGAAATCTCTAACGCTTCTAACTCCTAGATGAGACGTTCATCATGCCTCTGTCACCAGCTTACTCTTGCCAGAGCTCTCCGGCTCAAGGCATCCGCGACAATATTCCCCTTTTCGGGAGTATAGTGAATCTCAAAGGTGTAGTCCCCAAGAAATTCCAACCACGGTCTTTGTCGCATATTCAAGTCCTTCTGCTCTAACAGGTACTTTAGACTCTTGTGATCTGTATAGATCTCCACATTCACACCATAAAGATAGTGTCGCCACAGTTTAGTTCAAAGATCACCGCCGCCAACTCCATGTCATGGATGGGATAGTTTCGCTCGTGCACCTTCAGCTGGCGTGAGCCATAAGCAATCACCTTTCCATTTTGCAGAAGAACGCAGCCTAAGCCGCTCCCTGAGGCATCACTATAGATTACAAAGCCATTAGTACCACATGGCGAGGACAACACAGGTGCCGTGGTCAACCGAACCTTCAGCTCTTCAAAACCTCGCGTGCACTCCGGTGTCCAAACGAACTTCTGATCTTTTCTTGTCGGCGTGGTTAGCGGCAAAGCAATCTCCGAGAAGTTTTCAACAGATCTTCAATAGTAGACCGCCAGTCCAAGGAAGCTCCTGACTTCGGCCACTGAAGATAATACCGGCCACTCATGTATGGCCCTTATCTTCGCTGGATCCACTACTATGCCCCCTCCACTCACCACATGGCCCGAAAAATCAACCGACGATAGCCAAAACTCGCACTTCGAGAACTTGGCATAGAGCTGATTCTGCCTCAAGGTATTCAACACCAACCGCAAGGGCTTCTAATGATCGGCTTTCGATCTCGAGTACACAAGGATATCATCAATGAACACTATCACGAACAGATCCAGGTATTCTCAGAATATTCGGTGCATCAAGTCCATAAATACCGAGGGTACATTGCACAACCCAAACGACATTCCCTTGAACTCATTATGCCTGTACTGTGTTCCAAATGCGGTTTTGGGAATGTCACCTTCCCGGATTCTCAACTGGTAGTACCCAGACATCAAGTCCAACTTGGAGTAGACATTTGATCCCACTAGCTGATCGAACAACTCCTCAATCCACGGAATTAGATATTTATTTTTCTCAGTTAGCTTATTCAATTTGTGGTAATCAATACATAACCGTAAGCCACCATCTTTCTTCTTCACAAAAAGCACAGGCGCGCTCCAAGGAGACGTACTTGGGAGTATAGTACCATGCTCCAGCAATTCTTGAAGTTGGACCTTCAACTCCGCCATTTCCTTAGGCGCGGCGCGATATAGCGAGCGGGCCACAGGTTTCGAACCTAGCACCAACTCGATCGTAAAGTCAATCTCTCGTAGGGGTCATAGCCAATGGAGATCCTTGGGAAATATATCTGCAAACTATGACATGATCAGAACATCACACACACTGGCCTTAGGCTCAACAGCCTGAATCAGCCAAAGTAGCACTCCGCACCCTTCCAAACAGCTTTGACAACTTGGAGTGCAGACATCAACATCCCGCCAACTCCTCGCATACCCGTGAACCTCGTCTCTTTTTCGGTATTCTGGCCCAACATGATCTCTTTGGACTGGCAATCAATCAAGGTATGCTATTCCGCGAGCCAATCCATACCAAATATCACGTCGAATTCCGATATCTTCAATACAGATGCAGTCAAGCAGAAATCCCGACTTCCTCTTCACACCGCCACATCGCAAGCTTGATCCACAAGCATCATACAACCATTCGGCAACATCACTCTAACGCTATCTGTCTTCACACAACTAGGTATCCAAAGCCGCGCTATGAACTCTTTAGAGAGAAAAGAATGCTGTGAATATTGAGTGCTAATGACAATACATAAAGGAAATTAACATACATATAACAATTTGAATTTCAAACATTTCAAAATAAATTAACTCAACAAATCACAGAATTTCTTTTATAACTTTATCTAAATAAAAATCTTCATTCTAACAAGATACATATGATTAAATATCATTACAACAACCTTAATTAAACTTAAAGGACAAGATACTAATAGAAGTAGAATTGAAGTTGAATTTAAACTTTGAGCAAATAAAGAATTTGTGTGACAATTTCTTTATTTGTCTCTCTCAAACTTGTGGAGTAATTACTTAAGGTTTGAAACCTTAATTGTCCATAAAGAAGAAGATGATATTGTAGTAATTTTAAACAAACAACTACCTCAGTTTTCTTCTCAACATTTGAAGGGATAAAGACTTAATTCTCATCAAACCTTATCATCCAACTTGAAGCCTCTTCACGGTTTTCTTCAACAAGATTTTTCAGTGGCCGAACCTTCTTCTTCTTATGCAAGGGTTTTGGATCTGAGATCCAAGTGCTCAGCTTTCTCCTTTCTTCAATCAAGTCGTGGACTTGATTCTTTATTCTTTTGAGATTTCCCTCAAGAGAACAAAATCGAAAACATTGATCTAGGCAACAATGTTCTTCACGGTTTTCCTTCTTCTCCTTCACGGTTTTCTTTCTCTCTTTCTATTTTTAGAATCCACGGCATGAGAAAACTTCTCATTGAGCACAAAAGCATTTATAAGAAGTTAGTTATTCAAAAAAGCCGCACCCTTTCATCAAGGAGTGCTACCAATTCATTTTTTATTAAAAAAAAACCACAACCTTTTAAAAAGGAAACCGCCATTGGAGCAAGGAATTCGGCCCTATTTAAAACCATTTTTTTATTAAAAAAATGGCTGGTTTAGTTTCAAAAATAATTGAGATTATTTATCGTAATATATTTAAAAAAACTTTAATAAAAAATTCATAAAAGTCCTTGTGAAATATTTCATAAAAGTAAGGTTTGACAAGAGTAAAACTTAGGCATTAAGTTAACAATTATAGTGTTACATGTGATAACCTTTCATGATATGAATTATCTCTCTTATCATGTATTCATTTTCAAAACAATGCTTAGATACTCTACATCATGTTTATCATAGACTTGATCATAGCATTACACACCATCAACATAAAAGGACATATTGCAACTTAAACAATTGAATAAAAACATGAACTATTGTGCTCATACCAACAAACCACACATTGTCTTTCTAATGTTGTCAAAAGCAATAAAGTCATTCATAAGAAGTAAATATAAAACCACATTAAAAAACATAAAGTGCTTTAGGTTAGTAGAAGAATTTCTTTCTACTTGGAGATGTGTACCCTTCACGGTACCACTTGTGTGAAGCAAATTGATTCTCATCATCTTCTTTCCAAGTGTTAACATAACACTTGTTCATATTCTTTTTCCTGAAAATAAAGGATATAGTTATTAAAAAAAATTAAAAAACAAGAAGGACAACAATGACAATCCTAGTTAACATTAACTCAACAAACTCCCCCTTTGGCATTGCTGTCAACTTTTAATTTTTTTAAAAATAGTAATAGCAGTCTCCCCCTATTACCATTCTCCCCCTTTGACAACCATGCCAAAGGATAGTAGCCCCCTTCCTGGATGATCAGGTAATAACTGCTAGGGATTTGATCCCTAAGCTATTCTGTATGTCAATGAAGTGAATTTTTGACAAGGGTTTAGTAAATATATCGGCTAGTTGTTCCTTTGTAGAAACATAGGTTAGAATAACATCCTTGTTGGTGACATGTTCTTTTAGGAAGAAATATTTTATAGAGATATTTTTTGTTCGATTGTGCATAGCAGGATTCTTTGAGATATTAATTACACTTGTGTTATCACACTTTATCTCTAAAGGTTTATCAATTTGAATCCCAAAGTTTTTAATTTCTTCTTTCATCCATAAAATTTGTGTGCAACATGTCGTTGCAGCAACAAATTCTGACTCAGTTGTCGATAATGTAACTGAATCTTGCTTCTTTGAGTGTCATGCCACAAGATGGTTTCCTATAAAGAAGGCTCCTCCACTTGTACTTTTACGTTCATCGATACAACCGGCCCAGTCAGCGTCTGTATAAGCCATAAGAGTGTCATTTGTTTTATTTGAATATGTTAGGTATTGTATCCACAACTACCTGGATTTGAGGAAGCCACCTGTCTAGCTAAGATGAATTCACAATGTATTTGATAAAATATTTCAAGTTGTGCTTGCAGTTATTCCACGCTAAGTGCACACCAATGTCAGGGTGCAGTAGGTCAATATACACGGGTCTGCACGACGTAATCCCTCGTTGAGCAGATCAATGTGTTGGCCTACGTGTACTCTCTCTATTGGAGTGCACTTACTTTCAAGTACAGGGTTGTAACTATGCAAGAGCAGACAAGGAGCAAGGATGGGTCAAGGAGCAGCTCTTGGGTGGAAAGACGAAAAATCATCTAAGTATAAATCGACGAGAATCACCAAGTGATTCTCGCCGATTCGGCGAGAATCACTAGTGATTCTCGCCGACTATATCCGGCTACCTCAAAGCGGTGCCAAGTAAGATTCGGCGAGAATCACTAGTGATTCTCGCCGAACCCTTCGTTGAGCAGATCATGGCCAAGTAATATTCGTCGAGAATCAACAAGTGATTCGGCGAGAATCATCAAGTGATTCGGCAAGAATCACTAGTGATTCTCGACGAATCGTCGAGAATCACTAACTGATTCTCGCCGATTCGTCGAGAATCACCTTCGATTCTCGCCGATTTTGACTTGGGCATTTTTCTGGAAAAAGCTGGACCAGATTCTGCCACTGACACTGTTTTGAACCGGATCAATGGTTTCTTCTGGTGGGACCCATAACGGTCATAAAGGATTATTTCACTGTATAAATACAGGCGTATTTTTGAACAGTAAGGTAGAGAAGAAGAAAAGATATACACGAGCCGCGACGTGACCTAGATCGCGAGTTCCGCTCCGCCGCCGCCGCCGTCGCCGCTCGAGAGAGTTGATCGCCGGTTTTGATCATGGTTTCTTCCAGATCTCCGGTCGACAGAAGACTAGCCAAGCTTAGAGTCTCACGCGTCTAACCGGAGATCCTTTGTCTCTTGATTTGTTGATCGGGAAAACCTTCCCCGTCCGAATCGATCGAGACGATTGATCCTAGTATGACCGTTGGAAGACCTAGCTAGCTTCGCTACGAAGTTTGGATCTCCAAAGTACTGCTGCCGCACATTGTTGTCGCCGCCGATCCCGTGAACCAAGCCGCCGCCCATCTTACCGCCGCCAGTTCCGGGGAGATTCTCTCCAAGAGAGATCTAGGGTTGTGGACTCCTCGTGGACTTCAAAGAACACGTCGTCAACGAAGAGGGACACCTTAGTCTCCAAACGTAGTTTGTATTTCTTGTACATTCTAGTTTACTTTTGTTGTAAAGGAACGTTGGTTCCTAGTTGTAAGGGTTGGGTGCAACCCGGGTTGTGGGAGTGTTGACTCCTACGTGTGGAAGGGTTCCTTCCGATAGTGCAAGGATTGGATTTCAATCCTGTTGGTGAAGAGACCGAGTCGTCCCGTGTTGGGAGATAGGTCGAAGGGGGAAAGTGGATGTACCCAAATCGGGGAACCACTATAAATAGTTTGTGTACTCTGTTTGCTGTGCTGTTTTATTTCTGTGTGCAGGTACAATTTTAATTCCGCAAAAACGTTGCACGTCACCTATTCCCCCCCCCCCCCATAGGTGAAGCTAGTTGAAACTAGGTGGACTTTAAAGTGTTATCAAAGCGAGGTTACTCATCAAAAAGGTTTACACCTTGAGTAGAATCCTGCCACCAGTGTCATAAGCATGGAGCCGGATCATGAGATATCGCCACTAAGACTCCCCACATGCACAAAGGAGTTTTATCCCGTCTGAGGATGAGAGTGTCGTATCACTTGGATGCTATCGATCCTCGAGCATCTTTCATCCTGGAAGAGGGTCCTTTTATTCCTATGAAGACCTCCGACTCTGGAAAGAATATCCAAGTGCCCAAGTGTATTTCTGAGATGTCGGAGACGGAACTTTCATTATTTAATTTGGACAAGAGGATTCGTCAAATTATCATGGATATCTGGTCTGGAGCTTCTTGCTCTAGATTGGAAAAATGTGGGTCGGCTAAATCTATGTGGGTGATGATCTCAGAGCTGATGGGGGGGTCAGAGAAAGCTTGAATCTGCTATCAACCAGAGGATGAAGCCTATGTGGGGGTCCTCGCCTCTGAAGATGAAGGCAAGGATCTATCGGACAGCATCAGAGCTCCAGTGTCCGTGTTAGAGACTGAAGAAGCCAGTGAGGAAAGCAGTTCTGATGAGGATGACACAACGGTCACTGCCGCTAGTGACAATGACTCTGATGAGCAGGTAACTTCCTCATCTTGCCCCGTCTCTCTTGAAGTTTCTGAAGACAGGAACTGTTTTCCTTCAGAAAATCCTGATTCCCTGAATAGAGCCCTTCAGAAAAGTAACCTACTTGCTGAGGAGCAAGCTCAAGAGATTGCTCGACTGAAGATCTTGTTGGTTCTCCAATTGGCATCCAACAAGGTCAAGGACTCTAAAATCTTAGCTCTAGAGAGTAGTCTAGAGAATGAGAAAAGGATAGTAGCTAACTTTTCCAAGGTTGATGTTATGAAGAGAAAGGTAGAAAATGGGTGGATCTCCAGAATTATCAATTCATGGAGAAATGGGGAAACGGTATTCCGACCCCCCACTCCAAACAGGAAGGGAACTCATCATGCCTTCAGGTATGATCATAGGAACAATCGTGATCACTGTAAGGGTGATCTGTCCTCATGTGGAGACACTCATAGTGCAAGGGCCGTCGTGGCCACCCATGAGAGAATACCTAAGGCTCATTCTGAGCCCTTTGTATTCACTTCCACTGCCTCAACTCGGTGTGAATCTGCATGTATCAGCTCACAGAACGCTTCTCACCACCCAAGGACACAGGACAGGGAGGTTAGAAGTAATGCTGTAAGTTTTCATGGGGCCTCAGGAAGGGGGATGCATGAAAGGAAGGCACCACCTCCCCGGCCTCATGACGCTCGCAACATGCATTCCTTCCCCCCTTCCACGTGTCACAGTGGAAGTGGAAATTTTGTGAGGAGATCATGCCCTATCCCGTTTAGACCTAGGACCATGACTACCTCAGTCACTAGATCAGGTCAGAAACGGCGATACAACATTCACCCGTGTTGGTGCTGTGGCAAAGTGGGACACTTTGCCATCGACTGTTGGCACATCCCCTCTGTGTCAAGGGCAAGGGCCTATCCACATTTTCTGGGCAGAGGTAGTCTTCCTGACAGGTTTTCTGAGGGAAGGCATTCCAGTGGTTATACTAACAAGAACCTAGGACCCAATATGGTTTGGGTTCCTAAGGTAAAGTAATTCTTTCTTGCAGGGTAGTCTAGGTTCCCGTAAATATGATGGGAACCAGACAGTAGATGTTTCAAGACTGAATTGGAACATGCATCTGGAATAACAGCAGTGATATCTATATGGGCATACTCACATCGAGCACCTGCTATGTTTTAGTCAGAGAGGCTAAATGATAACTCTCATAATCCCAGGTATTTTTCATCAGCCCCAAGACTTGAGTCATTTTCTATCGACATTTACATATATATATATCTTTATATATATATATATACATATATGTGTGCACATCTAAGGATAGGTTAACACGGTGAATATAAACCTTAGATACATCTTTAAAGAGTTATCAGTAATTCCACTGGTAGACTCGAGATCTAACATCTACAGGCGTAAATTAGTTCACTGAAAACTAACGAAGATATGTCATTGGAAATCTTGCCATCAAGAAATGTATGGAAAAGCCGTTTCAAACCCCAAATAGATTGGCTTTAAGAAGTATTTGCATATTTAGAAGATTTTTAAATTAACTTAGACAAACGGAAACCCGTTAAAATCCCTTTTAAAACTTGTCGATATCGCGCAGTCTCCCGCCGACTCTTCACATTCTCACGGAAATCCGTTTTAATCTCGCCGATTACCCTCCGCCTTCCCGCAAGATCCCCGGAAGCTTCTTCCCGAAGGTCTCTTGCCGAATCATGAAGGCTTCCGTCGACATCCCGCAGGACGCTCACCGAAGCTCTCTCGCAGGAAGCTCACCGAAGGTCTCTCGCCGATTCTTCCTTCCAGGAATTTCTCCGCGGTTCCGATCTCTCCCGGTTTCGATTCTTCCTTCCAGGAATTTCTCCGCGTGCACCTACCGGGTGTCCATCATCTTCATCGAACTAACTCACCGTCTACGCTTTTAGGTAACCACGTCCTCACCCTTACTTGGACTTTATCACTAGTGTTGTTTCTGTTTTGACTGTTGATTAAGCGTAGAGTAGGGAATCTCTCCCTAGGTTTGAAATGGCTCCAAGAACAACCGCTGGGCTGGTCACCAGATGCGAGCTGGTTCGAACAGGGTTCTCTCATGCCTCAGATGAATTCAGAAACATCATCCTTATGCTTGAAGAGGCTGGACTCGCATTCGTACTAGAGCACCCCTGTTAAATCCTGGACAAGGAAGTGCTGGAGTTCTTCGCTACCGCCAGACTCCGAAATGAAGACTCTCTCATCAAGAGCAAGGTTGTAGGGGCAACGATCAAGATGTCTGCAAACAAGCTAACCCAATACTTGCAGCTCACTAGCTCGGAGCAAGAGGATTATCTTGAGGAAGAAGACAAAACCAGGACTCTATTATTCTGTGGTCTCGCTCGAGGAACTCGGTCGATAAAGCGAAAGGATATGAATGAAGAAGGGAAACTTCTATCAGACATCATTGGAAAAGTACTCATATGCAAGCCGGGCTCTCATGACCACATCTCTGCGGACATGTTCAAGATCCTGGTGGCAATTGTCTGCAGAAAAAGCTTCAACTGGGGGCACTGCTTTTTGAGAAGATAAAGGACACCCTTAGATCTCCGAGTTTTGGCCGAATCATAAGTCTGTATCTCAATCAGGTAAACGGATATAAGTATGACATAAGTAAAGGTGTTCCTCTACATTACTTGAAGAAAATAGACTCGAGTGTTTTTTACAGATGGGAGAGGCACATTGGGCAGGCTGCCGTGGTAGAACAACAAGCAGCATCTCCAGCCGAGGACTGCACTGTGGCTGATTCCGTAGTAATCCCCAGTGAACTTCCTGATGCATTGACTGCAGGAAATGAGGGGGAGCCTCTACCCACTTATGCTGATGTTGTATCTGACATCTCCCAGATAGCCAGAGATGTAGTGGTGGTTATACCAGAAGAAAGTGAAGTCGTGCTGGAGAATGAGGAGGCCCTGAACCTGAACGATCTAGGAGCCGGAGGTGCTGTAGAGGAGACTGCTGACAAAGGGTTGGAAGATGATGCTGAGGAGAATGATCGCATGGATGATGAAGGTGAGGCAGAAGGCAATGAGGGACAGGATGCTTTGGACACTCAGGATATCACTGAAGTTCCATCTGACAAGCACGCTCCTGAGATCGTTCCTGAGATCATTGGTGCAAGAGTGGAGGGGGAGTCCGAGAAATCTACAGATGCTGCAAGTATTCCTCCCTTAGAGGCTGTGCTCATGTCCAGCTCTACAGGTGCATCTGATGAAGAGCAAGGCCAAGGAGTGCCTCAGGCTCATCCACTACGAGATGATCTAGCCACTCACACCGTAAATGTCATTCATGGCATAGTGGATGAGCGTAAGGCATCTTTTGAGAAAGCTCAAAATAAAATGTTGAAAAGGATTAAGAAATCTGAAAATCTCATGCTCAAGAACATGGTGGAGATCAATCACAAACTGGACGTGATGGAAAAGAAGTTTGAAGATAAGTATACAGCGGCCGGCCAAGCTGTCACTCTTCTTATGGACGGATTGAAAAAGAACACTGATACTCTCGCCATAGTGAATCATAATGCTCATGTCGTAGCAAATAACATTCAAAAGTTTGATGGCAATATGGTAACTCTCAACACCAATCAACAAGCCTTGGTCGCTGAATTCTCCAGGACTACAAAGCATATTGATGAGTCACTGCATTCTTATGCAAACTCCATCGCAGTCGAAGCCAAAAAGGGGGAGAAGGAATATATAGCTAAGATGGCTGAGCTTCGGGAAGTCATGGTCAAAAACTTGTAACAGTCAAACCAATATGTCTATGACAGTTGCTGGTGGATGCTCCAACAAGCGTTAGGCATCGATTTGCCTGAAAATCCTACGGGTACTCATGCTCCTGAAATTTATACTGCGGCTGATGAGGGAGCCAATGCTGAAGAAGCTCCCGTAAGTGAAGCTGATGCTCAAAGGTCTGCTAGGGCCACCTCAAAGGCAAAACTGATGGCAATGTTTGACCAAGGAGCCCTAGCAAAAGCCAGAGACAAGAGGAAATCTCAAGAAGGAACATCCAAGGAAACACAAGCTGAAAAGAGAATCCGATTGAAGGAGGAGGAAGTAAGAAACGAAAAGTGGAGTCCGGTTTCAAAGAGTATCATTTTGGACACATTCTGGCTACAAGAAAAAGGAGAAATCAATCGAAACGGCGTATACAGCCAACATGAGTGGGAGCTGCATAAGACGTATGAAGCCAAACGGAACATCTTTTTCAGGACCAATACTGCGACAGATAAAGCTCCTCCACCCAGATATTATCCCAAGCCCAAGGAGTATGTGGAAAGGCAAAGAAAGAAGTATTTGGCTCAGAAGCATAAGGACGACCTAGCCAAAAATCCATAGGCAGAAACTCATAGATTATCATTTTCTCTTGAACATTTTTATCTTGTCTTATTGATATATGAACAATCCTGATTATTTTATATATATATATATATATATATATATATATATATATATATATATATGTATATGAATTTATGAATGACTCATGTCTTGATCTGTTTGCCTATATTCTCTTGTGCTGCATATTTAAATTCTGAATGTTGTTTATATTATCTGGTTGGTGTTATTCATCTTAGCTAGTAGGATTTTGGCTTCGTAAAATAGGGGGAGATTGTTGGGTATTGTATCCACAACTACCTGGATTTGAGGAAGCCACCTGTAAAGCTAAGATGAATTCACAATGTATTTGATAAAATATTTCAAGTTCTGCTTGCAGTTATTCCACGCTAAGTGCACACCAATGTCAGGGTGCAGTAGGTCAATATACACGGGTCTGCACGACGTAATCCCTCGTTGAGCAGATCAATGTGTTGGCCTACGTGTACTCTCTCTATTGGAGTGCACTAACTTTCAAGTACAGGGCTGTAACTATGCAAGAGCAGACAAGGAGCAAGGATGGGTCAAGGAGCAGCTCTTGGGTGGAAAGACGAAAAATCGTCTAAGTATAAATCGACGAGAATCACCAAGTTATTCTCGCCGATTTGGCGAGAATCACTAGTGATTCTCGCCGAATCGTCGAGAATCATTAGTGATTCTCGCCGACTATATCCGGCTACCTCAAAGCGGTGCCAAGTAAGATTCGGCGAGAATCACTAGTGATTCTCGCCGAACCCTTCGTTGAGCAGATCATGGCCAAGTAATATTCGTCGAGAATCAACAAGTGATTCGGCGAGAATCATCAAGTGATTCGGCGAGAATCATCAAGTGATTCGGAGAGAATCACTAGTGATTCTCGACGAATCGTCAAGAATCACTAACTGATTCTCGCCGATTCGTCGAGAATCACCTTCGATTCTCGATGATTTTGACGTGGGCATTTTTCTGGAAAACGCTGGACCGGATTCTGCCGCTGACACTGTTTTGAACCGGATCTATGGTTTCTTCTGGTGGGACCCATAACGGTCATAAAGTATTATTTCACTGTATAAATACAGGCGTATTTTTGAACAGTAAGGTAGCGAAGAAGAAAAGATATACACGAGCCGCGACGTGACCTCGATCGCGAGTTCTGCTCCGCCGCCGCCGTCGTCGCCGCTCGAGAGAGTTAATCGCCGGTTTTGATCGTGGTTTCTTCCAGATCTCCGGTCGACAGAAGCCTAGCCAAGCTTAGAGTCTCGCGCGTTTAACCGGAGATCCTTTGTCTCTTGATTTGTTGATCGGGAAAACCTTCCCCATCCGAATCGATCGAGACGATTGATCCTAGTGTGACCGTTGGAAGACCTAGCTAGGTTCGCTACGAAGTTTGGATCTCCAAAGTACTGCAGCCGCACATCGTTGTCGCCGCCGATCCCGTGAACCAAGCCGCCGCCCATCTTGCCGCCGCCGGTTCCGGGGAGATTCTCTCCAAGAGAGATCTAGGGTTGCGGACTCTTCGTTGACTTCAAAGAACAGGTCGTCAACGAAGAGGGACACCTTAGTCTCCAAACGTAGTTTGTATTTCTTGTACATTCTAGTTTACTTTTGTTGTAAAGGAACGTTGGTTCCTAGTTGTAAGGGTTGGGTGCAACCCGGGTTGTGGGCGTGTTGACTCCTACGTGTGGAAGGGTTCCTTCCGATAGTGCAAGGATTGGATTTCAATCTTGTTGGTGAAGAGACCGAGTCGTCCCGTGTTGGGAGATAGATCGAAGGGGGAAAGTGGATGTACCCAAATCGGGGAACCACTATAAATAGTTTGTGTACTCTGTTTGTTGTGCTGTTTTATTTCTGTGTGCAGGTACAATTTTAATTCCGCAAAAACGCTGTACGTCACCTATTCCCCCGCCCCCCATAGGTGAAGCTAGTTGACACTAGGTGGACTTTCAGAATAGAATAACCCAAAATCAATAGTGCCTTTCAAATACCTTAAGATTCGTTTTCCAGCACTCCAGTGACTCTCTTTAGGATTACTTTGAAATCTAGATATTAAACATACTGAGTGCATTATATCTGGTCGAGTTGATGTTAAGTATAAGAGACTTCCTATCAAGGATCTATATTGTTTTTGGTCAATTTCTTGTCCATCCATATCTTTTGATAACTTCTCATTTGTACTCATGGGAGTACTAATGGGTTTACAATCTTTCATTCCAAATTTGTCAAGTATTTCTAATAGATATTTACTTTGACTTAGAAAGATTCCCTCTTTCTTTTGATGTATTTGTAAACCTAGAAAATATGATAGTTCACCTATCATTGACATTTCAAAAGTATTTTTCATTTCTTTCACAAAGTCATTGCATGAAGCTAAGTCCCTTGAACCGAATAATATATCATCAACATATATGAGAACAAATATTAGATTATCTTTAGTGTGTTTGATATATAAGGTATTGTTCAATTAACTTTTTGCAAAGTTAGCTTTGTGTAAAAAATCATCTAACCGTTCATACCAGGCACGAGGAGCTTGCTTTAATCCATACAATGCCTTCTTTAATTTACATACATGTGAGGGATTTGTGCGATCAACAAATCCTTCAGGTTGCTCCATGTAAACCTCTTCTTCTAGGTAGCCATTTAAGAATGCTGATTTTACGTCCATTTGAAAAATTTTAAAGTTTAAGTTTATGGACATTGAAAGAAACATTCTTATTGATTCCATTCTTGCGACAGGAGCAAAAGTTTCCTCATAGTCTATACCTTCTATTTGGGAATATCCTTTACATACTAGTCTAGCTTTATTTCGAATGAAGTCACCTTCTTCATTTAGCTTATTTCTAAACACCCATTTTGAACCAATAATATTTTTATTTTTAGGTCTTTCTACAAGTTCCCAAGTGTTATTTTTTAGAATTTGATGAATTTCTTCAGTCATAGCATGTAGCCAAGATTCATTAGCAAGAGCATCTTTTACAATTTTTGGTTCATCTACGGCTATCATGGAATATAGTATTCTTGGTGAATTTCTTCTTGTAGTGACCCCTTGACTTGGGTTTCCAATAATTTGACTTTCAGGATGATGTTTCTGGCATGTTTTGATTTTTCTTGGAATTATTTCTGTGTTTTCATCCACATTTGAGTTTATGGATGCATCACTAGATGAATCAGAATTATCTAGTTCAGGTGTAATTTCAATTTGTTCATTTTCTATTAGGTCATCATCTTTTTCAGAATCTACTTTTACTTGTCTCAAATTAGATTCTTCAAATTTAACATCCGAGCTTTCAACAATTTTTTGACTTTCTTTTAAGAGACATCTATACCCTTTACTGGCCAAAGAGTATCCAATAAATATAGCTTCATCACTTCTGTTATCTAACTTTCCTAGATTAGCTTCTTTCTTCTTAACCCAACATTTGCTTCCAAATACCTTTAGATATTTAACTGAAGGATTTTTATTATACCACAATTCATATGGTGTTTTTTGAGAATCATGTTTTAATAAGCACCTGTTCATTATATGAACAGCTGTTTGAACTGCAAAGGTCCAGAAGGTATCACTTAGCTTACTTTCATTAAGTATAGTCCTAATCATTTCTTGAATAGTTCTATTTTTCCGTTCTGCAACACCATTTTGTTGTGGTGTTTTAGCTTCAGTTAATTGTTTATTAAATCCATTATCAATACAGAAGTCTTTGAATTCTTTTGATATAAATTCCCCACCTCTATCTGTTCTTATACTTTTTATGTTCTTTCCTGATTGTTTTTCTACATGAATTTTATAATCATAAAAGCTTTTGAATGCGCCATCTTTGCTCCATAAAAGAGTGACACATGTTAACCTTGTGTAGTCATCTATCATTGTCATGAAATATCTCTCACCATTATACCCCTCAGTCCTAAAAGGACCACATAGATCCATGTGAATAAGATCTAGTAGTTTAGAGGTATTAATTTCTTTGCTAGGATGTTTAACTCTAACCATTTTTCCTTTCATACAAGAATCACATATAGGATTTACTGGTTTTTTAATTTTAGGAATGTCACGTACAGCTTGACATTGATATAATTTTACTAAATTGTCAAAACTAATATGGCACATTCTCTTATGCCATAACCAGTTATTTTCTTCTTGAGTTATCATGCATTTTGGATTGATGGAATCACTCATGATGTATAGATTTTCTTTGTTTCTTTTTCCTAAAGCCACTACATTGCCACTTTTGTCATAAACTTTTACACCTTCTTTATTGAATGTTACTTCATAATCTTGATCACAAATTTGACTTACACTTAGCAGATTATGTTTTAATCCTTCTACAAATAAGACATTTTTTAATTTACCATTAACAAGTGAGACTTCACCTTTTCCTTTAATTTCTGCTCCTTGATCATTTCCAAATTTAACTGTGCCTCCTAGATAGTTTTTTAGATTTTAAATTTTCATTAATTCTCCTATCATATGACTCGTGCAACCTCTTTTAATTATCCATTTATTGGATCTACTTTCTTTTATTGCTTTTAGGGCAGATTGAACAACATAGCAATGATAGATTCCATTATTTATTTCAAAGACATTTGAGGAGTTTAACTTATTGCAGGTTCTTATAGTGTGACCATATTTTTTGCAGTAAGAACAACTATCAACAGTGATAAAAGATGATAAAGATGAATAATTATACAAATTGCAGTTAATAGATTCATGACCATAATAATTGCAGATATAACAAATTTTGTTGGAGAGTGGTTGAGAAGTATACCTTTTTGGCATGAGATTTTCAGCACCTTTGAGTTGGAAATTCATTTGATTTCCACCCTTCTCTGTTCCTTCTGATGATTCTCATGTATGATAGCCTAATCCACTCTTATCATGTGTAGATCTTTGCATGGATAGGAGACTATTCAGCTTGTTTGTGGAGTCTTCAAACTTGAGCAACCTTTGAAGATCATCCTTGAGTTGTTGAACCTGCAGTGTTAGTTCTTGAATTTGCTTTCTATCAATATCCCTGTCTCTCATTAATTGATTTATGTTATTCACTAAATCAGTAGCTTCAAAAAGCTCATCACTGTCAGTTAATTCATTATTGGTTACTGAATTTAATTTCATTTCATGAAGGTTTTCAGATATGTTTTTCATTTTCTCTTCCATTTGGTCTCCTGCATCAACAAAGGAACAAGTATCAGATAAGGATGAAACTTTATAATGTTTATTTTTAATTTCAGTTTTTAACAAGAGAATTTCTTCTTTTAAATCACTAATCATATTCATTGATCTCTCTACATGATTTTCAATGCGATTTAAGGTGATGCTTTGACTCCATGTTTGAGTATTTTCTAGAGACAATTCAAGTGATTCAATTAACTCTTCTTGTTCTCTTACCCTTTTTAGTGAAGCTATTAGTTCTTTTTCTAAATCACTTTTATCTTCTAAATCATCATCAGAAGATTCAATAAAACTAGTCTTTGCCATGAATGTAAAAGAGTGTTTTTTCTTGTGATTATTAGCTTCATTTTGATCCTCACTACTATCAATTTTCTCATTAACAAAATTTGATTTATTTTGATTGTAGAACTTCATTTTTCCATTGCTATTCTATCATTTTTACTTTCAGTGTTTCCTTTGTTTTTGTTTTTGTTGTGATAGCAATCCACTGAATAGTGACCTGGTTTTCCACAAGTGTAACAATTTCCTATTAACTTGGGTTTATACAACTTATTATATCTAGAGTTGTTTTTCTTTCCAAAGTTTGAATGTTCAACTTTATGTTTGTTCTTAGCAAGCTCAGTTTTGAAAGCAAGTTGTTTTTCATATTCTTTATTAATGTCCATTGTTCTCATTTCATAGGCCACTAATGATCCAAGTAGCTCATCAAAGGATAACTGGTTTAAGTCCTTAGCCTCTTCAATTGCCGAGACCTTGGAATTAAATTTTTTTGGTAATGATCTTAATATTTTCTTTATAATTGTTGCATCATTTAGAATTTCACCTAAACCGCGAATAGAATTTACGATTTCATTTGTTCTTTGCATGAAATTTTCTATTCTTTCATCATTTTCCATTTTTATTGATTCAAATCTACTCCTATAAATTTGTAATTTTGCCTCTTTTATTTTGCTATCTCCTTCATATAAATTTTGAAGTTTTAGCCATATACTATGAGCAGTAGAACAGTTCATAACTTTAACTAATTCTGAATCAGTTAAGCCAGACATTAAAGCTTGCATTGCTTTATTATTTTTATCTATCCTTCTTATTTCATTTTGATCTTCCAGGATATTTATTCTAGCAGTTTGCACGTATTCATTTTCTATAAAATTCCAGACATCAATTCCTAATGATTTAATATAAATTTCCATTCTTTTCTTCCAATAATTATAATCTTTTCCATTGAACAATGGAGCTCTATTCATGGCACCTCCTTCATTAGTCATTTTTTTAAAGAAACTTATGACCCTAATCGATAAAGATTATAATATGATGGCTCTGATACCAATTGTGTATATTGAGTGCTAATGACAATACATAAAGTAAATTATCATACATATAACAATTTGAATTTCAAACATTTCATAATAAATTAACTCAACAAATCAAAGAATTTCTTTTATAACTTTATCTAAATAAAAATCTTCATTCTAACAAGATACATATGATTAAATATCATTACAACAACCTAAATGAAACTTAAAGGACAAGATACTAATAGAAGTAGAATTGATGTTGAATTTAAACTTTGAGCAAATAAAGAATTTGTGTGACAATTTCTTTATTTGTCTCTCTCAAACTTGTGGAGTAATTACTTAAGGTTTGAAACCTTAATTGTCCACAAAGAAGAAGATGATATTGTAGTAATTTTAAACAAACAACTACCTCAGTTTTCTTCTCAACATTTGAAGGGATAAAGACGTAATTCTCATCAAACCTTCTCATCCAACTTGAAGCCTCTTCACGGTTTTCTTCAACAAGATTTTTCAGTGGCCGAACCTTCTTCTTCTTATGCAAGGGTTTTGGATCTGAGATCCAAGTGCTCAGCTTTCTCCTTTCTTCAATCAAGTCGTGGACTTGATTCTTTATTCTTTTGAGATTTCCCTCAAGAGAACAAAACCGAAAACATTGATCTAGGCAACAATGTTCTTCATGGTTTTCCTTCTTCTCCTTCACGGCTTTCTTTCTCTCTTTCTATTTTTATAATCCACAGCATAAGCAAACTTCTCATTGAGCACAAAAGCATTTATAAGAAGTTAGTTATTCAAAGAAGTCGCACCCTTTCATCAAGGAGTGCTACCATTTCATTTTTTATTAAAAAAAAACTGCAACCTTTTAAAAAGGAAACCGCCATTGGAGCAAGGAATTCGGCCCTATTTAAAACCGTTTTTTTATTAAAAAATGGTTGGTTTAGTTTCAAAAATAATTGAGATTATTTATCGTAATATATTTAAAAAAAACTTTAATAAAAAATTCATAAAAGTCCGTGTGAAATATTTCATAAAAGTAAGGTTTGACAAGAGTAAAACTTAGGCATTAAGTTAACAATTATAGTGTTACATGTGATAACCTTTCATGATATGAATTATCTCTCTTATCATGTAATCATTTTCAAAACAATGCTTAGATACTCTACATCATGTTTATCATAGACTTGATCATAGCATTACACACCATCAACATAAAAGGACATATTGCAACTTAAACAATTGAATAAAAACATGAACTATTGTGCTCATACCAACAAACTACACATTGTCTTTCTAATGTTGTCAAAAGCAATAAAGTCATTCATAAGAAGTAAATATAAAACCACATTAAAAAAAACATAAAGTGCTTTAGGTTAGTAGAAGAATTTCTTTCTACTTGGAGATGTGTACCCTTCACGGTACCATTTGTGTGAAGCAAATTGATTCTCATCATCTTCTTTCCAAGTATTAACATAACACTTGTTCATATTCTTTTTACTGAAAATAAAGGATATAGTTATTAAAAAAATTAAAAAACAAGGACAACAATGAAAATCCTAGTTAAAATTAACTCAACAAATGCAACGCACCCGTCAAATAGTGCTTGCTCCAGCGTGTTCTGAATCATCATAAATCCTATGACGATCATGTCACATACACAAACCGCATATTACTATGTAATAAACAAAACATACAAGCAATACAATACTTAAAAACTTAACTCGTACCTGGGATGATGTCACTTTGCTTGATGGCATCCTGCAGGCCAAGATTGTAGACTCGGGGCTGTGCCTGCGATGCAGAGGATTCAACCACTGCCTTGCCCTTTTCTGCATATGAGGCTCCCGCCTACTTTTCACTCTTTGGTGGCACCCGACAATCCCGGTCTATATGCCCCACCCGTCCACAATTGAAGCATGTGCGAGTATCCAGCCTTGAGGTGGCCCCTGACATTGCTCCCGATGCTACTGAAGAAGGAGCTTGTCCTGCCGTCTTGGACCTCTTGCCCCATTTCTTCTTATAAAATGACTTCGTTGGTCGGGGAACCTTAAACTCCGGCTGTGTCACAGCCAATTTCCTCTTCCCCTGCACACTTTTCATGTCTTTCGGATGCTCCTCTGTCCTAATAGCTGTCATGATCCTCTTGACATGCAATAACCAATCCTTAGCTTGTGCAGGAGCACCCACACCCGAAAATGTAGGCGGATCAAAGCACATAAATTGCTTCAACTGCTTCTCAGCTGCTCGAGGATTCACAGCCGGAATAGGTTCTGGCCTCGCTGCCACCTGTTCTGGTCTCACGGCCGGCTGCGCCTGCCCTTGCACCTGCCCAACTGACTGTCCTTGAACTATAGAAAACAAAGCCTCAGCAATTTGTCGCAGAGGTTTTGCAGATGGCGGAGGTGTTGGCACCTCAGCTGGTGCAGTACTTTCATCAGACTGTTGGGGCTCCGATTGCCCCGCACCACTCCGCGTCACCTAAAGGTGGACAAGACACACACATCAGCGACCGTACACAAGTAATCTCAACAGGTTAGGAACACGCAGGTTCCCTAATCACATGGGTTGGAACACCCTATTACTGATTTCGGCAAGAATCACTATGTCCTTAGGAAAATTGTTTTGACCTTCTTGTATAGTTTTTAAGGTCAATTAGATTGAGTCTAAGGGTTAGAATTTAGGCTTGAAAGCTGTCCCCAAGACCCTCAGATCAGATAATTCATTTTCAGGAGACTAAGTCATTTTCGTCGAGCTCAGGTCGACGAATCGTCGAACTCAGTTCGACTATCCCTGAGCTCAGTTCAATGAGTCGTCGAACGTCATTCGATGATCTTCGAGCTGAGATAGACGTTTTTGTCTATAGCTGTTTTCCCAGTCTCTGAGCTCAGGTCGACGATAGTTGATCTCAGATCGACGATTTCTGTTTCCAGTCTAGTTCTAGTCTCTGAGCTCAGGTCGATAATAGTTGAGCTCAGGTCGACGATTGTCTGGAGAGATCGACGATTCTCAATATTCAAATTCAGGCAGTTATGGAATTCTATCTCATTTATTTCTAGCATTGATTTCAAGGATCTTGTAGCCGTTTCAATTAATGTGGAGCAAGTTTCAAGGGAGATTTAAAGGAATGTTTTGTAGGACTTTCCCCCAGAGACAAAATTCATTTAAGGAAGTCATTAATGAGTGGCTAACGGCTATCTTGGAGACAGAGAATCATTTCATTCTTTTCAGATCTAAGGAATAAAAAAGATGATATTATTCTGCTGCTCCTAACAGTCTAACAGAAACACACAAAGAAAGAAAACAATCACAGACAGACACACAGACAGAATTCTTTCAGAACACACACTGAAGGAGATCAACTTACAGAAAAGAAGATTTTCTAGATCTCTTTTGACTCAAGTGTTCAAAGGCTTCATCCATCACGACTCCAGACACTACACATTTCAGCAACTGCTGGAAACATCCTTTGCTGGAGATCTTATCTACTGAAGGCCTATCACCCTAGTGTAAAGCTTCTTTTCCTGAACAACTTCAAGATCTCAGGGGGAGCTTTGACAACGTCATCCACTAGACATCTCTCTGATTGTTGACAGAGAAGAACATCTCACCTCTCTCTCTTACTGCTGTAAAAGGGTTTCTCAAAACTCCCTTCAAAAGTTTTGTGCTGGTTTCTGAGACCTTATCAAAACTCCGTAGTGGCAAGACACCTGATCAAAAAAATCTGGTTCAGTTTTTGAGCACCTTATCAAAAGCTCATTGGTGCCTAGGACACCTGATCAACTCATCCTGCAGTGGATTCCTAACAAGGGTGGTAGAAGAGTGGATGTACCCAGATTATTTGGGGAACCACTATAGCTCCTTGTGTCTTCTGGTTGCTATATTTTATTTGCTGTGTGTTGTGCTTTTATTTCTTGCTTTCATAATTGTTATTTACTGCAAGCACCTTACACATATATTTGAATTAAGTCTTCCACTACAAAATAGTTTTTATCTTGAAATTATTTTAATATACTCTATTCATCCCCCTCTAGAGTTAAGGTAGATCTTATCCCCACTTTCAATTAGTATCAGAGCCAGGTTGGTTAAATTACCTTGTTCCTACAGGCAAACACCTGAACCAAAAGATCTTTGATAAGATCAATCTTTTGTAGAGGGTTTTTCTTTTTATTATTTGTATTATGTTAATCTTTATATAAAACTATGGCACAGAACAAAGTTTATGGTAGCACCAGACCTCCAGTGTGCAATCTATCTAAGTTTGCATTTTGGAAGGCAAGGATAAGATTGTACATGAATTCTATTTATGAAGATATCTTTAATTCTGTTTTGACAGTGTGTCCAAGACCCCCAGCAAATACAAGTACAAGTGCTATTCCACCGCCTTCAGGAACAGATATAGAAATCAAAAAATGGAAAGTTACAGATGCCAATGCAATGAACATTTTGGCACAAACCATGTTTGTTGAAATATTTCAAAAAGTAGCTGAATACAACTCAACAAAAGAGATATGGGACAAACTATCTGAAATAGTGTCAGGATCAGCAGATGAAAGGAAAGATAGAAGATCTCATCTCATAACTCAGTATGAGAACTTCAAGAAAGGAGAAACTGAGTCAGTTGCTGATATGTATAACAGACTCAGGCTTATAGTCAATGAACTGAAAACCTTGGACAAGGAGATCTCATTAACTGAACTCAATGACAAAATCCTAATGTGCTTCCCCAGCACTTGGGACTCAAGGATTTGGCCAATCAAGGATGCTAGAAGCATAAATGAGATCACCACTAAGACTCTTTTGGGCAAGCTCAAGTCTTATGAGCTGCTCATCAAGAACAGAGAAGAAGAGCAGAAGGCTGCTTTACTAGCAATCAGAAAAGAGAAATCAATAGCATTCAAAGATATTGAAGATTAGCCTAAAGTCAAGGTCACAGGCAATGAAGAGCTGCTAAGCTTACTGACCAAAAGGTTTTATAAAATGGCCAGGAAGGACTTCAGGAAAAAGTCGCTCAGAGGGCATGAAAAGCCAAGGTATGATAAGTCCAATAACAAAGAAATTATTTGTTTTGGATGCAGGAAAGCAGGCCACATTGTGCCTGACTGTCCAGAAAATCATAATAAGAACAAGAAGGACAAGAAATAGAGTAGAGACAAAGACTTCAGGAAAAACAGCAATGACAAAATCTCCTCCAGCAAGAACAAACATACCAGGAAGGGGTTTGTAGCTGAAATCTGGAGTGAAACAGAAGAAGAATCAGAAGCTTCATCCAGCTCAAGTGATGATGAAGATGATGCTGAAGAAAAGGAGTTCTGTATGATGGCTATCAATGCCTCTCAACACAATACTGATGCAGAACAAGCGTCAGAGTCTGAATCAGAAACTCAATCTGAAGAGGATCAGGTAATATACTCATTTGATTTTAATTCAGAGGACTTCAAATGTGAATTTAAGGCACTTTGTTTAGATCTATTGAAATCTGAAAAAGAAATTATTTCTCTCAGAAATCAACTGTCTGAACAAAGCATCTTAAAATCAGATAACTTCAAACTCTCTGAGGAGTTGGAATGCTGTAGGGAGCAGATAGCCTCACTGAAAAGTGAACTATTAGAGGACAAGAAGTTTGAAGAATCCCTCAATGGGAGAAGTATCAAACTAATGGACATCACAAGCACAATAAACTCAAGATTCAATAGTACATTGGGCTTGGGTGCTTCATCCAGCCAACCTATAGTATTAACAACCCCAATCAAGTTTATCTCAAATAAAGGTAAGGGAGTTGTAGAGGTGGCTAGGAAGAATTCTGATTTATCTAAGAAAATAAAAGTTCAACAGAAAACGTCGAATGGAGCTCGAAGATCGCCGAACGGAGCACAACGATCTCAGGCTAAATCGTCGAACTCAGGTCGATGATCTCTGAATGTTGAACTCTGACATAGTCGATCTTCGAACGGAGCTCGACGATCTGACCCAAGATCGTCGAACTCAGCTCAGAGATAGTCGAACAGAGCTCAGAGTTTCGAAAAATCTTTCAAAGGTAAATCAAACTTCAATCCTAGAGGTCATACATCTCAGAGGTTTAACCCTTATAATGAATGGATAATACCTCCTAGGAGATATCATCCTGAAGGCTATAAGAGTCAACCAGAGATGTCTTTTATTTCAGAATTTAAAGGTTATCAACCTAGGCCCAAGGTAAACTGGGTCAAAAACAAATAAATTATTTTATGTGCAGGTGAAGACCTATCCAACATCAAACCAGCAATGGTATCTAGATAGTGGGTGCTCAAAGCACATAACAGGAAACAAGGAGAATTTCACATCCTTTAAAGCCAAACTTGGAGCCAAAGTAATATTTGGTGATTCAAACTTTGGACTAACAAAAGGATATGGTGCAGTCCATATTTGCTCAGTCACATTCAAGAAAGTAGCTTATGTGGAAGGACTGAAGCATAACTTAATCAGCATCAGTCAACTGTGTGATGAAGGCTACCAAGTGACTTTCAACAAATCCTCATGCAAAATCAAATCAGAGGACAACACAACTTTGTTGATAGGTAAAAGGAATGGTAACATTTATCTTGTAGATTTTCTTTCAACTAAGGTAGATATATACTTGTTCAATTCCATTTGTAGACCTAATCAACTATGACATAAAAGATTAGGACATATAAACCTTAGGACCATTGCTAGGCTATCCAAGGACAATCTTGTTAGAGGACTACCTTCTGGCCCCTACAAGATGGAAGGACTTTGCAGAGCTTGTCAATTAGGCAAGCAAACCAAAAATAGCTTCAAGTCACTTAATAAGAGTGATTCACCTAGGATTTTGTATCTGTTACACATGGATCTCTTTGGACCCATTACAGTATAAAGCTTAGGAAGGAAATCTTATACTTTACTAGTTGTAGATGACTTCTCTAGATTCACATGGGTGTTCTTTCTGAGGAAGAAGTCTGATAACTTTAAGTATTTGACAGAGTTTCTCAAATGCATACAGTGTGAGTTCAATACTCACATTGCCCTGATCAGAAGTGATCATGGGACAAAGTTTGATTCTCTTCTTATGCAAGATTTCTGTCAGAGTGAAGGGATCAGGCACACTTTCTCAGCTCGTAGAACTCCTCAACAAAATGGGGTAGCTGAAAGGAAAAATAGAACCCTTATTGAATTTGCTACTACATTGTTGTCAGATGCTCACCTTCCTCTATCCTTTTGGGTAGAGGCAGTGAACACCTCCAATTATGTGTTGAATAGAAGTTTGATACATAAGCTGAAGGGCAAGACTCCCTATGAATTACTCAAAGGGAAGTAACCTAAAGTAGATTATTTTAAAATCTTTGGTTCCATTTGTTACATTCATAATAATGACAAGAAATACATAGCAAAATTTTAAGCTAAAGATGATGGAGTGTTTCTGGGATACTCCATGATCAGTAAAGCTTATAGGGTGTATAACAAATCTACTCTTAAAATTGAAGAATCTGTTCATGTATCCTTTGATGAATCTAATATGTCTTTTAAGGAGAAAAATGCTTCTACCATAGAATCTTTGCAGGTACACTCTCTTGCTGAAAATTTGGACAGGTTATAGATTATACAAAAGGATGAAAGCAGTGAAGATGAAGAAGATATTCAACATCTTGGAGAGAATCTTCTTGAAGAAGCAGTTATTGTGCCACAAGAGGAAACAACAACATAGGTTGGTGAACAATCAACACCCCCTGTTGATTTAATAACAACAAGAGACCATCCAATCTCCCAAGTGATTGGAGACATCTCAGCTGGTGTGCAAACCAGAAATCAGGTCAACCAAAACCTGATGCACACCTACTTTCTTTCTCAAATTGAGCCTCAATCCATTCATGATGCAGAACAAGATCCACACTGGATCATTGCAATGCAAGAGGAATTACATCAATTTGAAAGGAATAAAGTTTGGGAACTAGTTCCAAGGCTAAAGGATCACTCCATTATTGGAACAAAATGGGTGTTCAGAAATAAATTGGATGATCAAGGAGTCATTGTAAGGAACAAGGCAAGGCTAGTTGCTCAAGGATACTCTCAAGAAGAAGGGATAGACTATGACCAGACATTTGCACCAGTTGCAAGGTTAGAGTCCATAAGAATCTTCTTAGCTTATGCAGCGTACAAAGGATTCAAACTATATCAAATGGATGTAAAAAGTGCTTTTCTCAATGGAGACATCAAGGAAGAAGTCTATGTTAGACAACCCCCAGGTTTTATTTCTCCAACTCATCCTGATTATATTTTCAAATTGTATAAAGCATTATATGGTCTAAAGCAAGCTCCTAGAGCATGGTATGAGACCCTAGCATGCATTCTTCTGAAAAATGATTTTATAAGGGGTAGAGTAGACCAAACTCTTTTTATTAGAACCCATAAGTCCCATACCTTACTAGTTCAAATCTATGTAGATGACATTATCTTTGGTTCTACTGATTCAAATCTGTGCAAAAGGTTTTCCAAACTATTGCATTCTAAATTTGAAATGAGTAGCATGGGTGAGCTATCCTTCTTTCTAGGATTGCAAGTCAAACAGCATGCTGAAGGCATATTCATCTCTCAAACCAAGTATGCAAAAGAACTGGTTAAGAAATTTGGTATGTCTGAAGCATCATGTATGAAAACACCTATGCCTAGTAATGCTGTATTAGATGCGGATGAACATGGGAAACTTGTTGATCAGACAACATATAGAGCAATGATTGGCTCTTTATTGTACCTGACAGCTAGTAGACCTGACATAATGTTTGCTACATGCATATGTGCTTGATTCCAAGTGAGACCTACAGAGTCACACTTAACCTTAGTAAAAAGGATTCTTCGGTATGTGAAAAGTTGTCCAAATCTAGGTCTCTGGTATCCAAAAGACTCAGCATTTGACTTAACTGGATTTTCAGATGTTGATTATGCTGGATGCAGAATAAACAGGAAAAGCACTAGTGAAACTTGCCATTTTCTTGGTAACAGACTTGTCTCCTGGTTTTGCAAGAAACAAACATCTGTGTCCACATCAACTGTTGAAGCTGAATATATGGCAGCAGGTAGTTGTTGCTCACAGATCTTGTGGATTCAAAATCAGCTCCTAGACTATGGCTACAACTTAGAGAAGTCAAAAATATTCTGTGATAACACTAGTGCTATTTCTATAGCACAAAATCCAGTCCTCTATAGTAGGACAAATCATATAGAAATTAGGCATCACTTTTTAAGGGACAATGTTGAGAAAAATAAAATTGAACTTCATTATATCCCAACAGACTTGCAAAGGTGAGATATTTTCACCAAACTATTGGATGAAAACAAACATACATTCTTCCTGAATCAGTTAGGAATGTTAGATGGAGGAAGTTTAAAATAAGATCCAAGATTTTAAAACTCTAAAATTGAACAAGACTAGGCAAACAATTTGATTTTTCTAGTGTCTATAGGTTGTTTCTAGTCTCTGAACTGCGCTCGACGTTTTTCCAAAAGATCGTCGAACGGAGATCAATGTTCTTAGAAATTGTCGACCGGAGTTCAACTCTTTCCAGATAGTGTTAAGTTATCTTCTTCCGGTCAACAATCGTCGAACGGAGCTCGACGCTCTCCAATATCGTCGAACGGAGATCGACGATGTTAAAGACCTTTCAGATTCCTTTAGAAGCCCAGATCGTCGAACGGAGTTCAACGATCTTTCCTTTTTTATGTCGAACCCTAATATAAAATTCATTTTTCGGCCGTCGTTCTCCCTTTGCGCTTTCATACTCTCTGCACAATTTCCATATCCCTCCAAACTCTTATACACTTGGTCTTTGTTTGTTCATTTTTGCAGGTAAAAATGGCCGTTTCTGTTGCAGTTCTGGCAGCAATGAAATTTGACACTAGATTTGATATCGATATGGACTCATTTGAGAACAGTGATCAGATTTTCAATGATATTCTGGATTTATTCAAGGATCAATAGTTAGTACACATCATGACCACAAGGATAAAATTGGCTGCAGATGAAATCAAAGAATGGGTGTATACTACTCACACTCAAGATCAAAATACAGTGATTGGAACTATATCAGGAAATCAGGTATCTCTTACTCCTACTGTATTAACAGAAGTTTTTCAATTAAGTACTGGTCAAGACTCTCTTGAGTTGTCTGGAGAAGAGTTTGCAAGTATTCTTGATAGGATGGGTCATTCAGCAGCAAACCATAACAAGCTACTTAAGAAATATCTGTAAGTGGAATACAGGTTTCTAGCAGATGTTGTTGGCAAGGTCCTGTTAGCAAAACATTCTGCCCATGATACCATGTCTAGGTATCAATTCTGTTTAATGGGTGCTTTAGTGGATAAGAAACAGTTGAATTGGGGAGAAGTTTTTTTGATCTAATTAAGAAGAAAGTGAATAAGAACTTTGTGAATTTTGGAAGGATTCTAGTGTTATTTCTTCATAGCAGATGCCCTGAGCTGCTTGTTTCAAGTGGGATGCATATCAATGCCTCTAAGTGGTTAACCTTTGCCCTTTTTGTTAAATGGGACAGGCAAATTGCAAAGCCAAGTAGAGCCTCTACAGTCATCTCATCTTCAGGCACTAGGACTGATCCAGTCACTTCCCCTCAGGCCACTGCCTCATCAGAAGAACTGCCTGCATCCTCATCTCCACGTTCTCCACCTACTGTTCCCTCAACAATTATCACATCCACCATCACCATCTCCATTTCATCCCCCATATCCATTCCATCCTTCACTCTCTTAGATGATTCCTATATGGATGATTCTCCTTCCTCACCCCTTGAGCCACCATCTTCTTCTACATCATATCAACAACTGCTTCAAGAAATTCTTGCTGAACCATCATTCACACCATCTATCTCCATTCCATTAACTTCCATATCCACCATTCATATATCTCAACCATCAATTCTACCATCCACATGTACAGCTCTTCCTACATCCATCTCTACCACACTCATCTGTACCTCTACTCAAGCACCTCTTGAGCAAGTAGATCTATCAGCCATAACAGATAAGCTTTATGAGATGTTAGCTCCAAAGCTATCACTCCTGTTGGAGACCTCCCTGGCTCCACTTCTGAAATCAGTTCAGGAGTTATCTGACAGGCTCTCTTCCCTATATCCTCCTCAGGCAATCCCTTCTGTTGGGTGCCTTGATCCAGTAACTACTGAATCTAGGCAGGGGGAGATGCCATATGAAGTAGAGAGATTGCCTGCTTCAGAGGTTCCAGCTCCAACTCCAGTTCCAGTTCTAACTCCAGTAACTACTATAACTAATGCTTCAGAGATTCCAGTTCCAGCACCAGTTCCAGTTATAACAGTTGACCTCATATCACTGCTGTCAAAATTTGATACTATCTACCTCAGCTGTCTGCCAGAGCATAAAAGTGAAGATCCTACTAAGGACATTGTGCCTATTTCTAGCTGTGAGCCCAGCATAATCTCTTCTTTTATAAATTCTTTCAAGGCTGTGGAAAGTACTCCTTCAGTTTATGATGTTCCTGCTGCTGATGCTATTTTAGTTTCTGCTGATGTGCTTATGACAGAGGCTAATGACTCTGAGCCTGCTGTTTCTGTTATTATTTCTGAATCTGTTACATCAGTTTCTGCTATATTTGTTACTTCTGATGATGCTGCTATTGTTTCTTTTGTTCAATCCTAAGAACAAAGAGATTGCTTCAAAAAGGCTTGATGAACTATATGACAATCCTCAGGGCTCAGATAGTGATCAATTTAGAACTGATTCTGATGATTCCTCTGCAACCATTGCAAGGAAGAGGAAAGCTAGAAGCAAGGCCTTAAAGAAAGTTCCCCAGGAGAAAATTAAATTTTCAAATGATATTCCATACTATATTTTGCATAATTGTCCAATTACAGAAGCATGGATGCAGTTCTCCAGGAATCAACTAAAGGCAATGAAGAAAAAGAGGAAATATGATAAAGGATCATCTCACTTCAATCCTCCTCCTCCTTCACCAGATGCAGGTACTGCTGGAAGTTCTACTTATCAGTCAACTGCTGCTAAAAATCAAAACACCTCTCAGTTTCAAGAAAGATCTCAATCAAGAGGATCTCAATCAAGAGGCTACCAGTCCAGAAGAGGACAGTACAGGGGAAATCAAAGAGAATTCAAAGTTTATTCCAAAGGTTATTCTAGGTAGCATCCTTATCATAGGGAAGGACAAGGTCCCATTGACTCTACATCTGGTCCTTTCCCTTATAAGTTAAAAGATCTAGTTTCTTCCAGAGCTACTCCTGATGATTCATCAAACAGATATGAACCTCCTGTTCCATTTGAAGATCCAGAGAATAATCCTACTTCTTGGACAACAAGAATGAAAGAGTTGGCTGCACTAGCTCAAATTAAAAAGGCAAAAGAACAAAGAAAAGATACATAAAATATCACCACTCTATCAGAACAGAGAAAGAACTTGAAAGATACTCTTCCAGCAAATTCTTTGACTCAGAAAGCTATATGAAGCTACACCCAGAAGCTGTAGTCCCCAGGACAAAACATCAAACATTTCTAGGTTCAGATGATGACAGAAGATCCAAGAAAGAAGCACTTAACACTAACAGAGAAATAGTTCTCAAAAAGGGCAAGGAAAAGGAATGATTCTATAAGCTGGCAATATTATCTATTCTGACTTTCTGATGTGTTTTTAATTGTATTTTTGCAATGTTGTTTTTGATTTTATATCTACATTGTATGATTTTATTTCCTATGTCATGTAAATAGTAATCCTAACCCAAATAGGGGGAGATTGTTGGAACACCCTATTACGGATTTGGGCAAGGATCACTATGTCCTTAGGAATATTGTTTTGGCCTTCCTGTATAGTTTTTAAGGTCAATTAGATTGAGTCTAAGGGTTAGAATTTAGGCTTGAAAGCTGTCCCCAAGACCCTCAGATCAGATAATTCATTTTCAGGAGACTAAGTCATTTTCGTCGAGCATAGGTCGACGAATCGTTGAACACAGTTCGACTATCTCTGAGCTCAGTTCAACGAGTCGTCGAACGCCATTTGATGATCTTCGAGCTCAGATCGACGTTTCTGTCTCTAGCTGTTCTCCCACTCTCTGAGCTATGGTCGACGATAGTTGAGCTCAGATCGATGATTTCTGTTTCCAATCTAGTTCCAGTCTCTGAGCTCAGGTCGACGATAGTTGAGCTCAGGTCGACGATTGTCTGGAGAGATCGATGATTCTCAAGATTCAAATTCAGGCAGTTGTGGAATTCTATCTCATTTATTTCTAGCATTGATTTCAAGGATCTTGTAGCCGTTTCAATTAATCTGGAGCAAGTTTCAAGGGAGATTTAAAGGAATGTTTTCTAGGACTTTTCCCTAGAGACAAAATTCATTTAAGGAAGTCATTAATGAGTAGTTAACGACTATCTTGGGGACAGAGAATCATTTCATTCTTTTCAGATCTAAGGCATAAAAAAAGATGATATTATTCTGCTGCTCCTAATAGTCTAACAGAAACACACAGAGAAAGAAAACAATCATAGACAGACACACAGACAGAATTCTTTCAGAACACACACTGAACGAGATCAACATACAGAAAAGAAGATTTTCTAGATCTCTTTTGACTCAAGTGTTCAAAGGCTTCATCCATCAAGACTCCAGACACTACATATTTCAGCAACTGGTGGAATCATCCTTTGCTGGAGATCTCATCTACTGAAGGCCTATCACCCTAGTGCAAAGCTTCTTTTCCTGAACAACTTCCAGATCTCAGGGGGAGCTTTGACAACATCATCCACTAGTCTTCTCTCTAATTGTTGACAGAGAACAACATCTCACCTCTCTCTCTTCCTGATGTAAAAGGGTTTCTCAAAACTCCCTTCAAAAGTTTTATGTTGGTTTCTGAGACCTTATCAAAACTCAGTGGTGGTAAGACACCTGATCAAAAAATCTGGTTTGGTTTTTGAGCACCTTATCAAAAGCTCATTGGTGCCCAGGACACCTGATCAACTCATCCTGCAGTGGATTCCAACCTAGGGTGGTAGAAGAGTGGATGTACCCAGATTGTTTGGGGAACCACTATAGGTCCTTGTGTCTTCTGGTTACTATATTTTGTTTGCTGTGTGCTGTGCTTTTATTTCTTGCTTTTATAATTGTTATTTACTGCAAGCACCTTACACATATATTTAAATTAAGTCTTCCACTGCAAAATAGTTTTTATCTTGAAAATTGTTTTAATATACTCTATTCACCCCCCCCCCCTCTAGAGTTAAGGTAGATCTTATCCCCACTTTCAACATGTATTTGCATTCCTACAGGACATTCAGGAGTTCAATCGTGTAACTTGGTTCGCACAAAGACATGCTCGCCACCCCACAAAAGAAGAAGACCACAACGTCGAAAGGGAAAGACCGAGATAACTGATTCCAAAAATGTGACAACCCCATCCGTTCATATAATATATACTAGAAGGTCCAGCCGGGGCCCCACAGCATATACCACAAAATAGATGGTGAAGCTACGGAGTGATACCAGAGTTGCGCAGCATACCCTAACACATTGCATTCTAGCGGAAGCCTATAACACTACACTTGAACTCCACACCTGAATGTTCAACATATAAAAACTCCACATTTTATAAATTATAAGAATGTCTTACACATACAAGTACTTGGCCTTATGCCCATACAGGGCTTTCAAAACAGTGGATTCAAACATTGACATGCAGGCCGGCCACAAAAAAAGAAAACATAACATTTCCATTCATTTAGCCTTCGAGGGCTAGCAATGGCAGCATCAAATGCAGCAGGGACTTCAGCCCTTATGCATCCCGCTCGGCTCTCCAGCACCTGCATAGGGACATTCCACTGAAGGGTGGCAAACAGAGGCAACGGTCAGCATTCAGCTTACCAACTTATAACGACCCTACCCCTTTCTCAGGGCAGCGATATTCTTCCCTGCAGGCATAGCATATCACAAGCATGTATATATATCTCACATATAAGGTGCTTTCACGTACACATGCCATCACTACCGTCAGCTACCCGGACCTACGATCCGTGCACTCAGGGTACATTCTTGGTGTACCGGCAAACCAGTTGCCCACCACCGTATTAGGGTTGCAACCCAACGACAACTCACTTGAGCATTTTCTCCATGGCATGCAGCCGTAGTTTTATAGTCTTAGTGAACCGGGATTGGCCCGTAGCCCCCCATTGTATCATGGCGCGCAGGCCTAAGACTCTTGCTATGCGCACAAACAGACCGCACTTTCAGGTCTCACATCGGACGGACATAACGCAGGTCGGATCCTCCACCCCCCATTGCGCAAATTGCATTGCCATCATCGAGTACAGTGTACTCGCGGCTAAATAAAGGCGTGGGTAGGTCTCACCGATCCTGTTCTGGAATTCAAGCCTGGGTATGTCTCTGACACCCATTTCATATCATCACATCAGCGGGTCTTTCCTGGGCACACCAGTACTTCCTGCTACTCTCTTCACAGGTGGACATCAAAAATATCACAAATGTCTGGGGTCTTTCATGGCTACCATGCCAGTACTTCCTGCTACTCCATTTCACAGGTACCACCTATGAACATAACTCATTACAAAGGATATTTTCTGGAATTCCAATCCAGTACTTCTTGCTACTTCCTTCACAGGTAGAACCCAACAGCACAAGCAGCACAAGCATTATACGGGTGTTTTCCTGGACTACCACTCCAGTACTTCCAGGTACTTCCCTTCACAAGTCCAACCCGTCGACTCCTAAACTACGCGTTTATCATGGAGTCTTCTCCGGTTCGTATATGCAACATCACCAATCCAGACCAACCTGTCCAGATGGGCTTCATACAGCATGTCTATTTCATACTTTCATTTCCGGATCTATATGAGAGGGGATTCCATGAATCAACCCAAAAGACTCCCACAAGCAGCCATCTTTTGGATGGGAAATCATATGCATATGCTAAAAAGGAAGCTTTCTCATGTCTAGGAAGAAAGGTTGTTACCCTCGAAGACCGCTTCGGTGCCACGAGCTCCTAACTGGCTAGGAAGAACCGCAAAAGCTTTTCCTCCGCAACGCCGGCCTCGGATCTCTCGTCAGAAAACCGCAACACCACAAGTGACCAGCCCCTTTCCCCCTCCTCCTTCTTCCTCTCCATTTCTCTCTCCAGGATTTAGAAAGATGAAAGCCAAGTATGAAATAAGTTCTTTCATCTCATTCCACGACCTTAAGGAAGTAGGGAGGCAGCTCAGCCCTTGGATCCTAACTGAAGGAACGGATGGCCACGATTTTGCCACAAAAGCATAATTTTTGCCTGACACGGCCTGTGACATGCCCGTGTCATGGGCACGCCCGTGTCACGGGCCGTGTTCCCAAAGCGGTGCTCAACCGACTTATCTAGTCCAGTACACGCCCATATGACATGCTCATGTCACAGTCCGTGTCACCCGACACGCCTACAGACACGCCCGTGTCTGTGGCCATGTTCATCAGGCTGCACAAAAACAAAATCGACCTGAGACTCACACGGCCTATGACACGCCCGTGTCTCAGGCCCTGTGCCCACACACAGCACCCAATATGCCCCAGCTCAACTTTATCGAGCTGGGTTCATCGACCACGCTGACACGCCCTATGACACGCCCGTTTTGCAGGCCATGTCCTAAGCACTCGACGATCATCGACCAAATTTTGTCAACCACTCATCGACTGTTCTCCCAGGAAGGACACGCCCTGGGACATGCCCGTGTCCCACGCCGTGTCACCCAATTGTTTCCAATTTTTGGATTTTGGGGTGTTACAATCAATGCCTCTAGTAGCAAATCTGATGTTGAGGAACAAGCGGAAGAATTTAAAGAGGAGTCTGAATCAGAAGAAGATAATGTAATCTCTTAATTTGATTTCAATTCAGAAGAATTTAAAGTTAAATTTAAATCCTTATGCAATGATTTAATTAAGTCAGAAAAGGAAATAAAAATTCTTAGAGACAGACAACTTGAAATTGATAACCTGTATGCTGAAAATACTAAACTGAAAAATAATTTAGACTTAGCAAATGAACAAATCATTTCATTAAAGACTGAATTATGTGAGGCAAACCAACTTGAGGAATCTCTCATTGGGAGAAACCTTAAGATTATGGACATAACAAGCACAGTTAATGACAGATTAAATGGCAAGCTGAGCTTAGGTGCTTCATTAAGCTTACCCCCCATATTAAAGAAAAATATTCTTTCAACACCTATTAAAATTATTTCTGAAAAGGGTAAAGATAAAATAGAAGAAACTACCCAACTAAATATTTCTCAGAAACCTATAAACTAGAAGAAAAAGAACAAAAATATGCATAAAAAATATGTTCAACAGATTTCATTGAACTCAGATCGACGAAATGTGCATAGTTCGTCGAACCCAGATCAACGATCTATAAACACAAATTATAACCATAAAAATTCGTCTTACTGTGATCGACGAACTGTATACAGTTCTTTGAACGGCGATCAACGAACTTGGGGCATAGAAAATGACTATGTTCATTCTCTGAGCAGAGTTCGACGAACTCATCCCCATTCGTCGAACATAGATCGACGAACTTATAAAAATTCGTCGAACCCAGTCAGACTTAATAAAAACTATAACTCTGACAGAAACTTCAATAAATTCAGAGAATCCATTAATCCTTTTACTCAATGGGAAAAACCACCTAGAAGATATCATTAGGATATAAAAATCGAACATAATTTTCTATCATTTCGAGTTTCACTTTTCAAAAGAAACAAGTACCCAAGCTAACCTGGGTCAAGAACACCTAATTTCTTTCTATGCAGGTGAAGTACTATCCAGTCTTTAATCAACAATAGTATCTGGACAGTGGATGCTCAAAGCATATGAATTGTTGTAAGGACAATCTAACAAACTACAAGTACAAGCTAGGTCCAAAGGTGATCTTTGGTGACTCCAACTGTGGCCAAACTCAAGGCTATGGAGATGTTAAGGTTGGAGCAGTCACCTTCAGGAAAGTTGCCTATGTGAGTGTCTTAAAGCATAATCTGTAACAGCCCAAATTTTCTCAGTAGACACTATTTGGGTGACACGGCCTGGGACACGGGCGTGTCCTAGGGCGTGTCAAGCTGGGGTCGACGATTTGGCCGCAAGGTCGAGGAAATTTGGAGTCGACGGTCGTTGAACAGCGGACACGGCCTGCGACACGGGCGTGTCGCAGGCCGTGTCGAGGCCGTGTCGACGATCGGCCTTGGTGTCGACGATTTTTAGCTCAACGATGTGTCGAGAGGAGGCACACGGCCTAGGACACAGGCGTGTCCCACGCCTTGTCGTGTGCTCAACGACTTTTGCTCGACGATCGTCGAGCATCGAGACGTGGGCGTCGAGTGTCGAGATGTGGGCGTCGAGTGTCGAGAAGTTGCACACGGCCTGTGACACGGGCGTGTCACAGGGCGTGTCAAATCGGGTCGACGAACTCAGCCTGACGAAAAGTTTCGACAGGGCATGTCTTCGTACCATGTCTGGGCACACGGCTTGGGACACGGGCGTGTCACAGGCCGTGTGAAGTCTCGGGATGTTTTGGGATTATTTTCGCCAGTGCACACGGCCACAGACATGGGCGTGTCTGAAGGCGTGCTGGGTGACACGACCCAGGACACAGGCGTGTCCCATGGGCGTGTCACTGGTCTGGATAGGTCGGTTTACCACCGCTTGGGGCACACGGCATGGGACACGGGCGTGTCACAGACCGTGTTAGTTCAAAATCAGTGTTTTTGGCAAAATCGTGGTCGTCCATTCCTTCAGCCTGGATCCAAAGGCTGAAAGGCCTCCAGCTTTCCTTAAGGCCGTGAATGAGAAAGGATTTCTCATAGTGTATTTTGGCCTTCATCTTTCTACAATCTTAGAGAGAGAAAGAGAGAGGAAGAAGGAGGAGGAGGAAAGGGGGCTGATTGCTGGTGGTGCTGTGGTTTACCGATAAGAGTTCCGAAGCCAGCGTTGCAGAGGAAACATTCTTGTGAGCCATTCAAGCTAGCTTTGAGGTCATGGCACCGAAGCGGTCGTCAAGGGTAACGACTTTTCTTCCTAGCCATGTGAAGGCTTCCTTTTGGCATATATTTGTGATTCCCCCACCAAGAGGTGGCTGATTTTGGGAGTCTTTTGGGTGATTCATGAAATCCCCTTGTTGGCATATAGATCCGGAATTGGAGTACGGAATAGGCATGCTGTGTGAAGCCCATCTGGACAGGTTGGTCTGGATTGGTGATGTTGCATACGAACCGGAGAAGACTCCTTGATAAACGTGTAGTTTAAGGAGTCAACGGGTTATGCCTGCGAAAAGGAGTAGCAGGAAGTACTGGAGTGGTAGTCTAGGAAAATATCCATGTTATGTTTTGGGTCATACCTGTGGATGAGGCACAGGAAGTACTGGTGTGACCAGGAAAGGCTGTTTGTGATGCTTGATGTTGTAGGGTGTCCACCTGTGAAGCGAGTAACAGGAAGTACTGGCATTATAGCCAGGAAAGACCCCTGACATTTGTGATTTTGCGGTGTCCACCTGTGAAGAGAGTAACAGGAAGTAATGGGATGCCCAGGAAAGACCCGCTGGTGTGATAAGGAATGGGTATCGAGAAATACCCAGGCTGTGTGCCAAGAACAGGATTGGTGAGACCGACCCGCGCCTTTGATATAGCCATGAGTACGCTGTACTTGGAGAAGTCAAGGCAATTTGAGCAACGGGGGGTGGAGGATCCGACCTGGGCTATGTCCGTCCGACGTGAGACCAAAAGGTGCGGTCTGTTGGAGCGCATAGCAAGAGTCTTCGGCCTGCGCGCCATGACACAATGGGGGGCTACGGGCCATCCCGGTGTAGGAAGACTAACTCCGGCTGCACGCCATGGAGTAAATGCTCAAGAGATTTATCGTTGGGTTGTGACCCTGATACGGTGGTGGTCAAGATCTTTGCCAGAACACCAAGAATGTGCCCTGAATGCACGGACCGTTGGGCCGGGTGGCGAACAGTTGTGATGGCTTGTGTGCGTGAAAGCACATTTTGATGAAATATATTGCTATAATGTGTTATACTATGCCTGCAGGGAAGATTACCGCTGCCTCGAGAAAAGGGGTAGGGTCGTTATAATTTGGTCAGCTGAACGCTGACTGTTGCTTTTGTTTGCCACCGCTGGGTGGATTGTCCCTGTACAGGTGCTGGAGAGCCGAGCGGGACGCATAGAGGTTGACGTTCCTATTGTTGTTGCTGCTACTGCTGCTATCCCTCGAAGGATATATGTATTGGAAATGTTGTGTATTTTCTTTTATTGTGGACGGCCTGCGCGCCAATATGTTTAGGCCACTGTGTGAAAGCCATGTACGGCCATAAGGCCAACTCTTTTACTTGTTGTAAGACATTCCTATATCGTCTAAAATGTGGAGTGTTATATTTGGGCATTCATGAGGAGTTCAAATTGTAGCCTAGGCTTCCGCTAGAATTCTTTGTGATAGGTGCGATGCGCTACTATGATATCATCCTGTACCTTCACCGCCTGTTTTGTGATATATCCTGTAGGGCCCCAGCCGGACCTTCTAGAATATACCATATGAATGGATGAGGTTGTTACATTTTTGGTATCGGTTGTTTTGGTCTTTCCCTCTCGAAGTCGTGGTCGACTTCTTTTGTGGGGTGGCGAGCACGTGTTTGTGCAAACCAAAGTCTATGCATACTCCTGAATTGCCATGATAGGAATGCAAATTTGGTGCGTTTGAGGAACCTACGTGTTCTTATTTTGTGGTGTTTGCTTGGGTACGACCGTTAATGTGTGTGTCTTGTCCACCTTTAGGTGACACGAAGTGGAGCTGGGCCGTCTGAGCCCCAGCATTTTGATGAAAGTACGGCACCAGCCGCGGTGCCTACACCTCCACCGTCTGCGGAACATGTGCATTTAGTTGCGGAGGCTTTATTTACCATGATCCAAGGTCAGCCACTTAGGCAGGAACAAGCGGCTGTGAGGCCAGAACAGGTGGCGGCAAGGCCTGAACCTGTAGTGGATGTGGCTCCTCGAGCAGCTGAGAAGCAGCTAACGCGGTTTATGAGTTTCCATCCGCCTACGTTCTAGGGAGCGGGAACTCCGACACAGGCTGAGGATTGGCTATCGCGCGTCAAGCGAGTGATGACGGCGATTGGAACGGCGGAGCATCAGAAAGTTACCTTAGTTACCTTCTTACTTGAAGGAGAAGCTCGATTGTGGTGGGATGAGATGGAGTTGCATCATTTGGCGGGTCGTCATTTAACCCAAGTATCAATGGAAGAATTCTCTCGGCTCTTCCTAGCAAACCACCTTCCTGCGGCTCAATGGATAGCCATGGAAAATGAATTCTAGAGGTTAACACAAAGTGATGGCAGTGTTGACGCATACCTGCATGAATTTACTTGCTTGGGGCGGTATGCGAGTTCTATATTTGCAGATGAGCAGAGGAAGACCAATCGGTTCTATGAAGGACTGAGGGACGAGCTGAGGTTCCTTGTGTCAAGTTCTGTGAACCAAGGTTTCCAAGCGTTAGTGGACACTGCGAGCGCACTGGAGAAGGATATGAAGAGGGTGCAGGGGAAGAGAGCGTTGATTGTGACGCAACCTGAGTGGAAGGCGCCCTGATCGGGGAAACCATTTTATAAAAAGAGATGGGGCAAGAAGTCCAAGCCTAGTGGACAAGCTCCTTCATCAGTTGCAATGGGAGCAACGTCAGGGGATACCTCCAAGCCAGACACTCATATCTGTTTCAATTGTGGCCGAATGGGGCATATTGAGCGAGATTGTCAGATGCCTACAAAGAGTGAAAAGAAGGCGGGAGCATCTTATGCGGAAAAAGGGAAGGCTGTGGTGGATTCCTCTGCCTCGCAGGCACAGCCCCGGGTTTACAATCTTGGCCAGCAAGAGGCCATAAAGCAGAGTGACGTTGTCACAGGTATGAGTTTAGTTTTGCATATTGTATTGTTTGTATGCTTTGCATAGTACCCCTATGTTTGTGGTTTGTGTGTGACATGTTTGTCAAAGGCTTTGTGATGATTCGGGACTCACTGGAGCGAGCACTGTTTAATACGGGTGCGTCGCATTCTTTTCTGTCTAGCGAGTTTATAACACGGCTTGGGATACCCAGTCGTGCAAAGACAAATAGCGTCAGAGTGGTGTTGTCGAATGGTTGTTGGATGTTTGCGGATCAAGCTTGCGATGTGGCGGTTCAAATAGGAAGTCGGGATTTCAGTTTAACTGCATTTGTTTTGACAATATCGGAATTCGACATGATTTTTGGGATGGATTGGCTTGCGGAGCAGCATGCTATGATTGATTGCCAGTCTAAAAAAATCACGTTGGGCCAAAATACCGAACAGGAGACAAAGTTCGCGGGTATGCGAGGAGTAAGCGGGACATTGATGTCTGCACTCCAGGTAGTCAAGGCTGTTCGGAAGGGTGCAGAGTGTTACTTTGCACTGGTTCAGGCTGTTGAGCCTAAGGCCCATGTTAGTGAGGTTCCAATTGTGGCGGAATTTACAGATGTTTTTCCCACGGATCTACCTGGGCTACCACCCTAGCGGGTGATTGACTTCACAATCGAGTTGGTGCTAGGTGCGAAACTTGTGGCCCGCTCGCCATATCGCGTCGCGCCAAAAGAGATGGCGGAGTTGAAGGTTCAACTACAAGAAATGCTAGAGCAGGGTTATATACGCCCAAGCATGTCACCATGGAGCGCGCCTGTGCTTTTTGTAAAGAAGAAAGACGGTGGGTTGCGGTTGTGTATCGATTACCGTGAACTGAATAAGCTGACCGAAAAGAATAAATATCTGATACCCCGGATTTATGAGTTATTCGATCAGTTGGTGGGCTCGACCGTCTATTCGAAGTTGGATCTAAAGTCTGGTTATTACCAGTTGAGAATTCGGGAAGGTGACATTCCCAAAACCGCATTTGGAATGCATTATGGGCACTATAAGTTCACAGTCATGCCATTTGGATTGTGTAATGCGCCCTCGGTATTTATGGATCTGATGCACCGTATTTTTCACAAGTACCTGGATCTGTTTGTGATTGTATTCATTGATGACATCCTGGTGTACTCGAAGTAAAAAGCTGAGCATGAGATTCACTTGCGGTTGGTGTTGAACACGTTGAGGCAAAATCAGCTCTATGCCAAGTTCTCGAAGTGCGAGTTTTGGCTATCGTCGGTGGCGTTCCTAGGCCATGTGGTGAGTGGAGCGGGCATTGCAGTGGATTCAGTGAAGATAAGGGCCATACAGGAGTGGCCAATGTTTTCTTCCGTGACCAAGGTCAGGAGTTTCCTTGGAGTTGCGGGCTACTATCGAAGATTTATGGAAAACATCTCGCGGATTGCTTTGTCGCTAACCACGTTGACGCGAAAAGATCAGAAGTTCGTTTGGATGCCAGAGTGCACACGAGCTTTTGAAGAGCTGAAGATTCGGTTGACCACGACGCCGATGTTGTCTTCTCCACGTGGGACCGATGGATTTGTGATTTATAGTGATGCCTCAGGGAGCGGCTTAGGCTGCGTTCTTCTGCAAAGTGGAAAGGTTATTGCTTATGGCTCACGCCAGCTGAAGGTACATGAGCGAAATTATCCTGCCCATGATTTGGAGCTAGCGGCGGTGATTTTTGCACTCAAGTTGTGGCGACACTACCTTTATGGAGTGAAGGTGGAGATCTATACAGATCATAAGAGCCTAAAGTACCTACTAGAGCAGAAAGATTTAAATATGCGACAACGAAGGTGGTTGGAGTTCCTTGGGGACTACACTTTCGAGATTCACTATACGCCCGGGAAGGGAAATGTTGTCGCGGATGCGTTGAGTCGGAGGGTTCCGGCTAGAGCAAATTGGTTACAAAGGTATGATGAACGTCTTATCCAGGAGCTGGAGGCGTTGGAGATTTATTGTGTTGACAAGAATTACACTGCCACTGCATGTTTGACTGGACTGAGGTGCAATGTGACCTTGCAGACCGAGTTCGACGGGCAACGGAGTTGGATGACGATCTCTTACGCTATGTGAATGAAGGGCCAGAGGGCAAATTCACCAGGAATGACGGCCTTTTGGGAAAAGAGGGCCGTTTGTGCGTCCCGAATGTGGGTAAATTGAGGGAAGAGCTGATGTATGAAGCGCATTATACAAAGTATTCCATTCACCCCGGGAGCACGAAGATGTTCAACGATATGAAGAAGCTATTCTGGTGGCCAGAGCTCAAGAAAGATGTTGCCCTTTATGTATCCAAATGCCAAACATGTGCGATGGTGAAGGCGGATTGCCAAAAGTCGGGCGGTTATTTGAAGTCACTGCCGATCCCAGAGTGGAAATTTGATGATATTTCCATGGATTTCATGCACGGGTTGCCGAGATCGCAGCGAGGAAATGATTCCATTTGGGTGATTGTTGACCGGCTAACGAAAGTGGCACATTTTCTCCCGAACAGGCGGGATGATTCAGTTGAAAGTTTGGCAAAGTTATATGTTGACCAGATTGTGCGGCTTCACGGTGTTCCTCGGAGCATCGTAAGTGATCGAGATTGGCGATTCAAGTCAAATGATTGGAGGCTAGTTCACCGACTGTTGGGCACGAAGTTGACTTTCAGTACGGCCTTTCATCCCCAAACGGATGGCCAAACTGAACGTACTAACAGAACAATGGAGGACATGCTCCGCATGTGCGCCCTTGACTTCGGAAAGAGATGGGAAGATCATCTCTATATGGTAGAGTTTGCATATAATAACAACTACCAGGCGAGCATTGGGATGGCACCATATGAAGCTCTATATGGAAGGAAGTGTCGTACTCCCTTGGCTTGGGTAGAAGAGGGCGATGCTCGGGTTTTTAAACCAAATGAGGTTGATGAAGCAAACTCAACCATACAGACGATTCGAGAGAAACTACTTATTGCTCAAGATCGACAAGCTAAGTACTACAATGCCAAGTACCAGAACGTGGAATTTGCGGTTGGCGATTGGGTCTACTTGAAGATCAAACCATGCAAAGGTGTCTCCCGGATTCGACGATTGAAAAAGTTGAGTCCAAGATATTTGGGTCCTTTTGAAGTGGTTGAGCGAGTTGGCGAAGCGGCTTATCGGCTAGCTCTGTTGGCAGACTTGGGTGGATTACATGATGTATATCACATCTCGGTGCTTTGGAAGGCCGTGAAAGATCCAGCTCAAGTGATCGCGGATGATTGTGTGCCGGTGGAGTATGGGCTAACAACAAAAGTTAGACCCATTCAGATCGAAGATCGAGCCGAGAAATAGTTGCGAAATAAGACGGTCGGCATGGTAAAAGTCCGATGGGATAACTGCGGCCGTGAAGAATTGACATGGGAGCGAGAGCAAACCATGCGAGAAGAGTTCCCGGAGTTGTTTTTGTAATCTGTAGAGAGGATGTTGTAACATAAAACATTTGCAAGTTGTAACATTTTTCTTGCTGGTTACTATTGCCTTCCTATGTCTAAATTTCGAGGACGAAATTTCTTGTAGGAGGGGAGGATTGTAACAGCCCAAATTTTCTCAGCAGGAACTTTTTGGGTGACACGGCCTGGGACACGGGCGTGTCCCAGGGCGTGTCAAGCTGGGGTCGACGATTTGGCCGCGAGGTCGACGAAATTTGGAGTCGACGGTCGTCAAACAGCGGACACGGCCTGCGACACGGGCGTGTCGCAGGGTGTGTCGAGGCCGTATCGACGATCGGCCTTGGTGTCGACGATTTTTCGCTCGACGATGTGTTGAGAGGAAGCACACGGCCCATGACACGGGCGTGTCTAAATACGTGGCGTGTGCTCGATGACTTTTGCTCGACGATCGTCGAGTGTCGAGACGTGGGCGTCGAGTGTCAAAATGTGGGCGTCGAGTGTTGAGAAGTTGCACACGGCCTGTGACACGGGCGTGTCACAGGGCGAGTCAAATCGGGTCGATGAACTCATCCCGACGAAAAGTTTTGATAGGGCGAGTCTTCGTGCCGTGTCTGGGCACAGGGCCTGGGACACGGGTGTGTCACAGGCCGTGTGAAGTCTCGGGATGTTTTGGGATTATTTTCGCCAGTGCACACGGCCACATACACGGGCGTGTCTGAAGGCGTGTTGGGTGACACAGCCCATGACACCGGCGTGTCCCATGGGCGTGTCACTGGTTTGGATAGGTCGGTTGACCACCTCTTGAGGCACACGGCCTGGGACACGGGCGTGTCACATGCCGTGTCAGGTCAAAATCAGTGTTTTTGGCAAAATCATGGCCGTCCATTCCTTCAGCCTGGATCCAAAGGCTGAAAGGCCTCCAGCTTTCCTTAAGGCCGTGAATGAGAAAGGATTTCTCATAGTGTTTTTTGGCCTTCATATTTCTACAAGCTTAGAGAGGGAAAGAGAGAGGAAGAAGGCAGAGGAGTAAAGGGAGTTGATTGCTGGTGGTGATGTGGTTTACCGATAAGAGTTCCGAAGCCGGCGTTGCGGAGGAAACGTTCTTGTGAGCCATTCAAGCTAGCTTTGAGGTCATGGCACCGAAGCGGTCGTCAAGGGTAACGACTTTTATTCCTAGCCATGTGAAGGCTTCCTTTTGGCATATATTTGTGATTCCCCCACCAAGAGGTGGCTGATTTTGGGAGTCTTTTGGGTGATTCATGAAATCCCCTTGTTGGCATATAGATCCGGAATTGGAGTACGGAATAGGCATGCTGTGTGAAGCCCATCTGGACAGGTTGGTCTGGATTGGTGATGTTGCATACGAACCGGAGAAGACTCCGTGATAAACGTGTTGTTTAAGGAGTCAACGGGTTATGCCTGCGAAAAGGAGTAGCAGGAAGTACTGGAGTGGTAGTCTAGGAAAATATCCCTGTTATGTTTTGGGTCATACCTGTGGATGAGGCACAGGAAGTATTGGTGTGACCAAGAAAGGCCGTTTGTGATGCTTGATGTCGTAGGGTGTCCACCTGTGAAGCGAGTAACAGGAAGTACTGGCATTATAGCCAGGAAAGACCCCTGACATTTGTGATTTTGCGGTGTCCACCTGTGAAGAGAGTAACAGGAAGTATTGGGATGCCCAGGAAAGACCCGCTAGTGTGATAAGGAATGGGTATCGAGAAATATCCAGGCTATGTGCCAAGAACAGGATTGGTGAGACCGACCCGCGCCTTTGATATAGCCATGAGTACACTGTACTCGGAGAAGTTAAGGCAATTTGAGCAACGGGGGGTGGAGGATCCGACCTGCGCTTTGTCCGTCCGACGTGAGACCAAAAGGTCAGAGCGCATAACAAGTGTCTTCGGCCTGCGCGCCATGACACAATGGGGGGCTACGGGCCATCCCGGTGTAGGAAGACTAACTCCGGCTGCACGCCATGGAGTAAATGCTCAAGAGATTTACCGTTGGGTTGTGACCCTGATACGGTGGTGGGCAAGAGCTTTGCTAGAACACCAAGAATGTGCCCTGAGTGCATGGACCGTTGGGCCGGGTGGCGAACGGTTGTGATGGCTTGTGTGCGTGAAAGCACATTTTGATGAAATATATTGCCATACTGTGTTATACTATGCCTGCAGGGAAGATTACCGCTGCCCCGAGAAAAGGGGTAGGGTCGTTATAATTTGGTCAGCTGAACACTGACCATTGCTTTTGTTTGCCACCGCTGGGTGGATTGTCCCTGTACAGGTGCTGGAGAGCCGAGCAGGACGCATAGAGGTTGACGTTCCTGCTGTCGTTGCTGCTACTACTGCTAGCCCTCAAAGGCTATATGTATTGGAAATGTTGTGTATTTTCTTTTATTGTGGCCGGCCTGCGCGCCAATCTATTTAGGCCACTGTGTGAAAGCCATGTACGACCATAAGGCCAACTCTTTTACTTGTTGTAAGACATTCCTATATCGTCTAAAATGTGGAGTGTTATATTTGGGCATTCATGAGTAGTTCAAATTGTAGCCTAGGCTTCCGCTAGAATGCTTTGTGATAGGTGTGATGCGCTACTCTGGTATCATCCTGTACCTTCACCGCCTGTTTTGTGATATATCCTATGTGGCACCGGCCGGACCTTCTAGAATATACCATATGAACGGATGGGGTTGTTACATAATCTAATATTCATAAGTCAATTATGTGATGAAGTTTATCAGGTATCATTTAACTCATCATCATGTATTATTTACTGTAAAGAAAACAAACCTGTTTTAACTGCACTTAAACAAGGCAACATATATGTAGTAAATTTTCAATCAGCTAGCTCAAAACTCTGTTTATTTAATCATGTTAGCAATCAAAATGATCTTTGGCATAAGAGATTAGGACATGTAAATCATAAAAATATTGCTAAGTTATCTAGGGACAACCTTATTAGAGGATTGTCTTTTGGCCCCTACAAGATGGAAGGCCTCTGGAGGGCTTGTCAGTTAGGCAAGCAAACACAAAATAGCTTTAAATCTGTAAATAAAGTGACTTACCTAGAATATTATACTTGCTACATATGGACCTTTTTGTCCCTATTGTTATATAAAGCCTAGGAGGGAAATCTTATACTTTAGTGATTATAGATGACTTATCAAGATTCACTTGTGTATTCTTTTTGAGATCTATGTCAGATAACTTCAAGGTTCTTACAGATTTGCTCAAGAACATACAGATTGACTACTCTACTCCACTTGCATTGATTAGAAGTGATCATGGTATCGAGTTTGAGTATCTTCTTATGCAAGAGTTCTGTGAGAAGGAAGGTATCAGGCACTATTTCTCAGCTCCTATAACACCTCAACAAAATGGGGTTGCTGAATGGAAAAATAGAACCCTAATTGAATCTGCAGGCACATTACATGCAGATGCTTACATGCCCCTATCTTTTTGGGAAGAGGCAGTGAGCACAAGAAACTATGTACTGAACAGAAGTCTGGTGCACAAGCTTAAGAATAAGACTCCTTATGAGATAATTAAAGGGAAGAAACCTAAAATCACATATTTTAAAATATTTGGATGTCTATGTTATATTCAGAATAATAACAAGAAATACACTATAAAGTTTGAAGCAAAAGCTGCAGAGGGAATTTCTCTAGGATATTCCCAAGTCAGCAAAGCTTATAGGGTGTTTAACAAATCCACTTTAAAAATTGAGGAATCTGTTCATGTTACATTTGATGAGTCTAACATGTTTTACAAGGAGAAAGAAGTTTCTACAAATAATATTATGCAGGTACCTCACTTGTGTGAGAGATTGGATGATCTAAACCTCACCCAAGAGGTTGCATCACATCCTTCTCCAGTAGTTGAAGAAGAAAGTGAAGAAGAAAGCTTGGAAGTTGCTGAACTTCCTCCAATAGCTAATATAATTCCACAAGAGGAATTAATTCCACAAGTTGTTGCTCAACCAACTCCTCCCACTGATCTTGTCACACTTAGAGATCACCTTATATCTCAAGTGATTGGAGACATTTCAGTTGGTATGCAAACAAGGCATCAACTCAATAATGATGTGCTGCATGCTTGTTTCATTTCTCAACTTGAGCTCCAATCCATCGAAGATGCAGAGCAAGATCACCACTGAATCATTGCAATGCAAGAGGAGCTCAATCAGTTTGAGAGGTGCAGAGTTTGGGATTTGGTTCCTAGACCCAAAGACTATCCAGTCATTGCAACCAAATCGGTTTTTAGAAAAAAATTGCATGCAGAAGGAAACATTATAAGGAACAAATCTAGGCTAGTAGCTCAAGGCTATTCACAGGATGAAGGAATAGATTATGATCAGACATTTGCTCCAGTGGCAAGGCTTGAGGCTATAAGGATTTTCTTAGCCTATGCAGCTTATAAAATATTCAAAGTCTTCCAGATGGATGTTAAAAGTGCTTTTCTAAATGGTGAATTAAAATAAGAAGTATTTGTGGAGCAACCACCAGGTTTTATCTCTCAAACTCATCCTTCTTATGTCTTTAGATTGCATAAAGCTCTCTATAGTTTAAAGCAAGGTCCAAGAGCTTGGTATGAGACCTTAGCTAGCTTTCTTATAGAGCATAAGTTTTCTAGTGGCATAGTAGATAGGACTCCTTTTATTAGACATCCTAAAAATAAAATTTTGTTAGTTCAAATATATGTATATGATATTATTTTTGGCTCTATTTATTCCAAACTATCTAAAAGATTCTCTGATCTAATACATTCAAAGTTTGAGATGAATAGCATGGGTGAACTTTCATACTTCCTTGGTCTCCAAGTGAAGCAATCACCTGATGGTATCTTCATCTCCCAATCCAAGTATGCTAAGGAGCTTGTTAAAAGGTTTGGGATGTGTGATGTCTCAACAATGAAAACACCTATGGATGCTAATTCTGTGATTGATTCTAATGAACATGGCAAGCCTGTTGATCAGAAAAATTATAGGGCTATTGTTGGGTCTCTATTATATCTCACAGTAAGTAGGCCTGATATAATGTTTGTCACATATATTTGTGCTAGGTTCCCAGTGAACCCTAAAGAATCTCACTATATTTTATTAAAATGGATTTTGAGATATATAAAGGGTTGTCCAAATCTAGGACTCCTATATCCATCAAAGTCAGAATTTGATTTAACTGTATTTTCTGATGTTGACTATGCTGGATGTAGAGTGTACAGAAAGCACACATCAGGAACTTGTCAATTTCTTGGTGATAGACTTCTGTCCTGGTTTTGTAAGAAGAAAACTTCTGTGTCTACATCAACTGCTGAAGTTGAATACATAGCTACAGGTAGCTGCTGTTCACAGATTTTGTGGATACAAAATCAATTGCTGGATTATGGTCTCAACTTAAATAATTCCACTATATTTTATGATAGTACCAGTGCAAAATCTATTGCACAAAATGTAGTGCATCATAGTAGCACCAAGCATATAGAAATAAGAGATCATTTCATTAGAGATAATGTGTATAAAAAGAAAATTAATCTTGTCTTTGTCCATACTGATTTACTAAGAGCAGACATCATCAACAAACCTTTGGATGAGAAGAAACATCTATTTTTTTCTGAATCAGCTAGGTATGATTAATGGAGAAGCATTAATTTTATTTTCTAACTGAGGTCGAAGAATTTTCCACAATTCGTCGAACGAAGATCGACGATCTGAGATCAGTTTTTGAGAAAATTAATCGACCTGAGATCGACGAACTCTCTGTGTGAAGATATTTTTGTCGACCTGAGATCGATGATCTTGCTTCTGAAAATTATTCGTCGACCTGAGGACGACGAAAAGTTTCCCCTCTTCTAACTGAGTTTGAGGATATTATTTCTTCGTGAAATGTTTCGTCGACCTGAGATCGAAGATTTATTTTCTTTTCGCAGGACGTAGTCTGCCGCTTCATATCATGAAAACTTTATAATTAGGTTTTCTTCGACCTCCATCCCTCCCTGTCAGTTCTCTTTCACTTGATCTTTCTTTCTTTTTTTGAGGAAAACAATGGTGATTCCAGCCATATCCCTCTCCAGCATTAAGTTTGATACTGTCTTTGACATAGATTTCGATTATTTTCTTCATTCCGATCCAATCTTCATGGATATTCCGTAGCTATTTGAAGATCAACATCAGAAGAACATTATGACCACTAGGATCAAATCCCTACTAATCTTTCACATTCATTCTCTATCTGTTCTCCATGTGGACATCAAACCTCTACTCCGTCTTCTCTAGAACCTCTCTCTCTAAATCTCTCTGCTATAGCTAAAGATATTCTTACATTCATTACTCCATCTCTTGAGGAATTAATATCAAATGTTATTGTTCCTCTCTCTGCCTCTATTTCATATCGAGCTACCAAAATTGCTGCCCTCTCTGTTGTCCCTTCTTCTGGGGGCCTGTTTTTAGTAATCTCTGAATCCAGTCAGGGCGAGATGTTCAATGAAGAAGCTCTAGCTCCTCTAGAAACAGCAGCAGTTTCGGTTCATCCTCCTCCAGCAACAGCTGTAGTTCCAGCAAAGTTAGATTCAGTACCTTCAGATGCATCAGTATCTCTTCCAGATATTCTAACTGTTGGTGATTGTATTATCAATCCCACAGTTGATTTATTATATTTATTAAATTCTTTTGACTATGTGCATATAAATTCTTTACCAAGTTCAGAACAACAACATTCCAAGGCTATGGTCTGCTATACCTCACCAATAAGTCCTAAAATTGTAGATCAACTAAAGGCAATGTTTGCAGCACCTGTTATTTAAGAATCGTTAGTTGCTTAAGAGGTTTGGAGTCCGCCTCCTCTCATGTGGGTTGAGTCCCCAATGCAAAATTTAGATGTCATTTTGTTTGCAGTGTTGGAAGAAGATGAGACAGGATATCAAATAATTTCAGAACGTTTTGATGCAGAACTAGAAATTCAAGTACAACCTCAGGCTGAAAAGCAAATTTCTAAAGAAATTTTAAAAGATATTAATGATTTATATGCCTATCCTTCTGAATCTGATGATGATGATGATGATGACTCAGATGATCCTAGTTCAAAGAAGATAAAGTCTAAGAAAAGAAAAGCTCCTGTCAATGCTGCTCCTAAGCCTAATCTTACTGATGACATGACTTACTATATCCTGAATAACATTACCCCATATCCAGGTATGCCTAGATGGATGTAGTTCTCAAAGAATGAGCAAAAGGCAAGGAAGAAGAGCATGAAATATTCTCCTCCTCCTCAAAGGAACTGGAGAGGACCTCATCCTCCTCCTCCACCAGCTGCAGGTGCTTCAGGAAATCTAGCCTCAAGAACTACATCATCTCAACACTCAAGGCAATCTTCCTATCAGAAACATGACAAAGCTGCCAAGAGTGATCACAGAAGTAGCCACAGCAGTAGTGAAAAGCAACATCCTTCTGAATCTGAAGATAAGGAAAGACCCTACTCTCCAACAGTTCCATTTGTTGATCCAGAACAGGAAAACACTTATAAAATGGCTAGATTTCAAGAACTTGTTGGACTTTCCTAGATAAACAAAGCTAAAAAATGAAGGCAAAGATGCTTCTCAATATACTACTATATCTTCCTACAGAAGAGAAGAACTGAAAAGGTATGACAAAGCTAAAAACATTTTCAAAGTTGATGCTTATATGAGTTTACATCCAGAAGTAGTTGTTCCAAGAGCTACTTCAGGCAACATTATTGGAGCAGCTGATATAACCATGTCCAAAAGACAAGTAGCTAATCCCAATAGTGAAATCATATTCAGGAAGCCTTCAGAGAAAGACAAATCCAAGAACTCTAAATAGTTTTTTGATTAACTTATTTTCTTTCTGAACTATTTATTTGTCACAAAGTACTTGATGTATATATATCTGCTAGATTTTATTTCTACGAGATATCTATTGTTATGCTTTGTGTTTGTATTTTATTGTTTTAATGCATTGTACATAGTGACCTCACCCAAATAGGGGAAGATTGTTGGAACCCCACCTATTTTAGGGTTGATTTGGGCTAGATTCACTATTAGGATTGCATAGTTTGACCAACAATGTATATTCTAGGGTCATAGGTCTTTATTAGATCTTAGGGTAGATCAACAGGTCAGTTTGATTGGATCAATCCCTCAGAAGACTAAGAAGACTGTAGACTTCAGAGAACCAAACTTAGAGAATTGCAGTTTTTAAGAGAATTTAGTAATCAGTTCGAAGTTCTTCGAACTCAGTTCTACGATCGTCATACACAGATCGACAAACTCAGAGTCCCTTCTCTGAGTTAAGCTCGACGATATTTGAGCTCAGGTCGACAAATTCCCTTCTCTCTCATTTTTCTCTGGTCGACAATATTCTACCTCAATTCGACGAACTTGGAGCTCCGCTTTGACAGTTTCTTTCCTGATTATTTTCTCTAAGCGCAGGTCGATGAAGACGATTTCTCAGCTCAAGGATCTCTGAGTTCAGGTCGATGAAATCTGTTCTGAGATCGACGAATTCTGTCAGTTTCAGTTTGACGATTTGTCTGTCATTTTGATTTGATTTGGCATTTTTCTAAGGCAGTAATTCTCTGGTAATTAATTCTTATATTCTCAAGATAATAGCCGTTGTTAGGTAGCATTGATTATAGATTTCACGAGTTAATTACTTGACTAATTTACTTGACAGTTAAGGAATCAATTTATTACCTTCCAGCTCCAAGTTCCAAGATTTCAGCAATCGATCAAGGGATAGAATTCAAATTCAAAGGACAGAATTTTTGTAGGAAATATAAAAGAGTTTTCAAAAGGATTGAAGATATAGTTGTTTTAGATATTGAAAACAAGTAGTTGTAGAAATTGATAAGGAGGATCACAGGCAGACACAGAGAAACACATTTAGTCTACATACTGCATATAGTCATCATCATCTTCAACTTTTCTCCAAGCTTTCAAGAGACAACAAATCACAATCAGTCTGAAAGCTCCTGGAGATCATCAAGAAGAACTACACTCTGCAAAACTTCCAGCATTTCCTGAATAATAATCATCTCAGGGGGAGCTTTGACATCATCAAGCAATCCACTAAAGTCTTCTCAGTTTTTTTGAGAAAGAGAAGACAATATCATTCTTTTCACCCCACTGTACACATGGTTTTAACTCCTTTCAAAAGTTAACCACCTGGTTCTTAAGTCTCCTTATCAAAAGACTTAGTTTGGTTTTTTGGCACCTGATCAAAAGCCTAAAAGGGTTGCTAGATCTCCCTTGAAAAAAGATCTTATGGTGACAAGGCATCTAAGCAAAAACCTGATTGGTGGCAGGGCACCTGATCAAAACCCTGTAGTGGATTCCTACCAGAGTAGTAGAAGTGTTGATGTACCCAAGTTTAGGGGAACCACTATAAATTTCTTGTGTCATCTGGTTGCTTATTGTTCTTCTTATTATCGTGTGTTGGATGCTGTGTTAGTTAGTTTTTCTTTAATACACTCTCATAAGATATATATATATATATATATCTATTTTTTAATTCCGCTTTAAAAACCAATTGAGTTTTTAAAATACTATATTCACCCCCCCCCCCCCACCTCTAGAGTAAAATAGATCTATCACCTCAGGAGGTAAACCTTTTGCCTTTCTTTCATATCCAATATTACTTGCGATAGGTGCACTTGCCTATAACTCGCCGTGTGAAATCCAGACCCATCGTGCTCCCCAGATAATTTAGAGCCGGGCTTCGCGCGCATCATACGACACCTTTATAAATTATGATAGAAAATGCTCCTATTAAGGGGGAGCATGTCCAACACTTGCTGGAACAGGATCAGCCTTTTGTTCAGAAGGAGTAAGCAGATACTACAGTGGATCAAAGATCTTCACTACTGATCAGTTTATCCAAAGGACAATGCACAAACTAAGGGGGAGATTATTTATGACCTAGTCAAAATATCCTCTGAGTCTGAGATGGACTGCAGCTGTTGAGAAGACAATGCTGATGCTGGAGAAGAGGAATAGCTAGCTTAAGTGGAACTATGTTAGCAGCTAGTTCAAGAGCTGTAGTGTCGTGTTGTATAAATATATCAACACAAAATGTATGACTCCTAATCAAGTGGTTTGATCATTAAGCTAATTTCCTTAGTGGTATCAACATGGGACATTGGCTAGGATCAAGAGATAAATTCTCCCATTATCCCATCACCTCCCTCAATAGATATTCCTATTGAAGAATCCATAAAGAGGTAGATGTGTGGCAATACATGAAAAAGGGGGATATGTTGAAGCAATACTTGACATGATCAGGTCATGTTGAGTCAGTACTTCTAGTGGTGATCCATTTAAGCATTAAGTGGTATAGAGGAGAGTGCATATTACTTGAGCAATTATTCAAGTGGTATGAGGATGCATTTACTTTACTTGTTGAGTCATTGCAGTTAAATGGAGTACATTAAATTGATATGCTAAAATTCATATCACATAAGCTAGCAGATGTAGTAGATATAACCTACAGCTATATGAAATTAAACTGCTTATTATGTAAATGCTTCTTAGTATTGCTGGGTGATCTGTCTTCTTCAAATATTGGGAGATTGTTGGAATATTGCCCTCAATGTTTCCTAGATTGGATTTGAAGAGGCATCACCATCAACACTAAGAGCATAGTTGTATTTGATGTTATTTAAGCTCATCATGTGCAGGATGTTCCATGAAATATGTTTAGACAGATTGTCTAAGAGTTTGTGACATGTGGTCCCAAGGTTGAAAGGTGGACTCAAAGAAGCTGGATGGAAAGGCAGGAATTTTCCTAAGTACACAGGCATTGAGTGAAGCAAGCTCACTCAACTCCAGATGTCAAGTAGTAGTTAACAAATTTTGAAAAGCAGCGAAGTCCACATGCGTTGAGTGGAGCAAGCTCACTCAACGCCAGAGGTACGGAAGGATTTTGGCAAGCTAAAAATGTGGCTAAGTCCACAGGCATTGAGTGAAGTGGACTGACTTAATTCCATACAACCAAACGATGTGAGACAGGCTAAGCCTAAGAAGAAACATGCAAATATGTGACTAAGTCCACAAGCATTGAGTGAAGTCCATTCACTCAACACCATAACATCAAAATCGTTGAGTATTGCTCAGTCAATCAAAGCCATAGAAAAACTGTGTAGATATTTGACTAAGTCCACAGGCATTGAGTGAAGCTTATACACTCAATGCCATGTGATAAAAAGCATTGACTGAATCTTAGTTAGTCAGAGCCACTATGTTTTCAGACAATAAATTGCTAAGTCCAAATACATTGAGTGTAGCTTACTCACTCAACGCCAGATAATATAAGAATATTTGTTAAGTAGTTTGGCTTTGAGTGAAGCTTACTCACTCAACTCCAAGTGACAAAATCTATCTAAGTAATATGGCATTGAGTGATGAAGGCTCACTCAATGCCTAGTAACAGAAAGTCTGGCTATGGAAAAAAGCATTGAGTGATGAAGTCACACTCAACACTCTCAACACCAGAGAAGCAGAAATATTTTCTAAGACAAAAAGCATTGAGTAGACTCAACGCTCTCAACGCCTAAGATGTAGAAAGTCTTGCCAAGGAAAAAAGCATTGAATGATGAAAACACACTCAATGCTCTCAACGCCTAGAGACAAAAAGATTATCTAAGTGTTTTGGCGATCAAGTGAACATCCTAAATAATCTGAATCAGAATATCCATAAAGCGTGAATTTAGTGGTGTGTGAATACCAAATACCACGATTTTGAGACCATATAAGGTACCTAAAGATAATTTTTACGGCTTTAAGATTCAATTTTTCAGTATTAGCTTGGTATCTAGTACAAAGGCACACTACAACATGATGACGGGTCTAGATGCACTTAGATATACTAATGATCCGATCATGACTCTAAATAATATTTGGTCCACTGAAATGCCACTTTTATCCATCCCTAATTTTAGTGATGCACTCATAGGAGTTTTTGCTTGTTTCAAATTCTCAAAGCCGAATTTCTTAATCTTATCTTTTATGTATTTTGATTGACAAATAAAAATATCATCAACCCATTGAGAAATTTGAATATCTAAGAAGTATGTTAATTATCCTACTAAGCTCATTTCAAATTCACTTTACATCACTTTTATGATTTCTTCACATAATTTCTCGTTAGTGACAACAAAGATTATATCATCGACATATATTTGCTTGATCATTAAAATTGAATCACTATGTTAACAAACAATGTAATATCTGCACTTCCCATCCTAAAACCATGCTTGACAATAAAAACTGTTAACCTATCATACCAGGCACGAGGTGCTTTATTTAATCCATATAAGGCTTTTACGAGTTTATAAACTTGATTTGGATGATTACTATTTTAAAAGCAGGTGGTTGCTCCACATACACTTCTTTTTAATATAACCATTTAAAAACGTACTCTTGACATCCATTTGATACAATTTTATTCTTCTAAAACTAGCAAATGTAAGGACATCATAATGGACTGAAGATGAGCTACAGGTGCAAAAGACTCCTCAAAATCCACCCCCTCGATCTGAGAGTATACCTGACCAACCAACCTAGCTTTATTTCTCGTTATCCTATACTGACCAAAACGTTTATTTTTGATGATCCACTTAACACCTACAATTGGATGGTTGTTAGGGATCTCCACTAATGTCCACACTCGATTTCTTTCGAATTGATTTAGTTCCTCATTCATGGCCAATAATCAAGACTCATCATATAGTGCTTCAGAAATGTTCTTATGTTCAATTTCAGATACAAAACATAAATTTGAAAATGATTCGTGCAGAGATGAATGAGTTATAATCTCATGTGAAGGCTCTATAATTACTTGTTTTCTAGGATGATTTTTTTAAAAATTAGTTCATTTGGATGCTTATATCGTTCTGTATCAGCTAATTCTACATCTCCTACTTCTACATCTTTCTTCACACTCTCTTCTTCTTGAAAAATGACGTCATTATCAGCTACATTTAATTTAGGATCTTCTTTTAGAGTATTTTTGTTAAAGTGAACATGCCTTAATTCCTCTACAACCAAGATTCTTTTATTATAGACCCTATAGGCACGACTCGTCAAGGAATATCCTAAAAAGATGCCGAGGTCAGGTTTTTCATTAAATGTCCCTAAATTATCCTTGGTGTTAATAATGAAACATGGGCAGCCAAAGACATTAAAATAGGATACATACGTCTTTCTATCATAGTATAGCTCATATGGGGTGCGCTTTAGAATAGTGTGAAGCATGGTCCGGTTCATGATATAACATTCAGTATTGACCACTTCAACCCAAAAATATCGAGGCAAACCATACTCGGCCAACATTATGTGACCTATTTCTTGAAGTGTCTGGTTCTTCCTCTTTACTACTCCTTTTTTCTCCGGAGTGCGCGAGGCTGAAAACTCGTGCCGTATTACTAAATTGTTAAAGAAATTTGTAAAATCTTCATTCTCAAATTCTCCCCCGAGATCAGACATTATGCATTTTATTTTTAGTTCCATTTCATTTCCCAATCTAGTGTACAGGTTAGAGAATTAAATGAATTTATCAGATTTATTAGCAAGAAAAATGGTCCAACAAAAATGTGAGTAATCGTCTATAATCATAAATGTGTATTGTTTCCCACCTAAACTACATGTGCTAAGAGGACCAAATACATCCATGTGAATTAATTGCATTGGTCTAGACGTGAAAATATCATTTTTTGCTTTTCATGGAAGATTTTGTGAATTTTCCCATTTGGCAAGGAGCACATAAAGAATCAAACTATTGCTTAGTGTTGAAAGTCCACGGATTAGTTTTTCTTTCGATAGTTTGACTATTATTTTACTCCCGGAATTACAGAATTTCTATGCCAAAGTTCCAATTCTTCATTTTAAGCAACTAAGCATTTTAAATTAGATGAAGATATGTCCTCAAACCAAATTGTATAGACACTATGATTTCTATGTGCATTGTGCAACACGGTGTTCGATTTAGCGTCTATAATATTGCATGTATTCGTAGAGGTTTCAAACAACACATTCATTCCCTTATCGCAAAGTTGAGTAATAGAAATTAAATTGTGCTTTAAGCCTACTACTAGCAGTATATTTGAAATAGAAAATACTTTATTACCTATGGTGCTGATAACAAGAATGTTTCCTTTACTATTGTCTCCAAAAGTCATCATTCATCCTTTCTTCTTCTCCAAGCTAAAGAACTTGTCTTCATTGCCAGTCATGTGCTTGGAACACCCGGAGACAAAGTACCACACGTTCTCTCTATCCTTAGCCTGTCAACACACCTAAAAAGAGGATGAGGGTAATGATCTGGTAACCCAAGTTATTCCACCCATAATATAGGTAGTCGACTTTGGCATTCAGATTTGAGCAATTTTCATTGATCATTTCTTCAAGAATGTGTCGGATGTACGACCAAACTTATTACATTTGACATACTGGACATAGGCAGTGGATATCACCTTTTATGTTTTGTTTAGGCTCATGTTGGAAGATGGGCATAGTCTTCCAGCTTCACCATGATTCACTTTTTGTTTCAGAAGCTTATTGTTCGGATTTGTAAGAGAAGAGCTATCACTGGTGGTAGTGGTACCGCCGGACGGCAGCTTCACATGTTTGTATCCCAGCCCAAACATTCCAGAACCTTGACACTAATATCCCAGCAACATATTAAGAGATTTTTGGATTATTTCAAACTTTTAGATGGCATGGTTCAGGTCGTGGATATTCGGCTTTAACGTAGTATTTTTCGTGACAAGCATCACACATCGATTTGCGAATTGTTTCTTTCCATTCTCAATGTGGCTGAGAGACGTTTGTAGCTTCCTTTCTAAGTCCTTCCACTCTTTGGTTAGAGTTTCATTTTTGGAGAAAGTCTTGGAGAGGCTCTCTTCCCATTCTCTTATTTTGCTCAAAGAGTGAGAGCACTCTTGGCACTTCACATTCTCTTTTTCACATTTAGTCAGTTCATTATTGAGACACTTTAACTACTTTTTTATTTGTTTATTTTCATATTTTAAAAGATTATTTTTATCACTCAAGTCATCTAATTTATCATACAATTTTTCATATAGACCATAAAGTTCTTCGTAAGTGGGAGGAGAAACCTCAGTGTCGTTATAGACTCTGGATTCGACGTCAGACTCGTCTTGGTGTTCTCCCATGAGGCATAGATTTGCCTCTTCTTCACTACTCTAGCTTGATGTGTCAGACTCATCTGCTGATGTATTGTCCCATGTGGATGCCTTTAACACCTTTTTCATCCCCTTGTCATGAGTCTTCCTTTCCCTTTTCTCCTTCATAAGCTTAGGACAGTCATGCTTAAGGTTCTCAGATTTGTGGCAGTGTAAGCACTCAGGAGCAGATTCTTCATCATCACTCTTTGCCACTTTTGATGGTTTACTCCACCGCTTCATCTCTTCCGCACCATTCTTCATGAATCTTTAAAACTTCTCTTGTCGCTTTTGGTTCCTCATGAACTTCTTGAAGACATGACCATACAGACTCTCTTCGTTATTAGTCTCCTCAGTCACCTTTTTCTCCTTACTCGCGTTCAGTGCCAGTGCCTTCTTCTTCTGTTCCCTAAGATACTCCTTGACTTGTATTTTCAGTTCGAGCACATGGGTATTCTGGTTCCCAATGAGGCTTTCTATCTATAGGGTATTGTCATCGTGAGATGCAGTAATGGCAGTCACCTTTGGATTGAATCGCGGAGGTAAAGACCATAGGATCTTCCTGACCAAGTCCATATTTGAGAATGTCTTTTCAAGAGATCTAGAGGCGTCGTCGATCTTTGTGAATCCAGTGTATATGTTATCCACCTCCTCGTCGATATCCATCCAGAACTGTTCATATTCAGACTTAGTCCAAATATCTTCAATTCCTTTACCTGCGAGGTATCCTCATGAGTCAGCTCAAGCAAATGCCAAATATCATAAGCAGTATCATAATTATAGACTCTATTAAACTCAACCGCATCTAAGGTGTGGTGGAATAAAGAGTTTATGGCCTTGGCATTGTTAGTACACATCAACTTATCAGCATTATCCCATTTATCACGAGGTTTTTCCATAATTTGATCAAATATAAAAATAGACGGTGCAGTGTATTTTGTTTCGATCATGGACCACACGTCCATGCTTTGTGTCATCAAGAAAATTTCATGAGCATTCTCTAGTGTCTATAATCATTCCACATAAATAGTGGAGGCCTGCTCACTCCTTGTCCCTGAAGAAAGGCGTGATTAACATTGGCCATCTACTTCGGGATATTAATCCATTTTGGAGGAAACCTGCCTCTGATAGCACTTGTCGGATCTGATCACCAACCTTAAATTGTGTGTGGGGGGGGGGGTGAATAAAGTTTTCAATTTAATTCAGAAATAAAATGAATTTGAGTAGGGAATCCTGTTCTGGAAGGTACCATTGGGTAGTAGGATATTACCGCACGACGGTAGGTCACGGAGAATAAATTTCCCTGCAAAATACTGTTTTCTAATTTACACACAACCATCAAAACCCTAGCAACAAAAAACCAAGAATTCATGATAAAATAAAAGAATTTTAATTCTATTCAAAACTCAATAGAGGTTTACAATAATAAAACTCGATCTCCGTGATACCGGAGATCAGAGGCGATGAATACAACCTTGTTTTTGTTTCTATACCGACCCTCAAATGTTCGTTTGGCTCTTTCTTCTTCCCAAGAAAATTGACAAGCCGACTCTTCACCTTCCTCCCTAGAAGAGTATTATAGCCCACTAGTTCTCCTAGATCTAGACGACCTCCCATGATGATTTCCTATAGTTATTCCCAGTAATCTGACGGCCTCCCAGGCCAATTTCTCTTGAACTCCTCGTACAAACTCAACTTACACACCAGACGATTTCACCGTACAAAATACAACAAGGTTAAAGAAAATACAAGAAAATAAAAGAGTTTAAAATTATTGCTCCCTCAAATATGAAATCCTCTGTAGAACTGTGCACGATCGAGGCTTTTAATTGTCATTCTTCTTGCACTCAATCAACCACAGATGGTCATTGGATTCTTCGCTCTTCAGAGTTCTTTGATCACGAATGGGAAGGAGAAATTTTGCTTTTCCTTGTTTCGAGATGGTGGTTTACACCAACATAGGCGGTAGCCGAACCGTAGACGTGAAATACTTCTCCTTCTTGTCTACTTAGAAAAAGAAACGAGAACTTTTATACTCATCTTTAAAAAACTACCACTGATAGTAGTGCTAGCACCCGATGGTAGGTATTTTCACACGGTGTCACCATCTATCCATTAAATTAGGAAAAATATCAAAAACAAATATTCCCATCACTTTTGGATACCGTGGCATGGTATGGCTAGCGCCTGGCAGTCGTGGTTGCTCCTCGATGCAGTCAATCGGACGGTAAACAAAACGGATAGCTCTCGGTTGTAGGGCTAGTTCCTGGCGGTAGCGATAAAGTCGAATAGGCTACCACCCGATGGTAGTGCTAATGCCTGGCAGCAGCGATGCTGTCGAATTAGCTAGCGCCTGAGGGTAAGGCTAACGCTTGGCGGTAGGTCACAAAGAAGACTTTTTCTATGCTCAACATTAATTCTTCAACACTAGTGCCAACGGTACTGCTAGCGCCCGTCGGTAGGTCATAGAACTTGAAACTGTCGTTCTTTATACCTGTAAACTTGCACACTAAACCTAATGTAAGTATGATCAAATACAACTTGAGATTTGATATTGTCATAATAAATAGATGCGGACCATGAGTTCCAACATCCTAGAGACCGCACATGCTTATCTCTTTGACATCAATCTCAGTGTTAATGCACGGTTACGTGCGATCTCTTAAATCATCCCCAACCGCTTAACTCTTTGTATACCTCCGGCGGTTGTGCATTTAATTCTGTGTTTAATAAGACATTAAATGCCTGTCAGTTAGTGAACCTTCTGAACTGCCAACCCTCAAGTACAAATAGGGACCACAGGGCTCAAATGGGACACAATGGACTTAGCCCAGAACCCGTCTAGTTGTTGGTGTGGATACTAAGTCACTTTTATCTTCTTTATTTCTTTGTATTCACTCGTCCATGTCCCTTCTTGTAATCCTTCCCCAATATAATACAAAAGCTCGCCGCAAGAGAGGCATTCACTGCGACGAGTCAGTCCATTATCCACCGCTGCCAGCGACACCCTTCATTTTTATGCTTTACTTATGCTTAACAAGTCCGTAATGGGCTAGAATTTTGATGGTTGTAGTCAACGATCTATGCACCCTACTCCTCGAGTTGGTGGTTTTAGTGTGGAAGAACTAGGTGACAATATTATCACCAACAGTTCGAACACGTGACCTTCAGATCCAAGCAAAAAGTGAAGTCTCCCAACATATAGATAGCTTTAGCAGAAGCCACCAAAAATGCAGCAGGACACTCCTCAAAGCAAGCAGGCACTCACCTAATACTGTGAGATAGGGGCGAATGCTCAGAAGCAGTTTGTCGCCCGAACAAGTGGAGTACACCTGAAGCCCGCTCAAGAAGTTCAAGATATGCACGTCCTAGGAGGGGATGGAAGTGTTGGTATTACCATTGTGATTTGGAAGTGATTAAGAATGTAGTCTTACTGCTAACGCAGTATCAGCCTATCAGTGTCGCACATAAGAATGTTTGGATCACATTCTTGACGGGAAAACCACTTCCAAATCAGTTCATCAGTTCTCCCTCCTCAATGGAGGGATGGAATAAACCAGTGATGGAGCACCCCACCTGGGGACCATGCTCTATCAGCTGATCGACCTGCTCATTCTCCTCTCGGGGCATGTGTTAGATGGAGAAGGTCTAGAATATGCCGATGACCCCATTCACTTTTGTTATGTACAGCCGGAGGGTTGGTTCCCTTACCTCAAACTCCCCATTGATCTGGGAAGCCACCACCATATAGTCAGTGAGGACCTGCACGTCAAGCACCCCCAGTTCCCTGGCCAGGTGCAGCCCTGCTATCTGGCAAACAGTGGTGGTACACTTCCCCATCACTAATAACCAGGCCGACTATGAGGCCAAGATAGCAGGGCTGCGCCTGGCCAGGGAACTAGGGGTGCTTGACGTGCAGGTCCTCACTGACTCTACGGTGGTGGCTTCCCAGATCAGCAAGGAGTTTGAGGCAAGGGAACCAAGCCTCCGGCTATACTTAACAAAAGTGAAGGGGGTCATCGGCATATTCCAAACCTTCTCCATCCGACACGTGCCCAGAAAGGAGAACGAGCAGGTCGATCAGCTGATAGAGCATGGTGTCCTTGTGGGGGGCACCATCACTGGTCTATTCCATCCCTCCATTGAGGAGGGAGAACTAATGAAGGCAGATCAACACCCCTTGTGGATGGACCTGTTCACGACCTTCATTTCCATTGGGGAGTATCCGGAGGGGATGGAAAAGAAGAAGTTCAGATACAAGTCAGCATACTATCTCCTCCGGGATTGGCAGTTGTATCGAAAGACTCTCTCGGGGATGCTGGCCTGTTGCGTGTCCGAGAGAGAGGTACAGAGGATCTTAGAAGAAGTCCACTCTAGGGAGTGTGGGAGCCACTTCATGAGTCAAACCCTGGAAGGGAGGATTCTCAGATTAGTGTACTTCTGCCCAACCCTGGGCCATGATGCTGCAAAATTCACAAGGAGGTGCCACAAATGCCACCTGTTTGCCCCCTGGCCCTTTGTAATTTGGGGAATGGATTTGGTTGGACCATTCCCCCATGCTAGCGGGAAGAAGAGATTCCTGCTGGTAATGATAGACTACTTTTTGATGTGGCTGGAGGTGAAAGCGTTGGCCAAGGTGACCTCACAGGTCGTCAGAAATTTCATTTGGGGAGAGATAATCTACTACCATGGGTTGTCGCAGGCCGCAGTCACGGATAACAAGCCTCAGTTCGCCAGCGTGGAGTTTAGTAGTTTCTGCGAGTAGCTCGGGATTGACCTCAGATTCGCCTCGGTCCCCGGGAGCAACGGGCATGTGGAGGCAGCGAACAAGGTTATTGTGAACCTCTTGAAGAAGAAGGGGGAGAACCTGAAGGGTAGCAGGGTGGAGTAGCTTCCCTCGGTCCTCTGGGCCCTGAGGACCACCCCAACATAGCCACCGGGGAAACCCCTTTCAAGCTCTCCCATGGATGTGATGCAGTACTCCCCATAGAATTTGAAGTCCAGACACCTCGGGTAATCACGACAGAGGAAGGCATAGAAGAATGGTGCACCGAAAACGAAGAGGAGCTGAGACTCTCCCTTGACGTGGTGGAGGAGTTGCGCGACCTCTTAGCCATCTAACAAGAAGAAGTGAAGAGGAGAATGGCTAAGTACTTTGACAAGCACGTCCGAGTCAAACAGTTTGTGGCGGGGGACTTGGTCTTGAAGAAGGTAGATTCAGCGGGAAGATAAGCAGCTGTAGGAAAGCTCAACCCAACTGGGAGGGTACATATATTGTAAACGAGACATTGAAGTTAGGAGGGTATCGCCTCCGTGGAGGGCGAGAGCCTAAGTCTCACTTGGAGCGGTGTTGACTTGAAATGCTTTTATCCCTAAGATATTTAAGTGGTGTATTATTTTTAATAAAGCTTCTTGATGTGTTAATCCTCCTACAATAATTCATGAGAATGAGTGGAGTGTGCATTTGGTAAACCCCGAGTAGATCCTGCTGCCAACCTCTCACCTAGCTGGTAGGGCTGGATGTCACTAGACGGAGTATACCCTGACCTCGGGCAGATCCCACTGCCAGGCTCTCACTTAGCTTGTAAAGCTGGATATCACTCGATGGCGTCTACCCGGACCCCGAGCAGATCCGTCTATCAGGATCTCACCTATTTGGCAGGGTTGGATGTCACTCGACGGCGTCTTCCTCTACCCCGAGCAGATCCTGCTGCCCTGCTCTCAGCTAGCTGGTAGGGTTGGATGTCACTCGATGGTGTCTACCCGGACCCCGAGTAGATCCCTCTACCAGCCTCTCATCAAGCTGGCAGGGCTGGATATCACTCGACGGTGTCCACCTAGACCCTGAGCAGATCCCGCTGCCAGGCTTTCACCTACCTGGCAGGGCTGGATGTCACTCGATGGCATCTTCCCTGACCCCGAGTAGATCCCACTGCCAGGCTCTCACCTAGCTGGTCGGGCTGGATGTCACTTGACGACATCTTCCCTATAGCAGATCCCGCTGCCAGGCTCTCACCTATCTGGCAGGGCTAGATATCACTCTATGTCGTCTACCTGGACCCCGAGCAGATCTCGCTGCCAGGCTCTCATCAAGCTGGCAGAGCTGTAAGTCACTCGACGGCATCTACCCCGACCTTGAGAAAATCTCGCTGCCAGGCTCTCACTTAGCTGGTAGGGCTAGGTGTCACTCGATGGCATCTACCAGACCCCAAGCAGATCCCGTTGTCATGCTCTCACCAAGCTGGTAGGGGTGGATACCACTCGACGGTGTCCACCAAGACCCCGAGCAGATCCCATAGCCAGGCTCTCACCTACCTGGCAGGGCTGGATGTCACTCGATGGCGTCTACCTCGACCCCGAGAAGATCCCATTGCCAGGGCCTCACCTAGTTGGCAGGGCTGGATGTCACTTGGAAGAGTCCTACCCCCTCCAAAATGTTGAAAAATTCGACCTTTTTTCTAAAAATAAGAAGAGAAAAATCTTCATAGGAGAGTCAGGACTCGCGGGACAAGCTCGGCAACGGTGTGGCGAGCTGAGTCCTCGGCTTCCCCTGAAGAAAGAGAGCTCCAGCAGTGCACTCCACCTCCATTCAGTTTCACTTAAGAAATTTTTAACAATTTTGGCTTAACACTGGTGAGAAAGGAGGTAGCTCGTAAGCGGGCTGGGTGGTGAGCTCTCAGGGTCTATCCACGGGCACGAGTCCTAACAGGAATTCTAACGACAACTTTTGTCCTAACGAAATTTCTAAAGGGGGAGAGGTCGCGGGCGAGTACACCACATTAAGAAGGTGCAGAATAAAATCTAGAAAATTCATGGCAAAATATCTTTCATTGAGTATGATTTTGTTACACAAGAAAGAAATGGCCTCGGCGAGGTTACAAAAAGGTGAAAAATAACACAAAAAAGAAAAAAAAAAGAAGGCGCGGGTCAGCTCTCACCTCCCCCCCCCCCCCCCAGATTGGCGATCTTCGACCGCTCCTCCAGATAGGTCATCTTTGAATCCCTTCCCTAAGAACAGGTCGAATCTATCCTCCTTCTCTCTAGGCGGCGTCACTGGGAATAGACTCGCAATGAGATCCCTAGACATGGTCCCCTCACATCCCACCACCAGCACCCCCGTGTCTTTCATCATCTGGAGAGTGCATGATGTGGAGGCAATCTAGTTGACCGCAGCCTTTCAGCGACCTCAGCCTCGCCAAAAATCCTCGTGCTCTTGTACAAGAAGGGTGACTTGTTGTTACCCGGAGGGAAGAAGATTTCTGCTTGGAGGAGGACCTCACGGTGGAGGCCCTAGTTCTCCTAATTCAACACCCTGTTCTCCCCCTCCAGACCGGCAAGGCAGGAGCGCAGCTGATTGTTCTCCTCATCCAGCCCGGCAACGCGAGCCCGCAACTCCTTGGCGGCCTTGGCATCCTTAAGAAGAGAGGAAGCACGTTTGTAACATAGAAGACAAATAAATCCTAAGTAAAAAGAGGAAGAAGCAACCCGATACTTACCAGCCCGCCGACAGCTTGGGCGAGTAAGTTCTTGGCGATGGTGAGCTGCCTCGCCAGGTTGACGGCCTTGTCCTTGGCCACATCGCGTGCCTGCTCATCTTTTTACAGATGGTTGCTGAGGTTGAAGTTGCGGCGGATGATCATATGGTGTAGCTCCATGGCCCGCATGTGAGCCCGAATGCCTTCGTGTCCAAGCTGTCGTAAGGCCATACCCTTATAGGCCTCGGCATCCTCGCGGCCGTAAAGGCCGAAGCCGAGCGCGTATTCATGCCCGGTGAGAAGCTGGCGGTCGGCCCAAGAAGGGTGAAGGGTGGAGATAGAGACTTGGTGGGTTAGCTCGTCCCACTGGACCATGGGTTCGTCGGCTGAATCCTTCCACCTTCCCCCGAAGCCAAAGAGGGGGTGGCCCTTTGGAGCGCCCGGCTTGCTGATCGCCTTCTTTGCAGTAGGGGGAGCGGAGGACTCGCCACCCCCTTCCCCTTGCCCGTGATCTCCTTCAGCGGGCTCTCCGGCGATCCATCCGGGGGTTCTCGGGCGAGCTAATTTATTTGGGCATTTATTATTGATGTTGTTGTCTCGCACGGGGAGCCACCACGACCCTCTTCATCTTCTTTGGCAGCTGTTGGCGACGGGGTGAGCTCAGTCTCGCAGGTTCAGGTTGCCTCTTGCTGGATGAGGTCTTGGAGGAATACAACTCATCATGGCATGCCGCCGCCGTAACATTCTCATGCGCGAGAGGGTAAGGGAATAATCCCTAGTCCGCGAATGATGGGTTCAAGGAATTCAGTCGTTCCACTGCATGAAAAAAAATTTGAAAATTTTGAAAAATTCTATGGTGACTCGGCGAGCTGAGCCAAAAGAAAGAGAAAAATACTTTCGCTAGGAAGAACAGGATGGAGGGAGTCGAGGCACCTTCACAGCAAGGTGACCTCGAAGTCCTTATGGTGGAAGAACTTATGGGGATCGACATCATTACCGGACACGACGGGAGGGCGGTACACGTCCTCACCTTTTTCCTGGGGCGAGTAGGGGATGTTGTCGAGATCGCCCTTGATAAAGGCAATCTTGGTCATCCAGTTATGCTGTTTGTTCGCGATCTCGCAAACTCTTATGAGGGAGACGCCAAAGTAGGCGACACCATCTGGGGTCGCCTTGTAGGAGAATAGCTTCCTGAAAACATTCAGGTTAAACTCTATTCGCTCCAGCGGAGGAAGCAAGAGAAAGACACCATCATGGCGATGACGTTCGAGTTAAGTTACGCGGGCACTGCACCGTAGTACTTCAGTATTTGGCGGATTTCCGGCCAGAGTGGTAGGAGCAACCCCACCACAAAATACGAGATGGGGAAGGCGAGCTCGTCGGGATAAAAGGTGTTGATGGCTTCCTGCTCACTGGGTCGGCGCACCTCGAAGCACGGAGGCATGCAGTCGGTGACTAACTTCGCGAGCTCCGCTTCGCTCAAATTCCCCTCAAAGAAGCAGTAGTAGATGAAGTGCTGGGCACACTTGCAGCAACTTCAGCGTCAAGATTTGTCTTGCCCATGCTCGCGTAAAGGCTAAGAGTGCGACGACAGAATGAAAGGAGAAGCGAGAGGGGGGATTATGCAGTAAAGGCGATAGTACGGGGTTGGTGAAGAGGCGTATTTATAGAAAAAGAAATCTGGGGCCGAGCCGACAGCCCTGTCCAGCTCGCCAGTCCTAGCTCGCCAACCCCAGCTCGCCAACTTATATTTGTCCCATCGCATGTCAAGCTAAATATAAGTGGTGATAAATTATTCAAATAACAAGCATTAAAATCTAAAAAATATTGTTTGTTATAGACCAGCGGGACAATGTTCGAACAAACTAAATGTGCGAGCTAAAGGGGGCAAGGGGCGAGTACTGGTAGGCTCAGCAACAGAGCCTTTTCTATCTACCCAAGCCTCGTGCCCCCGCCCCGCAGAACGCCGCGAGCTGAGGAGCTCGTGAATCCGCCCTGAGTTTTTCTGGGAGACCAGGAGGCCCTCATCGATCCCGTCCAAAAGTTTGGAAGGGGACATCGGCTTGCCTACTGGGATGCCCCTCACCTCATCCGCGAGCCGCACGTAGTCGCATTGTAGTGTCTCGTTGTCCTCCTGCACTTGGCGCAGCCCGCATACCAACTTCTTGAAGAGCTCGATCCCCCTCCTTGTCAGCTAGTTGTTCTCCACTTTAAAGCCCGGATAGGAGTCTAGCGAGCTCAGAGAGGGGAGGGGGGAATAGCGGGTTGGTCGTGAAGACTCTTCAGCCTTAGACTGGCTGGGAAGTGCTGTGAAGGCAGTTAAGCATCAGTATAAAAGGAGAGTATCCTAGAAAGATACATGACAAGAACCGGAGGCCAGCTTACCAGATGAGCTCAGCACCCCCAAGAAAATGCGGGTAGGGGCCAATCTCAGATTCTTGTCGTGGCCTGGGCGGTGTGTTCTTGGCGAGAGGAGGTTGAAGCCTGAAATGGGGATGACTTCAGCACCCTCCACGATCCCGACCGTTCGCTGATGGGATGGTGCGTGAACCAGTGAGTCCGACCTCTACGAGTTCATCCCCAGGGTCCCGAAGGGGGATGATGGGTCCCGTCGACGATTCTCTGGAGTTTTAAGCCTCGAGTCGCCAAGAGGGGCCTTAACTCACGGCACTGGAGCCTCTGAGTCATCTCGTTGGCTATCCGGGTCGGTGCAAAGGTCGACGATATTTTTCCCCTTCTCAAGGGCAGGCAGAGTGAAGGAGCTGGTCCCGTGCTCCAATGTGGTCTTCAAGTCATCAAAGATGGGCTTGGCCGCTTGGGGAAATGGTTTCTACCCCTTAGAGGGATTGGGCTCCGCCGAGCCGCTCTGCGGGATGCTAAGGGGAACCACGGTCAGGGTGGCAATGCGAGCAGAAGAAACCTCGAAAAATCGAGCGAGCCTCTCTTGGATCTCCTTAGTAATTGACATCTTGGCAAGATTAGAGCGAAGGGAATAACAAAAGTCACCCAGGTACACAAGCACATATATATAGCTGCAGGTGGACCCCACCCGAGGATTCTCTCTGGTACCTGCCACACTCGCCGAACACTTTGGGTTGGATGATTCTTTTCGATCTTTGACAAGCTAAAAAAGAGCGGGGATTGTGTACAACCCCGTATCTAGCGAGTGGGGCTGCTAGGAGCCAGACCGACCGGCTCTTTTCTCAAGTCCCGAGCGAGCACTAAGGGGCCCTGAGCTCGGCAGCCTCCGGCTCACCCAGGCGAGCTCGATAAAAGCATAAGCGAGTAAGGCCAGCTGGGCCCGTAATCGCCAGGGGATAGGCGGCGAGTGATAGCACCACCATGAATTCTCCAGACACGCAACGCCAAACGGAGCTCGGTGTTTGTCGAACGGAGCTCAACGTTCGTCCGGCCCAATTTCTCAAAACTCAACCAGGCCGAGCCGAACAGTCTAAGTCCCAAGCGAGCACCTAGGGGGCCAGAGCTCAGCAATCCCCAGCTCGCCCAGGAGAGGTAAGATGACCAGGGGTGAGTAGGGCCAGCCAAGGCCATACTCGGTGCCCCATGCGAGCAGGGATCTCAGGGGGCCACTCGCCCAACGACCTATGATGCCCTTTACCATTTTGCTCCTGCAGGTCTGCCTATAGCAAGTTAAAAAAGCGGAGTTACGCTATTGACAGACCCAGTTTGGCTACATATAGCTGTTCAAAACAGCGGAGAATGGCTATTTGCATGCCGTTTTTAGAAATCTATAAATAGGACCCAAGGGGAACATCAGAAGGCAGGCTTACAGGATTCAGATCTTCTTTCACTTTCTGAGGTTGCCTTAGCTCAGCTTTTGGCTAAGGAGGGGAAGTTCTCCAAGATATTCTGGGTATGTGGTGGGACATCCACGTCGAGCCCTTGGGTCAGTCTTCTTTTGTCATTTGTCTTGTAGGAGAGAAGTAAGCGTCCAATCACCACTTCCATAAGGGTGAACTCCACAAGAGACCGTGTTTTCGATTTCAACAGCAAACACTTTTGAAGTCATCACCTCTCTAGTTGTTGGAGACTTATTCTCCTTCATGGGTTTGTAGCTTGTAAGCCCCATTCTTGATCATCTCTTTGACGATGAAAGGCCCTTTGAGGTTGAGCTTTCCCACCAAAGTCACTATCTCGGCCGCATCTACTTACTTCAGCATAAGGTCCCCTTTCTTGAACTGATTCAGTCGAATATTCTTGATGAAATACCTGGACATTCTCCATTTTTCCTTGGCCTGCCTAACCACTGATTGGTCCTCGAGCTCCTAGATCAAATTAAGGCTTCACCTCAACTCTTCGTTGTTGCCTTCCATCAAGTCAACATTGCCTTGGTTCGAGAGCAACATGCAAAGACTTTCCATATAAAACTCCACCAGGATGAGAACTTTTGAATCATGCATTAAATTGAATGCATTCTCCTCGGTGTTGAAGATGGTGTCATCTAGAGGGTCCGTAAAACTGCTGACAATTACTCTGCCCAACTCCTATGAGTTTTATGCACCTTCATTAGCAAATTCAAGATTTATTTATTAGCGACATCCACCTAGATATTACTGCGAGGGTAATGAACCGATGAAAATCGGAGCTCTATCCTGTCTTGGTCGCAAAACCTGGACAATTCATCATTTGTAAAATGGGGGTCATTGTCTTTGATGATAGTTGCTGGACCCCATATCGACATATGACATCTCCCCCGATGAAATTATTTACTACTTGAGTCATCATTTTGTCCATCATCGTGGCCTCTACACACTTGTTAAAATAATGAACCATCACTAGGAGGAAGTGTCGCCAACCTCTTGCAACTTGATATGGTCCTAGCATGTCCATTCCCCAGACAACAAAAGGGCAGGTAACAAAATTGACTCGAGCTGTTGCACTTGTTAAACCTTGAGGGGACCAAACTTCTGGCATCTTACTCACTTCTTGGTAAAATCTACGCAATATTTTCTGAGCGTAGGGTAGAAGTATCCTTGGCAGGAATATTTTTCTCGAGAGTTCTGACTCCGGAATGACTGCCACATTCCCTTGAGTCTATATCCTGTAACCCAGAGGAACCTCCTCTTCAATTACATATCTTTTTAAGGGCAAAAGGATAGTCCTACAGTACAGAATCCTGGATACCAAGGCATAATGAGCCCCTCTTAGCTTGAACCTGTGCTTGTTGTTTACTGAAGGATGCACTCTTATGGTTGTAAAGTAGTGGACGAACAGGTCTAGACAAGATGAGTGTTGAAAAATCTCCATGATATCTGCCTCATCTATTGCCATGCAGAAAAATTTTGTGAGATTACCCCCGACCAGATTCACGTACTTTGCCAATTCGTCAGCCTCCATATTTTCTTCTCTTGGTATATGTTGAATACTGAAGGTGCGGCAGCACCTAATTCTTCACATGATGAGGGTCAAGTACTTCTGTAGGAGCTGCTTCTGTGCTTCAAAAGTATCATTGACTTGTGATACAATAACCAACGAGTCTATCCTCACCTATATATCAATGAAGTCAATCTCTTGAGCCAAGTTTAGCCCTATTATTAGCGCCTCAAACTCAGCCTGGTTGTTTGTGACATGAAAGTGAAACATAACTGCTTGCACGATCATGACATCATAAGGAAGAACAAAGATGATTCCTTCCCTTGTGGAGCCCTGCCTAGAATCTCCTTCCACGAACATTTTCCAACACAGTGGGGTTGTATCCCCCTTCCCGGCGGTGCCGTCATCTGAGAAATTGATGAGGAATTCAGCCAAAACCTGGACTTTGATGTCGGTTCTGGGAATATATATAATGTCAAATTCACTTAGCTCAATGAACCACTTTGCTAACCGTCCCAAGTGGTTGGAATTTTCAGAACGTCCCTTAAGTGGTGATCTATGTTGGGTATTGCATCCACAATAAATAAGATTTGTATGAAGTCACCCTTGAACTAAAATGAAATAAGTTTGTATTTGATGTCCTTTCTAGTTAAGTGTTTTCAGGATTTACTTGCCCAGTGTAGACCAATATCAGACTACAATGAGTCACCAAACACAGGACCATACAATGTAATCCCTCATTGTGTGATCCATGATGTTGACTCATGTGTAGCTTCTCTATTGGGACTGACTTTTTTTCGAGCACTAAAGGCATGGAAGAAACGTTGGTTGCTAAAATTCTTGAAGAAAATTAAGTTTACAGATTTTCAGAAAAATGCTATATGTTTTTCTCGAGTAGAATGTTTTATACTCGAGAAGAACTAGAATTGCAGAAGTAGTTCTCGAGAAAGCTTAGTGTTATTCTCGAGAAAGCTCTGTGTACTCGAGTACTCCATGATTCTCCTTCTCGAGTTACGTCATTTCCATACAAAATATTTTCTGAGTTTTTCTTGAGAAGCCAAGAATTTTTCTCGAGAAGACCAAGTTTAGTTCTCGAGAAGCAGAAAACTTTTCTCGAGACCTAGACTACTTTTCTCGAGAGTCAGACATCTTTTCTCGAGACACTTCCTTGTTCTCGAGTTCCAGAATGAATTCTCGAGAACAAAACTTATTCTTCTCGAGTACCAATATGATCTTTCTTGAGAACCAATATGATCTTTCTCGAGAACAAAAATATATTCTTTACGAGTACTTACCTTCATTATCGAGATAGTTGATTTCCACCTCCACATTTTTTCCTAAGTATTTTTCTCGAGATCCTCACACTTCTTTTCGAGAAATAGAAAACCTTTTCTCGAGAACACTTATTCTTCTCGAGAAATGCTGCACTGTTTTCTGAATTTTTTCTAAGTTTCGACAGACGTGATTTCAAATATAATTAGCATCTGATTTGTCCACGTGTCATGCAATCAATATGATTTTAACCGTTAGGCAAGTCCTAAAAAAGGTCTTATCATAATCGACCAACCCTAAGAAGAAAAAGAAGAAAACCTAAGTATTCTGAATCAAAAATTCTCTTTCTAAATCTGGAAGCTGTCGCTGTTCATCGCTGATCCGCTTTCGATCCAAAGATTCAGAGCAAGAGATTCAACACATCAGGATCTACTACATCGACAGATACTTTCCTTGATCTTGATGAGTCCAGAGTTTTCAGATCTAGAGATTTAGTCGTATCTTCTTCAATCAATTTCTGACAGAGCTTCAAAGTTCAAGGAAGAAGAAGGGCTGAAGTTTTCAGATCTGTGATTAATACTGTTTGTATTTCTTTGTATTTTATTTCATTCTTGTAGGAGATTTTTCTCCGAGTGTAGGAGCTTTGTTCTCTGAGATATTTGTAGGAAGTTTCCCTTCCGAGTGCAAATCTTATTTTAGGGATCGAGTTGTAGGAACTTTGTTCTGAGTGTTAGGATTGTTTTCAATCCGAGAATAGTGAAGTACCTGAGTCTAGTGCGTTGCTAGATCGGTGAGGTGGAAAGTGGATGTACCCAAGGTTGGGGAACCACTATAATTCTTGGTGTCATCTGTGTATGCTTGCTTATTTTTTTGTGCATCACTCGTTCATTTTTTTATTCCACAAAAGGATGCACAACTCACCTATTCACCCCCCCCCCCCCCCTCTAGGTGATTTTGGTTGACAACTTAAACATTTTCAATTGGTATCAGAGGGAGGTTATTCATCAAAAGGTTAACACCTTGAACTGATCTGCCCCTAGTTGTCTTTTGAGTGATACAAGTATGGACAGAACAAAGGATTTTGCTAAGCTTCCTTTATGCACAAAGACCAACTTTCCCATGTGGAAAGAAAGGATAAAAGTTTTCATGGAAGCTATGGATCCAAGGATCTTTATGATTGTTGAAGTAGGACCCTATGTTTTTATGACAGTCTCCACTCTTGATCACCTCAAGAAATTTCCAAAGAAGTTGATGGATCTCGATAAGGATGATATTGCACTTGTCTCTTTAGACAAGAAGGCCAAAAATATCATTGCAAGTGCAGTCGATGATTCTATGCAGCAGAACCTGATTCACTGCCAATCCGCCGAGGAAATGTGGCAATCTCTCATTGTCTTGATGGAAGGTACTGAAGAGGTTAGGGATGACAGAAGATCCCTCCTAAATCCGAAATTTGAAGCATTTAGACAAGGTCCCAAGGATTCAATTGCTGATACATTTGAAAGCTTCTTCAAGATTGTTAATGGCCTAAGAGTCTATGGTCGAGTCTTCACTAATGGAGAACTAAATGATAAATTTCTGAGATCCCTCACTAAGGAATGTGACAACAAAGTCTGTGCAATCCGGGAGTTTGGCAAGCTGGCAGAGACTGACCCTCAGAATCTCTTTAGAAAGCTTATGTCATATGAGCTGTAAATAAATTCAAGAAAAGCTGGAGAAGAGAAGTGTCGGTCTTCATCCAAGGAGAAGCCTGTCACTCTAAAGACAGAAATCCCAAGGAAGTCAAAAGCTGCATCACCTGCTCCTACATAGGAAGAGAGTGAAGAAGAAGCTTCAAAGACAAGCTCCTCAGGCTTAGAGCTATCTAAATGAGAGTTTTCTCTTCTTTCAAGGTAGTTCAAGAAGCTATTGGACAAGAAGAAACAGTGGAGAGGCAAAGACGCCTCATTCAGAAGATCACGTCATGACGGTGATCATCACAAAAAAGGCTCAAGTAGCCAAGACAAATATCATTCTAAACACAACAAATATATTTCTTCCGACATTGTTTGTTATTGTTGCAATAAGCTAGGACACGTCATAGCTGATTTCCCTCACAAGAAGAAGAAGGGTGGAAGAAGAGAGGAGAAGCAATCTTCTTACAACAAGAAGAAAACTAAAAGAAGCCTGGTAGCCAAGAAGGGCAAGACTCTCAGTGACTCTGACTCGTCTGAGTTAAGTGAGGAAGAGGAAGCATACTTTGGGCTAATGGAACAAACAGATGAGGAAGAAGAACCCCCGTATGCTGGGAAGGTAAACTCTCATAATCCTCTCTCTGAATTAGATACTTCTGACCATGATCACGAGGACTGCTCTTCTGATGATGAGTCTGAACTCATGGCTCAATATAAAGAGTTAATCATGGCTTACAACAAATGTTGAAAAGTTGTGAAAACTCAGGCCAAGGAGTTTAAGTCTCTCAAGACTGAAGAGAGCACTCTGAGAGAGGAAGTCGCTAAGACGGACTCACTCAGAGACAATTTCAATGCGGCTATTAAAGAATATAATAAGGCTCTCAAGCACGTAGATCTGAAGGAGAAAATCATCAGAGAATTGGAAGAACAACTTGCAGCTGAAAAGAAACTTGTTGAAAGTTTCTCCAAGCCTAAGACCGTCCTTCCATTTGGTACTGAATTCTCAGCTCAGGACAATGGTTCTGGCTTAGGCCATGTGAATGCACCTAGTAAATCTTGTAGGAGAAATAAGGCTCAACGGAAGAATAAGGCTGCCAAGAAAGCTTTGGCCAAGGAGAAGGGGAAAGCTCCTCAAGATCAAACGTCATTCAAAAAGGTTATCTTTCTAAATAAAGAGTTTGATCTTGACTAGACCTACGGTCACTTTGCAAGGCCTACTTATGTAGAGCCCAAGTCTCGGTACCAAGGATGGACCCGTCCCCAAAACTTTGGCGAAAGTGTCTTCAAGGTAACTTATGAGGAGATCAATTTTCATAGCTATGACCCATAAAATCTTGGTCACAACATCAAGAAAGCACCAAAAGTAAAGCCCGTTGTGGAAAATCCTCTTATGGAGAAGAAGTCATGTGAGTGTCATCACCATGAAGCTTCCACTTCCAAGTCTGCTGCCCTTGCTAGACCACACTTTCAAAAGGTCAAGCAGGAGAACTTTAGGTAAAGTTACAATATGTTTGACATTTGGTGCAGCACAAAGTTGGTCACTTTGCTATTGATTGCTGGTTTAAACCCAAAAATTATGTAACTACTCAAGTTAATAATGTGTGAAAGACCAATCTCAATGTTAACACACTTAGGGGGACTGTGCCAACTAGAGACTAAGGACCTAAATGAGTTTGGGTTCCTAAGGCAAAATGATTTGTGAATGCAGGTACGTCCAAAGGCCACCAAAAATCTTATCTGGTATTTGGATAGTGGATGCTCTCGGCATATGACCGGGACTAAAAGCCTACTCCAGAATTATTCTCCAGTCATGAATGGGCCAAAGGTCATCTTTGGATGTTATGACAGAGGAATTACTAAAGACTACGATATGATTACTAATGGTAGTATATCCTTCTCAGATGTGGCTTATGTTGAAGGATTGGAACAAAATCTTATAAGCATAAGCCATCTCTGCGATAAAGGATACATAGTATAATTTCATGTAGATAAGTGCTTGATAAAATCGATAGATAATTTGGAAACAATTCTATGAGGAACTCGTAGTAGAAATATATTTTGTTTAAATTTTATTTGCATAGACTCTTCTACACTAGTGTGCTTTTTGGCTAAAGATAGTGCGTATCTTTGTGGTTAATGACACAAAAGAGTAGCACATATTAATTTCAAAACTATTAATTAATTATTTTCTCTTAATTTAGTACGTGATGCCCCAAATGTTAAGTGCGTTAAAGATAGACCTTGTCACGCATGTGTAAAAGGCAAGAAAACAAGGGCTACCTTTAAAAGAATCATTGGCAAAGACTCTAATAGGTGTTTATACCTACTTCATATGGACTTGTTCGGTCCACTACAAGTTAGAAGTTTGGGAGGTAAGGATTATATATTGGTTATGTTGATGATTACTCTCGCTTTGCATGGGTGTTCTTTCTGAAACACAAGTCAAATACTTTTGATATCTTTACAAGTTTTGTCAGGCAGATCCAGAATGAATACAACTATTCCGTAGTCAAAATCAAAAGTGACAATGGAACAGAGTTCAAGTCTGGGGCCATGAAATAATTCTGTGAAAGCCTAGGTATCTTTCATGAGTTTTCCTCTCCTCGTACTCCCCAACAGAATGGAGTAGTTGAGAGAAGGAATAGAACACTCATAGAGGCCTACAAAACCATATTGAGTGATGCCTCACAACCAAAATATTTCTGGGCTGAAGCTGTCAACACTGCATGCCACATGCAAAATCGAGCACTCATAAACAAGAACCATAATAAGACACCTTACGAACTACTAAAGGGCAGGAAACCGACTATTTCATATTTTAGAATCTTTGATTGTAAATACTTTGTCCTTAAAAATGGTAAGTATCACACCACTAAATTTAGTGAAAAGAGCTTTGAAGGTATTTTCGTAGGTTGTAGTAGCCATAGTAAGGCATATAGGATTTTTAATAAGAAAACCCTAGTTGTAGAAGAATCTATTCACGTTGTATTTGATGAGACGAGCTTGCTACTAGACAGTTCTTCTAGTTTGTTTATTCAAGATGCTGGTTCAAGAATAAAAGAATTAAACTTGGATGAGCTGACTGAAGAAAAAGATCAAAAGTTCATCAAGATCACCACTCCAACCCCAATTGGAGAGATTGATGACCACGATGAAACTATCATTCAAGTTGATGAAGTCACTCCAGTGGCTGAAGAAGCTCCAGATGCAAGGACTCTAGATCTCAGACACTTGAAGGATCACGCAATGAATCAAATCATAGGAGATCCCCGGGATGGTGTCAGAACTCGTAGAGGTACAACTAATGAAAATTTATATTTGAGTTTTCTCTGCTAGGTTGAACCGAAGAAGTTTGAGAAAGCAAACTCAGACGCATCGTGGATAATGGCAATGGAAGAAGAATTGAATCAATTCAAGCATTTCTAAGTCTGGAAGTTTGTTCCAAGACCCAAACGTAAGAACGTCATCGGAACAAAGTGAGTGTACCAGAACTAGATGGATGAGGATGGGACAATTATAAAAAAACAACGCCAGACTCATCGCCAAAGGATACAGACAAGAAGAAGGAATCGACTTTGACCAGACGTATGCACCAGTGGCAAGGCTGGAGGCAATAAGGTTGTTCCTAGCATATGCAGCACTTAAGGGCTTCACTGTCTATCAGATGGACGTGACGTCGGCCTTCCTTAATGGTTACATAAAGGAAGAGGTTTATGTGGAACAACCTCAAGGTTTCATTGATTCTAACTTTCCTGAGCATGTTTATCTTTTATTGAAAGCTTTATATGGTTTGAAACAAGCTCCTTGAGCTTGGTATGAGACGTTGTCTAACTTTCTTCTTGAGAACAAGTTCATAAGAGGAAAGATAGAGAAGACATTATTTCTTAGGGAAATAAAAGACAAGATTTTGCTAGTGCAAATCTATGTCGATGACATCATATTTGGCTCTACTAACGATAACCTTTGCAAAAAGTTTTCCAAACTTATGCAAGGGAAGTTCGAAATGAGTAGTGTTGGAGAGCTGAAGTATTTCTTAGGACTTCACGTGAAACAATCTGAAGATGGAATTTTCATCTCTAAGACGAAGTTCACCATGGAGTAAATTAAGAAATTTGGAATGGAGAACGCAACCTCTATGAGGACTCCAATGGGTTCAACTATATCTCTGGACAAGGATGAGAAAGGGAAACCTTTTGATGAAACTAAGTACAGAAGCATAATTGTATTCTTGCTCTATCTTACTGCTAGTAGACCAGATATAATGTTTTCAACATGTGTGTGTGCTAGATTTCAAGAGAACTCTAAGGAATCTCACTACGCTGCAGTAAAGCGGATTTTGAGATACCTTCAAGGTACACCAAATCTTGGCTTATGGTACCCAAGAAAGAATGATAGTGAACTAATTGGTTTTCCAGATGCAGATTTTGCAGGAAGCAAAGATGATAGAAAGAGTAGTTCCGGGACTTGCCAATTCATTGGAAGGAGGCTCATTTCATGGAGCAGCAAAAAGAAAAATTATGTCACAATCTCAACGACCGAGTCAGAATACATTTTTGCCGGTAGTTTTTGTGCACAATTGCTATGGATAAAGAATCAATTTGAAGATTATAATTTGAAGGTCAAGGACAATCATTTGTTTTGCGACTTCTCCAGTGCAATTGCAATAGCCAACAACCTAATCTATCATAGCTGGACAAAGCACATAAAGCTGTGGTACCACTTCATCCTGGAGCATGTGAAGCATGGTGACATAAATCTCCAATATGTCCCAACTTATAGGCAAATTGCAGATATATTCACAAAGCCGCAGGACGAGGCCAAGTTCTCGTTCTTCAAAACAGAACTTGGGATGCTCAACAAGGAAGAATAAGTATGAAGAAAAAGGTCTCAAGCAAGTTCAAGATCGGGTTATACTTCAAAATCCAAGAAATTTCAAAGTATGGACTACATTTCTCAAGTACATCACTTGTACTCGAGAACAAAGGAATTAATTCTCGAGAACAAAAGCTCTACTCGAGAACATGAAGTGCTCCACTCGAGAACATGGATTGCTCTACTCGAGAATTTGGAAAGTTCTACTCGAGAACAAGAAGAATTCATTTGAGTGTTAATCCTCTTCTTCTCAAGAACAAATAATCCACTCGAGAAATCTGATGCCAAAATTTTTCATCAAGTTCAAATTTTTCAGACTGGCACTCGGGCACTTCACCGTCATATTCCAGGTATTTTTAATGTTATTTATATCATTTATCATCAAAATTAAAGGAAAATATAAAGAGATTATGGTAAAGATGACTGTTATCTCGAGAATAGAATCTTCACCTTCTCCGTCTCCGCTGACTGCCGCAATCAAGCTCACTTCTCCATTCGTCGGCCAGCCAACATCACTTTCTCCACATCAATGACATCGTCTTCCAAGCTCGGAATCGGCAGTGAACTGGTTCCAACAGGAATTGGCGAAATTTCATATGATTTCAAGAATGTTCTCATTTTACTTGATACCATAGATTTATCATTTGTTCTTGAATATCCCTACACGGTACTCACTTCTGATGTAGAAGAATTTTTCCAACATGACAAAGTCAAGCGCAATGGCAAAGTACTGAAATCAAGGGTTCGAGTTATCAAGGTAAAGATGACTGTTATCTCTGTTTCAAAATTTCTACAACTACCTGTGATCGATGAAGAAGAAAACCTCGAGGAGACATATTATGAAAGGGCCTACAGTTTCTGTGGCCTTCCCCAATAAACTCACACCATTCGTAGACAATATATGAATGCAGAAAGTAAATTGCTGGCAGATATTCTTGGAAAAGTACTTCTCTACAGGACAAGCTCCATAAGCTATATCACACCAGAATTTTTTGATATAATGACTGCAGTTATTTGTAGAAAGAAATATCAGTGGGGCATGATGCTCTTCGATAAAATTAAGGCATGTATCATGTAACGTCTTGAATCGCTCTAGGCTCCTCGTGTGTATTTTCGAGTTAGTAGGGTTGACTCGAGTCTTGGGAAGTGCAGGGAATTTGACTGTACTTGTGGGGAGTGGAGAAATCTATGTTGCGAAGAACACAGGTAGAGACACGGGCGTGTCCCTACCCGTGTGGCAATGTGTCGAGCTGAACTCGACGAGATATGTCGAGATCGACGAGGTGTGTCGACATCTTATGACACGGGTAGCGACACGGGTGTGTCCCTACCCGTGTGTGTCAAATTATGCTCGACGAAGCGTGTCGAGATCGACGAGGTGTGTCGACATCGTATGACATGGGTAGCAACACGGGCGTGTCCCTACCCGTGTGTGTCGAGTTACACTCGACGAGGTGTGTCGAGATCGACGAACTTCGTGGAGAGATCGATGAATGGTATGACACGGGTAGAGACACGAGCGTGTCTCTACCCGTGTTCCATGTATGTCGAGTTGAGTTCGTCAAGATGTATCCCGAGAAGGACACTGCCAAGGACACGGCCAGGAACATGGTCGTGTCATGTGGACACGTGTGGGGACACAGACGTGTCCCTACCCGTGTCAAGTATTGAATTGACACAAAAACTGTCGTTGCCGTTTTGCTCAAGCGGGACACGGGTAAGGACACGGGCGTGTCCGTACCTGTATCACTTTTCATATATAAAGGGAAGAGAAAACCCTAGCCATTTTCATGCTCATTTTATCCCCTATTTCCTGTGAGAACTCCTAGTGAGAGGGAAAACTGCTGGAGCAAGTTCCACAGGTCGGAGGATCGAAACATCCATCTGATACCATCTATAAGACCCCCTCCCGGATCTCAAAACACGGCACGAAGGGGGGATCTTATGCCAGGAACAGCCGCCTTGCGGTAGCATTAGCACACGGGCTAACCTGTACCACACGATGCCTATTCCGCTGGCTAAAACAATATCAATAGAATATGCCAACCCAACCAAATATAATAAGCAAGAGAAGTCAAAATACACACTAAGAAATAATGTCCAAATACATCAATAAAGGAGAAGCTAAAACATGCTTCTACAATATATCAGAGTGCGCAGCGGAAGCGTGGAGGGCCCATAACCCACAGGTCATGCCGCAGGTTAAGGAGCCGTGGACTATGCAGCAGGACAGCCAGGTCAGGACGACAAGGCCTGAAGTGATGGTGCCATCGATACCGTTGGTTACCGATGTTAGTATTTGATTCTCTGATGTAGCCCGTTTGGGCAATGTTTAGCTGTCCTCTGAGATATTGTAGAAGCATGTTTTAGCTTATCCTTTATTGATGTATTTGGACATTATTACTTAGTGTGGATTTTGACTTCTCTTGATTATTATATTTGATTAGGTTGGCATGTTCTATTGATATTGTTGTAGCCGGCGGAATAGGCGTCTTGTGGTATAGGTTAGCCCGTGTGCTAATGTTACCGCAAGGAGGCTATTCCGGGCATAAGATCCCCCTTCGTGCCGTGTTTTGAGATCCGGGAGGGGGGGTCTTACATATCAAGAGCCCAAATTATGGCAGGATTATATCTCTGTACCTAAACCAGATGGACCCAGAAGTGTTTTCCATGAAAAAGGGCATGGCCCTCCATCATATGAAGAAATTCTCCATCACCTTCATCCAAAGATGGGAAGTTAAACTATAGAAAACTAACAAAGCAACAAAGGAAAATGAAGATGTAGATAAAACTCCATCTCCTCCTTCTCATCAGATAACTGACCTAGTTATTGATGGGGAGCCTACCCCATCTTTCCAAGTTCAGCTCATTCCAACTCCAACTCCTACCCCAGCTACTACAACAATTCCAGCCACAGTCACTACTCATGTTGCTGCCCCAGTTTCTACAAAAATCCCAGCCCAAGTCACCCCATTTGCTGCCATCCATGCAGTTAAAGAAGATGATACTTCTTCTCCTACAGCTGCACATACTATTCTAGATGATAATTCAACTCCATATACTGCTGTCACAGCTACTTCTCTTCATCCAGATAATTCAGATTTTACTATTGAAGATATTTCAGATACAGAAGTCCTGACTGATGCTCAGGTTGAAGAACAAATTTTATCTACTGATGAAGATATCAACAAGATGATAGAGGAACTCTCTTCTAAAGAGCCTCTATTCATTATACCTGAAGATCACCCTTATTCTCCAGCAAAGTCTCCAGAACATCAACTAGAACCATCCCCTCAACCTGAAAAATCTCCAGAATCAAAACAAGAAAAATCTCCACTTGAAGATATCCATGATGAAGAGGTTGCTTCTATTCATGACTCTGAAGATGAAACACTTGTTGAAAATGCTGAACCACCTCTTCCCAGTCTACATTTCAGTATTCCCTCCATACTACCCAAATATGCTGAAGATGAAGACAACACAGTCAACAAAAAACAAGACTCTACCTCCACAGTATTATTGAAGAAATTGCCCCATGGACAGCCCCAATTCTACCTCCACCATCTACTCAGACTACAACACTTCGTGAAGGTACTATCTTAAGTAAGATTGAAGCTATGCTAGCTGTATAGAGAGATTATTTTGATACTTCCCTAAAAGTTGTAACTGATAAAGTCACTACTTTATAAAAATAAATGGGGCATGGATTTGCTGAAATATAGAATAATACTAACGAATTTAAAAGTCTTTTACAAATTATAGGAAAAGCAATAGTTCACACTATCACCAGCATTGGTACAATGAAGAAACACTCCATTACCATTACAGACAATCAGATTCACCTTGAAAAGAAAGCCCAAGAACGTAATTTCAAAACTTATGAAGAAGTTGGGCAGTTCAAAGAAAAAGTTATCAACACCCTATCTCTAGAAGTCAGAAAGGGGGAGGATAAAGTAAAAGAACAGCTTGATAAGAAAGTTCAAACAATGAAAAATCAGTGGGATGATAAAATGAAAGAGATCCAATAATCGGTGCTGAAAGAAGTCAAAAGCACAAAGCTATACACTTATGATACTGCCATTTGGATGCATAATTAGATTTTCCATGATCTATCTATGGACCCTTCTGCACCCCCTCCTGCTTGCCTGGATGTGAATAGGTCAACATTCTCTCCACCTCCTGAATATTTTGAAGGAACGCCTCACGAATATTTTGAAGGACCACCTCCTGATATCTATGAAAAAATTTGGGAATCTGAACAAGCAAATTTCCTCCTCAAGCACCTCCAGAGATTCAGAATGCTAAAATAAGGAAATATGGTGATGGTGCCTCATCCAGCAGATCAACTCATTATCCTGGCGCTAACAGAAGAAGACCTCAAGATTTCTCTGAAGTATGGTGTCCAACCTCCAAAGCTCTGATTCTTAAAACCCTTAAACTTGTGGTTGGTTTTAATGAAGACAGGAACATTCACTATAGATCTTATGAATGGAATTTATATGAAAAATCTCTTACCAAGAGAAGATTGTATGACACAGTGTATGGTAAGAATAATCCCATGGCTCCACCCAGATCTCCAAAGTATTTTCCTAAACCTTACAGCTATCAAAAAATGCAACAAGGGAAACAAGACAGACAGCAAGAACAACAGAACCAGTAGAAATTGCAGATGTTCAAAAAGTTCATTTTTGAAATCTTGTGGAATTGAATTTTTCTTGGACAATTTCTATTAATATAAATCTTTAAGTTTTGATAATCTAATTTTTTATATTACATGTTTTCTTCTATTTATCATGGTTATTAATTTCTTTATTTGTTTATCTTGATGTAATTAACTTTAGTGCAGAGGGTTCTGACTTCTACAAATAGGGGGAGATTGTTGGGTATTGCATCCACAATAACTCAGATTTGTATGAAGTCACCCTTGAACTAAGATGAATTAAGTTTGTATTTGATGTCCTTTCTAGTTAAGTGTTTGCTGGATTTATTTGCCAAGTATAGACCAATGTCAGTCTATAATGAGTCGCCAAACACATGACCATACAATATAATACCTCATTGTGTGATCCATGATGTTGAATCATGTGTAGCCTCTCTATTGGGACACACTTCTTTTTCAAGCATTAAAGGCATGGAAGAAAAGTTGGCTGCTAAAATTCTTGAAGAAAATTAAGTTTACAGATTTTCAGAAAAATGCTAAGTGTTTTTCTCGAATAGAATGTTCTGTACTCGAGAATAACTAGAATATGTACTCGAGTGAGACTTGTCATGTACTCGAGTTGTAGAAGCAGTTGTCGAGAAAGTTTAGTGCTGTTCTCGAGAAAGTCCTATGTACTCGAGTACTCCATGACTCTCCTTCTCGAGTTACTTCATTTCCAGCCAATATATTTTCTAAGTCTTTTTCTCGAGAAGCCAAGAATTTTTCTCGAGAAGACCATGTTTAGTTCTTGAGAAGCAGAAAATTTTTCTCGAGACCTAGACTACTTTTCTCGAGAGTTAGACATTTTTATCGAGACACTTCTTTGTTCTCGAGTACCAGAATGACTTCTTGAGAAAAAAATTTACTCTTCTCGAGTACCAATATGATCTTTCTCGAGTGCTTACCGTCATTCTCTACATAGCTAATTTCCACCTCCACATTTTTTCCTAAGTATTTTTCTCGAGATCCTCACACTTTTTCTCGAGAAATAGAAAATGTTTTCTCGAGAACACTTATTCTTCACGAGAAATGATGCATTGTTTTCTGAATTTTTTCTAAGTTTTGACAGACGTGATTTCAAATGTAATTGGCACCTGATTGTTCCACGTATCATGCAATTAATATGATTATGACCGTTAGGCAAGTCCTATAAAAGGTTTTATCATAATCGACCAACCCTAAGAATAAAAATAAGAAAACCTAAGTATTCTCAATTGAAAATTCTCTTTCGAAATCCGGAAGCCGCCGCTGTTCATTGCCTTCATCGCTGATACACTTTTGATCCAAAGATTCAGAGCAAGAGATTCAACAGATCAAGATCTACTACATCGAAAAATACTTTCCTTGATCTTGCTGAGTCCAGAGTTTTCAGATCCAGAGATTTAGCCGTATCTTCTTCAATCAATTTCTGACAGAGCTTCAAAGTTCAAGAAAGAAGAAGTGCTGAAGTTTTCAGATCTGAGATTAATACTGTTTGTATTTATTTGTATTTCATTTCATTCTTGTAGGATATATTTCTCTGAGTGTATGAGCTTTGTTCTCCGAGATATTTGTAGGAAGTTTCTCTTCCGAGTGTAGATCCTGTTTTAGGGATCGAGTTGTAGGAACTTTGTTCCAAGTGGTTGGATTGTTTTCAATCTGAGAATAATGGAGAAGCCGAGTCTAGTGCATTGCTAGATCGGTGAGGTGGAAAGTGGATGGATCCAAGGTTGGGGAACCACTATAATTCTTGGTGTCGTGTGTGTATGCTTGCTTATTTTTCTGTGCATCGCTCGTTCAATTTTTTTCCATAAAAAGATGCACAACTCACCTATTCACCCCCTTTAGGTTATTTAGGTTGACAACTTAAATATTTTCAATCTATAAACACCTTAATGAAATGAACCTGGAAGTACGGTCAAAGCCTTCATGCTGAGAATATCAATGTCAGAGCTAACTTCTCCAAAATTGGATAGCGCGTCTCAGCGCTATTTAGAACATGACTATGTTGGAGTCTTTGCGATTTAGAAGTAGTCAACGAGTTAATCTCGCTACCAATATAATAAAAGCCTATGGGGTCGCACATAATAACATACAAGAAATTAAATAATTAATCGAGGTGGCTCGACTCATATATGATATGAGTGCAAAGGCAAACTTAGTTGATTAAAAATTATTTAACAATTTGTTGACTAGAAGCTTTGTCGGCTGGATGTTCCAGCCGATATAGTCGATGAAATCGACAAACCATGCAGCAGATGCAGTTAAAGCAATCGAAAAACCATACGACCGATGTAGTCGATACAGTTGACAAATGATGCAACTGATGTAGTCGATGTAGTTGATAAACTATGTAGTCGTAGTAGTGGATATAATGTATATCAGCTTAGATTGATGAAAAGATTAAATTCAGTGCTGACTGGATAAATATCAACTACATCCTCCTTTTTCCAGTTTTGAACCCTGAACCTGGTTCGCCTTTTCTAAGGGGTAATTCCTATTAAAGTTAAACTCGGTTCAATGAACATTATATGTATGTATGTATGTATGTATGTATGTATGTATGTATGTATATATATATATATATATATATATATATATATATATATACATATATATACATATATTTCAGATTTAGGGTTAAGTCTTTTGATTCTCTCGAGCCGCCTTAGGTTTTCTAAACTATTGTGAAATCTAGAGTGGTGAACACCAGACGACGGCCTCCCTTTGCAAATCAGAGCCCTAACATCGACTATCCTCTCCTGAAAGAAAATCTAGTAGTTGTTGAAGACAAAGGCCTTGATCATCCCTTTCTGCCTGCCCATTGATGTTTTTATCCCGTTAGTGTGGAAATTTTATAATGACGTAAACACTTTTTTGTGCTCTCAAACTCAGTAAAACAAGGATCTCACACATGTATCCATTATTCTATTTATTGATTCATGGTCTTTGCATGATCCTATATCTAGTTTGGGTTTTCTAGACCTATTTTTGACATACACATTTTATGTGTATCCACCCCTAGTAAAGCCCAACAGGCTGACATAGTGAATTGAGAATTGCTTCCTGCCCTCTTCTCCACTATGACTGAACTAATTACATCCTTGCCGACTCCTAGGCACATGAATAGATATTTTGACTGATGAGGACTTTAAAGGAGCGGAGTTAAAGTTAGATGTCGCTTCAATTCGCTGATTGTCTAATCACACTCCTCAGTCTATTCAAACTTTTTTCTTTCTTGAAGGGTCTTGAAGAAAGGGGCGCACTTGTCTCTAGGGCATGAGATAAAGCAATTCAGCCCTGTCACCCTTCCTGTAAGTTGTTGGACCTCTTTTGGACTCTTAGATGGTTACATCTCCAAAATGTTCTTTACCTTATCGAGATTAGGTTCTAGACCCTACGGAGTGAGCAATGTTGGGTACATTGGTCAAATGTACCTGATTTGAAGAAGCCTCACCCAACTCAATGATATACATCATAATGTATTTGATGTATGTTGAGTTTACTTGTGCAGGTTAAGTATTTGCAGGACTGAAGCAAAAAGTTTCTAAGTCCATGTGTCGACACCCAGAGGGAAAGTGTCGACACTTAAGAAGGCTTGTGTCGACACCCAGACAAGCAGTGTCGACACTTGGAGCCATTATGTCGACACCTGGGATGCAGAGTCGACACCAGACAGAAAGTGTCGACACTTGGAGCTGTGTCGACACTCAGTGAAGAAAAGTGCAGACAGAAAGTGTCGACACAAGGAGCTGTGTCGACACCCAGTGAAGCTGAGTCTACACCAGAAAGTGTCGACACTTGGAGCTGTGTCGACACTCAGCAAAAGTCTGCAGAGACTAAGTACAAGTGTCGACACTCAACACAATGTGTCGACACTAAGCAGAAGAGTCAGCACATGAAGTAAGTGTCGACACTCAACACAATGTGTCGACACTCAATAGAAGAGTCAGCATTTGAAGTATGTGTCGACACCCAGAACAATGTGTCGACACACAGCTGAAGACTCAACACTTGAAGAAAGTGTCGACACAAGGAGCTGTGTCGACACTTAGCAAAGAACGGAATTATCTCCAAAATATTCTAAATACAAGTGTCGACACTAAAGGAATGTGTCGACACTCAGCTGAAGTCTCAACAGAAGAATCAAGTGTCGACACAAGGAGCTGTGTCGACACTTAGCAAGAATCAACATAGAAGACTATGTGTTGAAACCAAGAAGTAGTGTCGACACTTGACAGATTCAACACAAGAAGTTGTGTCGACACAAAGGAGATGTGTCGACACTTAGAAGAATTCAGCAAAAGATAGAAGATCAAGTACTTGTGTCGACACTCAATTTCAGTGGCGACACCTGAAGAAGAATCTGTGTCGAGACATACAAGAAGTTGTGTCGACACCTTGTAGACTTGTGTCGACACTTACACAGCATGTGTCGACACTTGGACTATAAGTGTCGACACTTAAAGACAGAAAGTCTCGACACTATCAGACATTTAGAGATTTTCACGAAATGACTGGATGACTTGACAGCTGCCGTTCCAGCCGGTCTACAGCACCTGTCAGAGATATCAGAAGTCAGTTATGGACCGGACCAGCCAGTTACCATGAAGAAAGCCTATAAATAGGCACCGACAGTTTACAGAAACTGTTGTTCAGAGTTGTTCAGTGGTTTAGATTGTTGTTCAAGTGGATTACATTGTTGAAGAACAAGTTATCAAAGTGGTACACAGAGTATCAAATCAAGAAGATCTTGCAGTCCAAGTGCAGATCTAAGAAGTTGGAGAGAGAGGGCTCCATCCAAGAAATCAGCCTCTGGAACTAGGCTGAGAAGAAGGATTCAGATTCATTTTGGATCTTAAGTGGCAGAGGTCAAGGAACTACTGCAGGAGGATCAGTCTTATTCAGTTCTACTCAAGAAGCTTTGAAGAAAGCTAAGTCAGATTGAATCCAGCTGAGTTCTTCCAAGAACTCGTCAAGAAACTCTCAACTCCCCTCTTTTATTTCTGAGTTGTTGAGTTAATATCTGTAATACATTTTTATCTTGTAGGATCCTTTGGATCTGAGTGAATTGTAAGCCTATAATTATAAAGGCTGAGGGTAGGGCTTGAGAGCCTGAGTGTAGGAGATTGAGATCTCTGAGTGTAGGCCTTGTTGGCTGAGTGTAGGCCTTGGTTGGCTGAGTGTAGGCCTTGGTTGGCTGAGTGTAGGCCTTGGTTGGCTGAGTGTAGGCCTTGGTTGGCTGAGTGTAGGCCTTGATTGGCTGAGTGTAGGCTTTGGGATAAAGCTGAGTTGTAAGGCTTTGGGCCTGAGGTGTAGGAACCAATTTGGGTTCTGAGCTAGTGGAGAAGTTTGGCCGAATCTAGTACACTGCTAGATAGGCGAAGGGGGAAAGTGGATGTACCCATATCTTGGGGAACCACTATAAACCACTGTGTCTGCTGTGCTGTGAATGATATTTGCTGTGTATGCTTAGTTATTGTTGTGATAAAATAAGTAGATTCTGTGATATAACTGATTGCTGCCATTTAAGTTTAAAAAGGATTAGGTCACCTATTCAACCCCCCCCCCCCCCCCTCTAGGTGTTTAGGTACCATATCTTTCAAGTGGTATCAGAGCGAGGTTCCTCAAAACAAGACTAACAGTCTGAGGAGATCCTGTTTGGCAGATTCAGTGTAAGGCAAAATACAGATTCAAGAAATTCAAGAAAATCAAGAAACATGGGTTCTTCTGAGAATCACAAGGAATTGGGTTCCATGAAATTACTCATATGCAGGAAAGAGATCTTTGGGATCTGGAAGGAAAGGGTAAGGCTGTTTATGGAGGCCTCAGACCCTAGAATCTACATCACAGTAAAGGAAGGGCCTTATGTGCCCATGAAGATATCTGTTCTAGATGCAAATCAGAGAACCCCAAAGGATTTCTCTAAGATGACTAAGGATGAGATTGTCCTAGCTACAATGGACAAGAGGCCACAGAACATAATAGTGAGTGTCATTGATGATGCAACTTTTCAGAATCTTATACATTGTAAGACAGCCAAGGAGATGTGGAACACTCTTATAGTGTATATGGAAGGATCTGAAGAAGTAAGACAAGATAGAAAATCCTTGCTAAATCAGGAGTATGAAAGTTTTAGACAAGGTAAAGGTGATAGCATAACTGAGTGCTACAAGAAGTTCTACAGAATAGTTAATGAACTCATGTCTTATGGAAGAGAGTTCAGTAACTATGAACTAAATGACAAGTTCTTAAGGTCCCTAACCAAAGATTGGGACACCAAGATCTGTGCCATAAGAGAAATGGCCAAGTTGGGGAAATTCCTCCTCCTACACTGTTTGGCAAGTTATTGTCATATGAGATGCAGTTGACAGTGAGAAAAGAGGAGGAGAAATCAACAAGAATTGAACACAAGGAAAGAACAGTTGCTTTCAAGACAGAAGTTTCCAGAAAGTGCAGGAATAAGTCTTCAACTCCACCTCCAGAGGTAGTTGAATCAGAATCAGATGAGTCAGTCAGCACAAAGACTGAGAGCAGTGAAAGTGATGAAGACTTTGTTACCTTCACTAGACACTTTCAGAAATTCTTGAAGAAGAAATAGTGGAGGTCAAGACCTTCTTCTTCAAAGGGAAAGGAAGTCTTTCATCAGGAGAAAAAGCCTTCAAAGAAAGACAGGAAGAGGACAAAGTCAAGCAAGGCAACTGGATCTAAGATAGTGTGCTATTGCTGCAATAGACAGGTCCATGTTATTGCAGATTGTCCAGAGAAGAGAAAGGAATCTAGTGACAGGAAAAAGACTCACTACAAAGGCAAGAAGGAAAAGTCTTTAGTAGCCAAGAAGGAGAAGACTCTATCAGACATTTCTTCTTCAAAATCTGAGTCTGATGCTGAAGCCTACATAGGGCTGTTTGCTGAAGAAGAAGAGGAAGAATTCATGCAGTTAATGGAGTCTATCTATGAACAAGAAGACAGTCAATGCCAAGGGCTAATGGCTTTGACATAGAGTGCCAAAATCCTGGAGCAGCCAGGACCCAGTCAGGTACAAAGTTCAAGTTTAAATTCAGTTTCTTGTTCTAGTTCAGATTCAGATTCTTCTTCATCAAGTGATGAGAATGTATCTGAGTATGAGGATGATATTCATCAGCTTATAGATGAATATAAAGTGCTGTTGCAGGCTTACAAGAAAAGCAAGACCCTAGCCAAAAGTCAGGCAAAGGAAATTGCTATTCTTAAAGCTGCAGCAACAGATTTTGAGAAGCAATTTGATCAAAAGCTTAATGAAATAGCCAGGCTGAAACACATAACAGTGATTCAAATGGGTACTATATCATTTAAAAATGATCAAATCAAGAGTCTGGAGAGCAATCTTCAGAAAGAGAGAGAGCTTGTTGCTAGGTTTTCTAAACCTAAGTCAGTGCTACCTTTAATTGATGAATTTGTTCATCATAAAGGCAAGGCTGGACTGGGCTTTATTAGACCTGCAGGGACTGAGCAATACAAGTCTAAGTCCAACGGCAAAGCCCCAACATTCAACAAGCCTGCTGTAGACAAGAGAGCCAAGGCTGTACCTAAGCAAAGGTACAACAAGTTTGAATGTTGGTGATGTGGCAAAGTTGGCCATTTTGTAGTGGACTGTTGGCACAATGCTAGTGCCAAAGTTAGTACCAAACTACCTGTTGGAAAGCCAGTGGGTAGCTTTGTCAGATTGCAAACTAACAAGTACCAAGGACCCAAGAATTCTTTGGGTTCTAAGGTTCATTAATCTATTTTGCAGGTGAGTCCAAGTGGCCATACCCCAACATGGTACTTGGACAGTGGATGTTCCAGACATATGACTGGAACAAGGGGACTACTAAAGGACTACATACCAATCAAAGATGGTCCTAAGGTTACCTTTGGTGGTTCTGAAAAAGGAATCATCAAAGGGTTTGGTAACATTTCTACAAACTTGGTTACCATTACTCAAGTGGCTTATGTTAAAGGGTTGAAACACAACCAAATAAGTATAAGTCAATAAGTGATGTAGGGTATGACATCTCATTTGTTAAAAATGGTTGTCATATCAAGAGGTCAAGTGATCAAGAGATCATTTTGACAGGTTATAGGAAGAGGAATGTCTACTGCCTAGACATTATGATTGAGAACAATGGTTCTCCAGTTTGTCTTGTAGCTGATGAGACAGTCTCTCATTGTGTCAAATGGCACAAGAGGCTTGCCCATCTTAACTACAAGACTATTAGCAAACTCTTTAGCAAAGAGTTAGTGAGGAATGGTCCTCAAGTTAAGTGTGTAAAAGATGGTATTTGCTCAGCTTGTCAAAAGGGCAAGCAGACTAAATCCACCTTTAGAAGCATAGAAAACAAGGATGCTGTGAGGTGTTTATACCTCTTACATTTGGATCTCTTTGTTCCAATGCCAGTTCACAGCTTAGGTAGGAAGGTCTATACCCTTGTAGTTGTAGATGACTACTCAAGGTTTTCCTGGGTGTTCTTTTTAAGACAGAAATCTGAAACACCTAGTGTCTTCTACAGCTTTGTCAAGCAAATTCAGAATGAACTAAATAGTACTGTGGTCAAAATTAGAAGTAACCATGGTACTGAGTTTCAGTCTGAAAGCATGACAAAACTATGTGAAGACTTTGGGATATTTCAAGAATTCTCTTCACCTAGAACACCTCAGCAAAATGGCATTGCTGAGAGGAAGAATAGGACCCTGATAGAGGCTGGTAGGACCCTACTAAGTGATACATCACTGCCAGAGTATTTCTGGGCTGAAGCAGTCAACACTGCATGCCATGTTATAAATAGGGCTACCATCACTAAAGGGCTCAACAAGACCCCCTATGAAGTTGTGAAATGCAGAAACCAAACCTATCCTATTTCAGGATCTTTGGTTGAAAATGCTTCATACTTAACAATGGGAAGTCTTACTTAACTAAGTTTGCTGCCAAGTCCCAAGAGGGAATTTTTGTTGGGTACAGCAATAATAGTAAGGCTTATAGAATCTACAACTTGACTACACAAGTTGTAGAAGAATCTGTGCATGTACGTTTTGATGAGACTAAACTTATTAACAATGAGTTGTCTAGTACTGTATGCAGCCCCACAGGTTTATCAAAGAAAATGGACAAGCTTACTATAGAAGAAGTGTCTGCTGCAAGACAGCAAGGAGAGGAGAGTAGCTATTGTCCAGGGGGAGAACTACATGTGCCAATTGCTGAAGAAATACAAGGAGAACAGCATGATGGAGATGCTGAAATGGTTCAACCAGAAGTAAGAATGCCTCCAGCCAACAGGCATCTTAGAGATCATCCAGTAGAGCAGATTATTGGAGATCCAAGACAAGGAGTACAAACAAGGAGCAGATACATGAATGCAGCAATCTACTCCAGTTTCCTGTCTCAAGTTGAACCTAAGAAATTTGAAGAAGCAATACTGGATCCACAATGGACTGAAGCAATGCAAGAAGAGCTTAATCAGTTCAAGAGGTGCAAGGTTTGGGAACTTGTTCCTAGACCAAGAGACCACAATGTAATAGGAGTTAAGTGGATCTACAGGAATAAGATGGATGAACAAGGGGTCATCATTAAGAATAAAGCAAGACTGGTTGCTAAAGGATATAGGCAAGAAGAAGGTATTGACTTTGATCAAACCTTTGCTCCAGTAGCCAGACTGGAAGCCATAAGAATGTTCTTGGCCTATGCAACCTATCAAGGATTCAAAGTATACCAAATGGATGTCAAGTCAGCATTCCTAAATGGTAATCTTAAGGAAGAAGTCTATGTGGAACAGCCTGCAGGTTTTGTTGATCCAACTCTACCTCATCATGTCTATAGACTTAGGAAAGCTTTATATGGGTTAAAGCAAGCCCCTAGGGCTTGGTATGAAACCCTATCTAGTTTCCTCATTGAGAACAAGTTCTCAAGGGGGAAAATAGATAAGACTCTATTCCTTAGGGAATCTAGAGGCAAAGTTATACTAGTCCAAATATATGTAGATGACATTATATTTGGGTCTACTGAAAGCAGCCTTTGCAAAAAGTTTGCAAAACTTATGCAAGGTCAGTTTGAGATGAGTAGTATGGGAGAGCTGAAGTTTTTCTTGGGTCTCCAAGTTAAACAGACTGAGAGTGGTTTATCCATTTGTCAGTCCAAGTTCACCCTAGAACTCATAAGGAAGTATGGTATGGATTCATCCAGTACCATGAAGACTCCTATGGGGTCAAGTATGTCTCTTAGCAAGGATGATGCAGGGAAACCTGTAGATGAAACCTGGTATAGAGGGATAGTTGGCTCCCTATTATACTTGACTGCTAGTAGACCAGACATCATGTATGCTACATGTGTTTGTGCAGGTATCAAGCCTGCCCTAAAGAGTCTCATTTGACTGCAGTCAAGAGAATATTGAGATATCTAAAGGGCACTCCCTATCTAGGCCTCTGGTACCCTAGGAATGGAGACTTTGATCTAACAGGTTATTCAGATGCAGACTTTGCAGGATGCAAAGAGGATAGAAAGAGCACTACTGGAACCTGTCAATTCCTAGGCGGGAGACTAATTTTATGGAGTAGCAAGAAACAAACCAGTGTGGCTATCTCCACAGCAGAGTCAGAGTATGTGGCTGCAGTAAGTTGCTGTGCTCAACTTCTGTGGATTCAACATCAGCTAGAGGACTATGGATTTCAGTTAAGTAGAACTCCACTTTTCTGTGATTCTACAAGTGTTATTTCAATAGCTAATAACCCTGTATCCCATAGTAGGACAAAACATATTGAAATTAAATATCATTTTCTTAGGGAGCATGTAGAAAGAGAAGATATTTTATTAGAATATGTTAAAACAGATGAACAAGTAGCTGATATGTTTACTAAGCCACTAAAAGAAGCTAAGTTCAATAGATTCAAAATTGAACTAGGAATGATAAACTTAGAGTAAGTTTACAGAATTAAAAATGGCTAAGTAAAAAGGTGTCGACACATAGACAAGTCTATGTCGACACAGAATAGTGGTGTCGGCACTTCAGGAAAAAGGTGTCGACACATCTAGGATGTTGGTGTCGACACTTCAGAATGTTAGTGTCGACACATGTCAAGTAGGTGTCGACACATCCAATGTGGTGTCGACATTTAAGTTTTACTCAGAATTTTCTAAATAAAGTCTCGACAATGTGTCGAGATATGTTGTGTCGACACATAACCAAGTGTCGACACATAAAATCTGTTGACTAAACTTGTGTCGACACATATGTGTCGAGACATTATAAGTCAGTGTCGACACTTATTGCCAGTGTCGACACATTTTAAGTTAGTTGTCCCGCCTGTTCATCTTCAAAATCAGAAAGGTATAAATAGGGTTCTGTCTTTGTTTGTCGACACGCTTTCAAAGTTTCGAGACCAAACCTACTGTGTCGACACCTCTCTTTTCTAAAGACAAATTCTACAAACCCTAATGGCACCTAAGCTTGAGGAGAACGTTAACGAAGGCTATGAGCTTGTGCGCAGCGCGTTCGACGATGTTGATCAAGAAATCAAGGTCGTAGTAACCCTAGTCGCCGATTCTAGGTTAGAATACTTAGTTTCAGAACCAACTAAGATATGGAAGAAGGAGGTGCTTGAATTCCTGAATGGAGCTGCAGTAGATGAATCTGGATACAAAATCAAATCCAGAGTTCATGGAGAAAAGGTTAAGGTAACCCCAAAAAGTCTGAGGAAGATTCTTCAATTGCCAAGAACTCAAGATGAAGAAGAAATTACTGCATCCAAGACCAGGGAAGCTCTTACCTGGTGTGGACTTGATCCAAAGATGAAGCTAGGTTCAGTTTTCAACAGGAAAGGCATGAATAATCAAGGAAAGTTCATGTCTAAGATTGTGGGAAAGGTCTTACTCAGCAAACCTGGAGGGCATGACAGAGTGTCTGCCTATATGTTTGGAATCATGACAAGGATCATATTCACTCTGAAAATAGACTGGTCTTTAGTGGTTTATGAGAAGATTAAAGAAAGTCTGAAGAAGCCCAATCTGGGAAGAATCTTAAGTCTCTACCTAGCTAGTACCATACCAGAGGTAATGAGTACTACTGCTGGAAGTAAAATAAACCACATGAGGAAAATGGATTTAAGGATCTTTTCAAGATGGGACAGGGTGTTGTCCAAGGAAATGCCAACCCCAGAGAAGACAGTTACTGAGAAAGATACTCCTCTAAAGAAGAAAAGGAAGATAGCTCATGTGGAACAAGTGTCCACAAGCAGTTCTGGGAGTGAAGAACATGTTGTCTTCACTCCAGATGAGCATGAGGAAGTGCCTGCAGTGAAATCTCCTGCTGCTCAAGAGATTGCTGAGATCCAGGGGGAGCTGCCTCCAGCTAGCCCCATCCACAGGAATCAAAGCTAAGGGGAGCCTCCAGTTGTAGAAGCACCATCTACACTGGAAAGTGAGCAAGCCACCACCATCATACAAGAGGTACTCACTGACCTAAAAACTTTAGAATATCTTATAGAAGATGCTGATTTGTCTGATGTTCCACAGCAAACTCAGCTGCCTAGTCAAGCTCCAGATGTTGTTATAGAAGACACATCTGCTGTTGAAGTAATTCCTGATCCAGTAGTTGAAGAGCAAAGAATGTCTCCAGCTTCTTCACCCCCTGAATACACCATGGAAGATTTATTCCTCAATCTGGATCAAGCAGATTTTGACAAGGAAATTGATGCTGCTGAAGGAGAGGATGCTGCTGCTGAAGGGGAGCAAATGCAAGTTCTGGAAGAGCCTATAAGGCAAGAAACTGAGAAGGCACAAGATGTGCAAGCTGACAAGCCTCAAAGCACTAAGGAGAGGGTTGACATAGCCAGCACTTCTGCCTCTGAAGATGAGGAGAGTGCTAGGGCAAAGAAGAAGAAATTGTATGTCTTTAAAAGGAGAAGTCAGAGTTATAAGAAAGCTCTGCAATCTATTGCCCCACAGCCTATAGTTCAACAAGCTCCAACTGTTGATTATAGTGCTTTACTGATTGCACTGCAGATTAAAATGGATGAACAAAGAAAAGCCATAGAGGCTTATGTTGATGCAGGGCACAGATCATTACAGTTTGATCTTGCCCAAGATATAAAGTCTATAAGGTTTGAAATGAACCTTAACAAAAAGGAAATGACAGATTGCTTCCACAAAGGTGGAAATGCAGTGGTGTATTTGGCAACACACCAGGAAAAGATAAAGGCACAGGTAGATGATATAGCATTGAAACAAGGATATGTTCTTGAAAATCAATTAAGAATGAATGACAATTTGACTGAATCCCACAATGCTATAGTCACTGAATGGAAGAACAAGGCTGCTGAATCTTCTACTTCTACTGATAATAAAACTGAATTTGAAAAAGTCTTTCAAGAAGAACTTTCTGCTGTAAAGACTGCTATCCAAGCCTCCCAGAAAGCCATATCTGAACAACTTACAAAGCTCAAACCATACTTTAAAGATGGAATCAGATACTTGGATAGTCAAATCAGATTTCAAAAGGATGATGTCAGAGACCATATGGCCAGAGAAGTCATAAAGGGGGAGAGAGTGTTAGTCAAGGCAAGTTCTGATCATGCAAAATGGATCTCAAATTCAATCAGGGCTACACTTGGATACCCTCCTTTGTGTGATGACCAAGATGTTGCTGAATCAGGAATTAACCCTGCTTATTTTGGAGGTGAGCAACCATAAGTAGCTCAGGTCATTTATCCACCTCCAGACTTTGAAATGATTCATGCTGAGGTACAGACCATGTACATCCCATCTGGGGGTAAGGACAATGTCCATGTTGAAAAGGTTGTTCAACCTATATCTGAAGCCATGCAAGAGGCATTACAGAAAGAAGAAGAGACAAGGTTGTCCAAAAAGAGGTTTAGGGAACAAGCAGAACAAAGGCCAGACATTGAACAGTGGAGCCCTACCTCTAGAAATATCATTTTAACTGCCTGGAAAGCTGCCAAAGACAATACTCATGACAGGAACAAGTGGTTCTCTAAAGCAGAATGGGGGAAACATGAGATCAGACAAGAAGCAATAGTTCAATACAGAAGGAAGGCAAAGATGGGAAAGCTACCTCCTACTGCCGTGGAGCCTAGCAAGTACTTTCCTAAGCCATACCATTACTTTGAGAGGCAGAAGATCAAGTCAGAAGAACTCAAAAAGAAATATCTAAAAGGAAAGAAGCATGCTGATGCTGAAACTGTTGATGCCCCTGTCAAAGCTCAAGTCCAAGCTGGCAAAGGCATAGTAATTAAGGAGCCAGAGCAGAAATAGATTAAGAGTTTTCCTGAAGTTTATGTTTTAATATTTTGGATGTAACACATTTAGTAAACTTCTGAAAATGTATAAGACAGATATTAGAACAATATATGATTCATATATTTCATGTTTGTTCTGTGAATGTGTCTATTTCTTATTTGTTCTGTGCTGATGAATGTGTATACATGTGTGATTTAATACATGTTATGTTTACCCTGCTGTACTTTATCCTGCTTTACATCATTTTGTAATTTTTTAATTATGAATGGTGTATATCATTGACTAAGGGTTATGACTTCTCCAAATAGGGGGAGATTGTTGGGTACATTGGTCAAATGTACCTGATTTGAAGAAGCCTCACCCAACTCAATGATATACATCATAATGTATTTGATGTATGTTGAGTTTACTTGTGCAGGTTAAGTATTTGCAGGACTGAAGCAAAAAGTTTCTAAGTCCATGTGTCGACACCCAGAGGGAAAGTGTCGACACTTAAGAAGGCTTGTGTCGACACCCAGACAAGCAGTGTCGACACTTGGAGTCATTATGTCGACACCTGGGATGCAGAGTCGACACCAGATAGAAAGTGTTGACACTTGGAGCTGTGTCGACACTCAGTGAAGAAAAGTGCAGACATAAAGTGTCGACACAAGGAGCTGTGTCGACACCCAGTGAAGCTGAGTCTACACCAGAAAGTGTCGACACTTGGAGCTGTGTCGACACTCAGCAAAAGTCTGCAGAGACTAAGTACAAGTGTCGACACTCAACACAATGTGTCGACACTAAGCAGAAGAGTCAGCACATGAAGTAAGTGTCGACACTCAACACAATGTGTCGACACTCAACAGAAGAGTCAGCATTTGAAGTATGTGTCGACACCCAGAACAATGTGTCGACACACAGCTGAAGACTCAACACTTGAAGAAAGTGTCGACACAAGGAGCTGTGTCGACACTTAGCAAAGAACAGAATTATCTCCAAAATATTCTAAGTACAAGTGTCGACACTAAAGGAATGTGTCGACACTCAGCTGAAGTCTCAACAGAAGAATCAAGTGTCGACACAAGGAGCTGTGTCGACACTTAGCAAGAATCAACATAGAAGACTATGTGTCGACACCAAGAAGTAGTGTCGACACTTGACAGATTCAACACAAGAAGTTGTGTCGACACAAAGAAGATGTGTCGACACTTAGAAGAATTCAGCAAAAGATAGAAGATCAAGTACTTGTGTCGACACTCAATTTCTGTGTCGACACCTGAAGAAGAATCTGTGTCGAGATATACAAGAAGTTGTGTCGACACCTTTTAGACTTGTGTCGACACTTACACAGCATGTGTCGACACTTGGACTATAAGTGTCGACACTTAAAGACAGAAAGTCTTGACACTATCAGACAGTTAGAGATTTTCAAGAAATGACTGGATGACTTGACAGCTGCCGTTCCAGCCGGTCTACAGCACCTGTCAGAGATATCAGAAGTCAGTTATGGACCGGACCAGCCGGTTACCATGAAGAAAGCCTATAAATAGGCACCTACAGTTTACAAAAAACTGTTGTTCAGAGTTGTTCAGTGGTTCAGATTGTTGTTCAAGTGGATCACATTGTTGAAGAACAAGTTATCAAAGTGGTACACAGAGTATCAAATCAAGAAGATCTTGCAGTCCAAGTGCAGATCTAAGAAGTTGGAGAGAGAGGGCTCCATCTAAGAAATCAGCCTCTGGAACTAGGCTGAGAAGAAGGATTCAGATTCATTATGGATCTTAAGTGGCAGAGGTCAAGGAACTACTGCAGGAGGATTCAGTCTTATTCAGTTCTACTCAAGAAGCTTTGAAGAAAGCTAAGTCAGATTGAATCCAGCTGAGTTCTTCCAAGAACTCATCAAGAAACTCTCAACTCCCCTCTTTTATTTTTGAGTTGTTGAGTTAATATCTGTAATACATTTTTATCTTGTAGGATCCTTTGGATCTGAGTGAATTGTAAGCCTATAATTATAAAGGCTGAGGGTAGGGCTTGAGAGCCTGAGTGTAGGAGATTGAGATCTCTAAGTGTAGGCCTTGTTGGCTGAGTGTAGGCCTTGGTTGGCTGAGTGTAGGCCTTGGTTGGCTGAGTGTAGGCCTTGGTTGGCTGAGCGTAGGCCTTGGTTGGCTGAGTGTAGGCCTTGATTGGCTGAGTGTAGGCTTTGGGATAAAGCTGAGTTGTAAGGCTTTGGGCCTGAGGTGTAGGAACCAATTTGGGTTCTGAGCTAGTGGAGAAGTTTGGCCGAATCTAGTACACTGCTAGATAGGCGAAGGGGGAAAGTGGATGTACCCATATCTTGGGGAACCACTATAAACCACTGCGTCTGCTGTGCTGTGAATGATATTTGTTGTGTATGCTTAGTTATTGCTGTGATAAAACAAGTAGATTCTGTGATATAACTGATTGCTGTCATTTAAGTTTAAAAAGGATTAGGTCACCTATTCACCCCCCCCCCCCGCTAGGTGTTTAGGTACCATATCTTTCAAGCAAGTGTCCGAGGAATTTCTCTTTGTTGGCTTTGAATATAAATTTGGCTGGATGAGCATCGTGTTAAACATCTGAAGCATGGAAAACACCTCCACAAGATATTTAAGATGACTATCCACCTCATGGCTCTTGACGAGGAGGTCGTCAACGTAGAGCTCCAGAGTTTTCCCTTTTTGATGCGTAAAGAGAAAATCCATCATCCTATGGTACATTACACCGACGTTCTTCAGTCGAAATAGCATCACCCAAAACAGTAACAACCCTCGTTTGGAATGAAGGCAGTATGGGAATGTCAAGTTCATGCAACCTTATTTGGTGGTATCCTGAAAAATACGTCCAAGAAACTCATTATTATGAATCCTACCACACAGTCTCCCGAGGAATCTATTTGAGGCAATGGATAACATTCTTTAGGACATGCTTTGTTTAGGTGGGTGAAGTCAACACACATCTTTCACTTCACATTTAGTTTCTGCACCATAACAATAATGGAAATCCAATTAAGGTACTGCACTTCTAAGATGAAACCGACTTCTAGCAATTTAGAAACTTCCTCTCTGATAGTAGTCACTACTCTCTTCATTTTCTACACTAGCTTGAAATTGAGACTGATGTTGATGCGATGATAGGCGATGTCTGGGCTAATTCCTAATATGTCAAAAGCCGACCATGCAAAGACGTCCAGGTTTTCTAAAACACATTGAATGATCAATGTCTTACTCTTCTCATCCAGCTCAGTATTGATGGGGACAACCCTACATCCTATTGGGTTTTTTATACGACACAACACTTGTCTGCAGCAGAATAAAGGAACAAGAAAAGCCCAAAAAGTTCGTATCTAGTGATATACATTGATCAAGAAGAAAGTGCTGTAAAATAAAATTTCCTTTGCGGGATTAAGTCGATATTCAACCTAGATGTTCCAGAATATCTGCTGATCACTTAGCGGCTAGATTCCTTAGTGCAGAATAGTGTCTGCACCTCTATAATAGATCCACACGAATGGGAGAACCCGTAGAGTCTTGTTGAATAAAATCTAGGTCGAGAGAGGGCACTCTGCGTCTTCACGGACTGTTAGGTCCGTTACAGAAGTGGCAGCAGCGACACTCCCCGGAATCAGGCTTAGCGACGACGACGGGATCGACGAAGGCAGAACAGCTACCATCGGCCTTTTAGGACTTGGGTTTTCTCACTGTTCGACTCGTGTGCTTAGACAGAATCAACCTGTCGATATATTTTGAGAAACCCTAAAATCTTCTATTTATACCCAAAGGAATAAACAGAACAACCTGTCGCTATTCGAAAACCCAAGACTTGGAATACAGCATTTCGGCCAGACAACCCTTATCTCGACGAATCGTAGAATATTAATAACATACTTGAAAAATTGTCGAGTATCCATAAGATACACGACGAACTCAGCACCAGCCTTGCCAAATCAACCTTTGACTCAACGAAAGTGTTGACTGAACTCAATGCTCTCAATGCTCTCAGCACCAAACCCGTGGAATCAACATTTTACTCGATGAAGGGGTTGAGTGAAATAAACACACTCAACGCCTAAGTGCCAGATTCATCGAATCAACCTTTGACTCGACGAAGGCGTTGAGTTAACTCAACGTACTCAACACCTGAGAACCAGACTCATCGAATCAACACCTTGACTCAACGAATCGTTGAGTGAACTCAACACACTCAACGCTTAAGTGCCATACTCGTCCAATCAACAAGTTGACTCGACAAATCGTTTAGTAAACTCAATACACTCAACTCCATCATTCGATGAGACAACATTTGACTCGACGAAAGCGTTGAGTTGTCTCAATACACTCGATGATTTTAAAGCCTGACCGAGCAAATTCATTTCCACTCATCATATGAGTAAAGCCAAACTAATCCAATCTCCCAATTTTTCCAAACATTCTTATGTGTGACCCTGATAGGCTCATACTGCGTTGGCAGTGAGACTACATGCTTGCTCACTTCTAGATCATAATGGTAACACCAATAGTCTCTCACTTGATCTTAAAAGTATCAAACAAAAGCTTTACAAACAATGAGCGGCATCTAGCAATGCATCATTACTCCCCAAGAAATAAGAGTTAAGAACTGAAATGCCATCGTGACCAATGTATTAGTGTTGTCATGTCCCTTTGTCCCTTACATTCAGATAGAACTAGAGGTATAGACCGTGTGACCCTCATAATTGTTCAATCCTAGTTTCCTGATTTAGAATGGACTTCCAGAAATTGGTGAGCCCTATTTCATATATTGACTCAACCAAGTACGAACATGCTTTTCTCATCCCATTCATTCATGGGGCCCTTTGATACAGATCATGTCATATAGGAGGACAAATCCCATCTCTGCTCACACGCAAACACCCAAATGATTCGTAACGTACCCAATAACCACCTTTATCATCCAACTTTCTCAAGACTGGAATTTTGATATCATCAAAGCACGCTCTTCCTCACTCGATTAATGCAGTGACTTTAGGTCGAAGGACCACAAACACCATTGCCACTTCAGCCATACTTGTGATACGTTCATATAACAATCCAAAAAGTATTCTAATGGTGGGGCTGTCCAGTACAACTTGTTTACAAACAAGTACCCATAAGATGACTTGATATCACAATATTATGACATGTGGGAACCGATCATCAGTCAATGCACCTGCTAGTATTAATATGTCATCATCGCCCAAAGCATCTAAGATGACACTCGACCAGGGGCAATTTAAGAATGAAGCTTTTAATAATATAGGCTCTCACATTCAAGTCACCACTTGACTCCTATGGAAGCAAACATTCTAAGGGTACTTATTATGATATATTACTTTGTTATAATAGAAATAAATTTACAAATAAAAGAACTTGCCAAAATATGTAAATGAAATGTATACAGTACTCTATTCTTCAAATGAATTACTATAGCTATCAATCATACAATCCACAAGACTCCCACTAGGGATGATCATTAAGGTATCGTATACCCATAGATCTAACATGACCATCATGCTATCTCTGTGCGAGGCTTTTTTAGTGAATCCACAATATTCTCCTCAGCCGACACTCTGCAAATGCTCACATATCCTCGATCAACAATCTCTCGAATAAGATGGAACCGCCGAAGTATATGCTTGGAGCGCTGATAAGATCTAGGATTCGAAGCAAGTGCAACTGCACCATTGTTGTCACAGTAGAAAACTACAGGACAAACAATGCTATGAACTACATCTAACTCGCCGATGAATTTTCTAATCTATATAACCTCCTTCACTGCAATTGCTGCAGCAATATGCTGAGCCTCAGTTATAGAATCGGCAACTGTATCCTGCTTGGAACTCTTCCAGCTAACAACACCTCCATTTAGGCAAAATATGAACCCTGACTGAGACTTTCAGTCGTCCCTATCAGTTTGGAAGCTAACATCTTTGTAACCCTTTACAACGAGCTCTTCCTATCCACCAAACACTAATAACGTATCCTTAGTCCCTCACAAGTACTTTAGGATATTCTTGACAGCAATCCAGTGACTTACCGGGATCATACTGATACCTGCTAGTCATGCTCAAGGCATAAGAGACATCAGGTCGGGTATATATCATTTCATGCATGATTGGACCAATTGCCGAAGCATATGAAATCAACTTCATGCAGTCCTTTTATTCACAAGACTTAGGACACTGATCCTTAGAGAGACTCACACCATGAGAGATGAGTAAGAATCCTTTCTTGGACCCAAGCATGTTGAACCATTTCAACACCTTATCAATATATGTACTCTAGGTCAAACCCAGAAACTTCTTTGATCTATCTCTATAGATCTTAATACCAAGTATATAAGTTGCTTTGCCCGAGTCCTTTATAGAAAAGTAGTTCCCTAGGTTGTTCTTAACAACTTGTAGGGTCGGTTTGACATTTGCGATCAACAGTATGTCATCTACATACAATATTAGAAAGACAATAATGCTCCCACTAATCCTCTTGTAAACACGGCTCATCCTCATTTTTGATAAGACCAAACTCTTTGATCTTTTCATCAAAATGAAGATTCCAACTTTGAGAAACCTATTTTAATCCATAAATAGATCTCTGTAGCTTGCATATTTTAGAGGCTTCACCTAAAGATACAAAACCATCGAGTTATGTCAAATACACTTCCTCAAGGAGGTTTCCATTTGGGAAAGTGGTTTTGACATCCATCTGCCATATCTCGTAGTCAAAATATGTAGCAATAGTAAGCATAATTCTGATGGAATTAACCATGAAAACAGGGGAAAAGGTCTCATAATAGTCAATACCATAAATTTGCTTGACACCCTTAGCCAACAGTCGCCCTTTGAATGTATGTGCATTCCCATCGATGTCAGACTTCTTCTTGAAGACCACTTGCACCCTGTTGGTCGTACCCCTTCAGGTGGTTCAACCAAATTCCAAAGATAGTTCTTATACATGGAGTCCATTTCTTATTTCATGGCCTCAAGCTACTTCCCGGAGTCTGAACCACTCATAACCTCTTGGTAGGTTGCAAGCTCATCACTATGATCCATAAGCAACACATTATCTATTTGAGACATGACAAATCCATATCTCTCAGGCTCAAACTTTGGTCTACCAGATCTATATGGAACTTATGTTTCCTGAGCAGGCTCTCCAACTATAACAACATGTAGTCCTGACTCTGGTTCCAATTTCGGTTCATTCACAGTTTATGGTTCTTGAACTTCTTCAAGTTCTACCTGTTAGCCTTTCTGCTTAAGAACTCTTTAACAAGAAAGACACTGTTGGAACCCCACTTGAGATTTGGGCTAGGTTCACTATTAGGATTGATGACCCACCATGCATAGTCTAGGGTCATATGTTAGTTTCAGGGTTAAGGTCAATTACTTAAGGTTAGATCACTGAGACCTACCGTAAGAAGACTTCAGAGACTCAAGACTTAAGAGACAAGACAGTTTGAAGATTGCAGAAAAAGGAGTTTGACGATAACTAAACTCAGCTCGACGATCGTCGATCGCACTTCGACGAACTCAGAGTTCCTTCTCTCAGTTGAGCTCGATGAAAGTCTAGCTGAACTCGACGAACTTTGAGCTTATATTAAAATCTTAGCTCGACCAAGTGTCTTCTCAGCTCGATGAACTTGGAGCTCGGTTTGACATGTACACTTTCTGTTCGACGATCTTGGAGCTCAGCTCGACGAAGCAGAATTATCAGCTCGACGAACTTTGAGCTTAGGTCGACGAATTCCTGAGTTCGACTAACTCCATCCAGGTTCTGTTCCACTAAACTTCTATACAGTTTCTCAGATTGACTAAGGCAATTTGATTCTAGATATTAAGAAAGTAATACTCTGTTAATTAATGTTCAATATTCTTATGAATATAGTCATTTCCTGGCAGCATTAATTATGATTTTCACAGATTTATTACTTAACATATGTACTGGGATAGTTGGGGAAACACATTGAAGGCAAAATCAGTCGTATCAATTCCTAGAACATATGCAGAGGATTTAAAGGATTTTGAAATTCAAATCAGTAATCAACATATAAAAGAAATTTTCAGAAGATTGGATAGTCTAACAGTCAGTGAAAAAGATCAATAGAGAAAGAGAACAATATTTAGTCAGGAGAAGAAGAAAGAGAACATCTGAAACAGAGAACAAGAGACATAAACAGAGAACATCTTGTTCATCATCATTCTTCTTCTTCAAGCTTTTCTTCCAGAAACACAATATTCAATCTCAGACCAACAACCCAATCACTCAGAATCATTTACTGGAATAAGAAGAAGTTTTCATCTTGAAAGCCTGCACACTGAAGCAAAGTCTCCTACTCCTCATCAGATTTCAATAACTCAGGGGAGCTTTGACAACATCACAAAATCCACTAGTCTTCTCAGAGTATTGAGACAGAGAAGAAAATATCAATTTTATTTTCTCTCACTATATACAGGGTCATAACTCCCTTCAAAAGTTAACTCCTTGGTTCACAAGTCACCTGATAAAAAGACTTGGGTTTGGTTTTTGGGCACCTGATCAAAAACTCAAAGGGTTACTAGATCTCCCTTAGAAAATAGATCTTGTGGTGACAGGGCACCTGACCAAAAACCTATAGTGACAGGGCACCTCACCAAAACATGTAGTGGCAGGGAACCTGATCAAAAACCTATTATGGATTCTTACTAGGGTGGTAGAAGAGTGGATGTACCCAGATTTATGGATTCCTACTAGTGGATATACCTAGGTTTATGGATTTCCTTGCGTCATCTGGTTGCGCTCTATTCTTTATTTTGTTATATTGTGATTTATTTTCTTTGTTTATATATATATATATATATATATATATATATATATATATATATATATATATATATCCATTATTTTAATCCGCTGCAAAGATAACTTAAAGTTTTTAAAATACTCTGTTCACCCCCCCCCCCCCCCCCCCCCGTTTGGAGTTTGTTAGATCAAACCCTCACTTTCAAGTGATATCAGATGCATCACTTTCAATTGGTATCTGAGGGAGGTTGGTTATTTACCAGCAAGGTTGGTTATTTACCAGCCGGGTAAAATGGTTGTACAGGCTAACACTTCAACCAAAAGAACTTTGTTTGATCTTATCTCCTCTAATTGTATTTCATATCATAACACGAAATAAAGAGTACTTAAGCACCAGACCTCCGGTGTGCAATATAAATAAGTTTGCTCTTTGGAAGGCAAAGATTATACTATATATGAATTCTATTGATGAAGGTATATGCAATTCTACTTTGACAGGCCCCCCGCTTCTAGTGGAAACTACAAGCACAAGTGTTGTTCCACCACCTGAGTGGACTGAAGCACAAAAGAAGGCAAAGATAGCAGATGCCAAATTAATGAATATACTGTCCCAAGCCATTTCAGATGACATATTTCAGAAGGTTGCATAATACACCTTAGCAAAGGCCATTTGGGATTTACTGAATGTTATGGTGGCAGGATCTGCTGATGAAAGGAAGAATAAGAGATCACACTTGATCTCTCAGTATGATAACTTTAAGAAGAGTGAATCAGAATCAGTTGCTGATATGTACACCAGACTCAGTCTCATCATCAATCAGCTGAAAACACTTGACAAGGACATCTCTTTAACAGAGATAAATGACAAGATTCTTATGTGCTTCCCCAATACATGGGAATCCAAGATTTCGCCAATCAAGGAGGCCAGAAGCCTGAATGAGATTTTAGCTGAAACCCTGTTGGGCATGCTCAAGTCTTATGAGCAACTCATCAAGTCAAGGGAAGATGAACAAAAGGCTTCATCTTCATCTTCAGCAAGAAAAGGGCAAAGTATTGCTTTCAAATCATGTGATGAAGCAGAAGCCAATGCAGATAATAAAGATTTGTTGAGTCTCTTGGCTAAGAGATTCTACAAAATGGCAAGGAAGGACCTCAGGAGAAGATCAGCCAGAAAAGATGACAAGCCAAGGTATGATAAAACCCCCATTAAAAAATAGTTTGTTATGGGTGCAGGAAACCTGGACACATACTGCCAGAATGGCCAGAAGCATAGAAGAAAGATAAGAGAAAGGAGAAGGACTATAGGAAGCACTCCAGCAAATACAAAAAGAAAGAAAGAGTATTTGTTGCAGAGACTTGGAGTGAATCTGAGTCAGAATCTTCATACAGCTCCAGTGAGGATGAAGAAGAGGCCAAAGCCAGAGAAATATGCTTGATGGCAATCAATACCTCTTGTAGCAACTCAGAAGGTGCTGATTCAGAAGCAGAAAATTCAGAAGTTAAATCCATGTCAGAAGAAGATCAGGTAATCTCTTATTTTGATTTTTCTTCTGGAAAATTTAAAATTGATTTCAAACTATTATGTAATGATTTGATTTAATCTGAGAAGGAAATCAAACTTCTTAGAGAGAAATTAAGTGAATTTGAAAATGTTTTTACAGAAAATATAAAACTTAAAGAAGAATTAAAAATTACTAATAATCAAATACAATCTTTAGAAAACAAATTAAAAGAGGCTAAGTAATTTGAAGAATCCCTTAATGGGAGAATCATCAAATTGATGGACATCACAAGCACAGTGAATGCCAGGATTAATGGCAAGCTTGGCTTGGGAGCTTCATCTAATTTGCCTCCTATTTTATAGAAAAATATATTGTCTACCCCCATAAAATTTGTTTCTGTAAAGGGTAAAGAAAAGGTAGAAGTTAGAAATAATGAAATAGAAATTTCACAGAAGAATCAACCTAAGAAAAAGAAAAATGTTAACAAAAATAATGTTCAACATATTTCGTCGAACCAAGCTCAACGAAATGAATGTACTTCGTCGAAATCAGATCGATGAACTATGAACGCAATTTTTAGAGATAATTATTTATCTAACTGCGCTCGACGAGCTCAATATATTTCGTCGAACCGCAATCGACAAACTTGGGGTTCAGAGAATGAATAATTTCATTCTATGAACGGAGTTCGACGAACTCATCCCAAATCATCGAACGCAGATCGACGAACCTATTATAATTCGTCGAACCCAGTTTATTATAACAGAAACTTGAATTCTTTTCAGAACTTTAAGAAAACTAAAACCTTTAATAATCCTTTTACTCAATGCATTATTCCTCCAAGGAGATATCATCCACTTGGGTATAAGGACCAACCTGAATTTTCATACATTTCCAGTTAAAAATTGGAAAGAAATCAAGGAGCCAAGATTACCTGGGTCAAGAACAACTAATCTTATTTTGTACAGGTGAAGAACTATCCTATCATAGAGCTACAATGGTATCTGGATAGTGGCTGTTCAAAACATATGACAGGATGTAAGGACAACTTGGCTGATTTCAAAGCTAAGCTTGAACCAAAGTTGATTTTTGGAGACTCCAACTACGGACAGATAGAAGGTTATGGAAATGTCAAAGTTAGAGTTGTTACCTTCCGGAAGGTAGCATATGTCAGTGGTCTCAAGCATAACCTTATATCCATAAGCCAGTTATGTGATGAAGGTTATCAGGTTTCATTTAATTAGTCTTCTTGTATCATTAATTCTGATAAAGGCAAAATTGTTTTAAATGGAATTAGATAAGGAAATATTTATGTAGTAAATTTCAAATCAGCTAGTACAAAAAATTTTTTATTTAATCAAATTAGCTCTACTAATGATTTATTGCATAAGAGACTATGCCATGTAAACTTTGGGAATATTGCTAAATTATCTAAGGACAACCTTTTCGAAGGACTACCTTCTGATTCCAACAAGAAGGAAGGACTCTATAGGGCTTGTCAATTAAGCAAACAAACCAAAAATAGTTTTAAATCCATTAACAAAAGTGATTCACCCAGAATTTTGTACTCGCTACATATGGACCTTTTTGGCCCTATTACTGTACAAAGTTTGGGAGGGAAGTCATACACTTTAGTTATTGTTGATGACTTCTCTAGATTCACTTGGGTGTTCTTTCTGAGAAACAAGTCAGATAACTTTAAAGTTCCTACAGATTTTCTTAAGAGCATGCAGATTGAGTACTCTACTCAAGTTGCATTGATCAGAAGTGATCATGACAATGATTTTGAATCTCTTCTCATGCAAGAATTCTGTGATAAGGTATCAGGCATTGTTTTTCTGCTCCTAGAATGCCTCAACAAAATGGGGTAGTAGAAAGGAAAAATAGAACCCTTATTGAATCTGCTAGGACATTGCTTGCAGATGCATATTTGCCCCTATCCTTTTGAGCAGAGACTGTAAGAACAACAAATTATGTTCTTAATAGAAGTTTAATTCATAAACTAAAGGGTAAGACCCCTTATGAATTACTTAAATGGAAGCAACGTAAAGTATATTACTTTAAAGTTTTTTGCTGCAAATGTTACATTCATAATAATAATAAGAAGAAACACCTTAGAAAGTTTGAAGCAAAGGCTGTGGAGGAAATTTTCATTGGATATTACCAAATTAGCAAAGCTTATAGGGCATTTAACAAATCTACATTAAAAATAGAAGAATCTGTACATATTCTTTTGATGAAGCTATCATGTTTTAAAAGGAGAAGGATTCTTGTACCATAGAAACTTTGCAGGTACCCCATATGTGTGAGAGGTTGGATGATTTAAATCTTACCCAAGAGGTTACATTGCATCCTTCTCCACAGATTGATGAAGAAAGTGAAGAAGAAATAGCTGAAGCAGTTGAACCAACAACAACAAAAATAATTCTACAAGAGGAATTAATTTCACAAGCTGTTGATCAACCAACTCTTCCTGTTGATCTTGTCACACTTAAAGATCATCTCATATCTCAAGTGATTGGAGATATATCAGCTAGTGTGCAAACAAAGCTTCAACTCAACCAAGATTTGATGCATGCTTGCTTCATTTCTCAACTTGAGCCTTAATCCATAAAAGATGCAAAGCAAGATCCCACTGGATTATTGCAATGCAAGATGAGCTCAATCAATTTGAGAGGTGTATAGTTTGGGATTTAATTCCAAGACCCAAAGACTACCAAGTCATTGGAACTAAATAGGTCTACAGGAAAAAGTTGCATGCACAATGATCTATTATAAGGAACAAAAAAAGATTGGTAGCACAAGGATATTCACAGGAAGAAGGGATTGACTATAATCATAGCTTTCCCCTGTTGCAAGATCGGAAGCAATAAAAATTTTTCTAACTTATATTGCCTATCAGAAGTTCAAGGTCTATCAAATGAATGTCAAGAGTGCTTTCCTCAATGGAGAATTAAAATAGAAAGTTTATGTTGAACAACCTTCAGGTTTTATCTCCTCAACTCATCCATCCTATGTTTTTAAGTTTCATAAATCTCTTTATGGTTTAAAGCAAGCTCCAAGAGCTTGGAATGAAACCTTAGGCAGCTTTCTTTTAGAACATAAGTTCGTTAGAGGCATTGTAGATAGGACATTATTCATTAGACATCATAAATCAAAAATTTTGCTAGTTCAAATCTATGTACATGAATATAATATTTGGCTCTACTGATTCCAAACTTTGCAAAAGGTTTTCTGACCTGATGCATTCAAAGTTTGAACTGAGTAGCATGGGTGAACTATCGTACTTCCTTAGCCTCCAAGTGAAGCAAACCCCTGATGGTATCATTATATCCTAGTCTAAATTTGCTAAAGAGCTACTGAAAAGATTTGGGAAGACTGATGCCTCTGCCAAGCAAACACCCATGCCCACCAATGATGTAGTTGATTCTGATGAACAGGGTAAAACAGTTGATCAGAAAACATATAGGGTTATTGTTGGGTCCTTATTATATCTTACAGCTAGTAGGCCAGATATCATGTTTGCTACTTGCATTTGTGCAAGATTTCAGGTAAATCCTAAAGAATCTCATCTTATTTTAATAAAAAGGATTTTAAGATATATAAAGGGTTGTCAAAATCTAGGACTCTGGTATCCTACTGAGTCAGAATTTGATTGATATGGATTTTCAGATGCTGACTTTGCTGGATTTAGAGTGGACAGGAAAAGCACATCAAAAACTTATCAGTTCCTTTGTGATAGGCTTGCCTCCTAGTTTTGCAAAAATCAAACTTCTGTGTCAACATCAACTGCTGAAGCTGAATACATAGCAGCAGGTAGTTGCTATTCATAAATTTTGTGGATTCAAAATCAGCTCCTGGATTCTTATTTCAACTTAAATAATTCAACTATCTATTGTGACAACACACGTTCTATTTCAATTGCACAAAATCCAATACATCATAGTAGAACAAAGCATATAGAAATAAGAGATTGTGTAGACAAAAATAAAATTAAACTTGTTTTTATCTCTACTGATTTACAAAGGGCAGATATCTTCACCAAACTTTTAGATGAAAAGAAAATCTGTTCTTCCAAAATCAGCTAGGCATAATCAATGAAGACGGTTTAATTTGATTTCTGTCTGTGGTCGACGATCCGTTCATGATTCGTCGAACGGAGTTCGACGAACTCTGAACGCTTCGTGGACTGTTCGTCAAACGGAGATAGACAATTTTTCTTTGCGAAACATTTTTGTTGAACGAAGATCAACGAATTTGTTTCAGAAGATTTGTCATTGAACGGAGATCGACGAAGCTTGTTTTAGAAAAATTTTTCGTCAAACGGAGAATGACGAACTGTTTTCCCCCTCTTTAAAATTAGTTCGACGTTTTTATTGCTCTATGAGATTTTTTGTCAAACTGAGCTCAAAGTTTTTAGTTTTTGTTGGACAAAGTTTGCCCTTTCATCTTTTGAAAACTTATAATAGGGTTTTCATCAAATTCCATCCCGCGCTTTCCAGTTCCTGTGCACTTGATCTTTTGGTTTTGCAGATATCGAGATTTCGGCGGCGACCCTCTCTGGCATGAAGTATGATGCATGGTTTGATATTGACATCGATTCTTTCAATCATTCTGATCAAATCTTCAAAGACATACTCCAGTTATTTGATGCTCCTCAGTTGAGATAGTTCATGACATTAAGGATCAAACTACTAGTGCAGGAGATCAAAGAATGGGTATTCACAACAGCCTTTCTAGATCCAACCTCCATTACTGGAACAATTTCTGGACACCAGGTCTCTCTTTCCCCTACCATTCTAATTGAAATTTTTGGATTTGTCAACGAGGAAGATGATTTTGAATTATCTAGTACTGATTTTGAGGATATGGTACTGTTGGAACCCCTGTTTGATTTGGGCTAGGTTCACTTCTTAGGTTTGTTGACCCATGTTGTATAGTTAGGGTCACTAGTTTTCCTTTCTAGTTCTTAGTCCAATTACCCAAGTGTCAAACTTCATGGACCTGCCTGATGTGGACTTTAGATTCAAGACTTAGAAGACTTTCAGTTATCTGGAAATTAGTTCGACGTTCGTTGAACTTAGAACTCATGTCGACGATCTTTGAGTGAAGAACAGATTATATGGTCGACCAACTTGGAGCACAGAATCAGGTAATTATCTTCAGTATTTGGTTCGTAGAGCTCAAATCGGCGAAGTTGATTTCTCAGGTCGACATTCTCTGAGTTCAGGTCGACGAAATCTGTTCTTTGTCGACGAATTCTGTAAGTTGTCTGTTCTTTGTTCTTTAGTTTTCTAATCCCTCTCTGTTATTTTTTTAAGTCATAAATACCCGGAGTAATCAATGGTTATATTCCCTATGAATATAGATGTTCCTGGCAGCATTGATTATGGTATTCATTAGAGGATTTATTTGACATATTTCTCGGGACAGTTGGGGAAACAAATAATGACAAATATGTTAGCCGTTTTCCTTCCCAGTTTTCCAGCAAGGCATTAATGGCAGCAATTCAAATCTCAAAGAAACACTGGTTGTCAAACAGAACAAACCGAGAATAATATTTTGAAAAGAAAGAGACACAGACTGAGAATAAAAGAAGAATTCTTTTCAGAGCAAAAAACTTACAGAGAAAAAATATTCTTCACAAGAGCAGAACACAGTCAAGCAACTCTTAATCTTAATCTCTCATAATGCTTTGAAGAAGATAGAAGAAGAACAACAAAAATAGATCAGGAGTCTTCTTCATCTTCTCCTTCCAGGAACTTGCTCAGACAATACAGCTCAATCTATCTAGAGCTCCTGGATCTAGTTTTCTCAAGCTGAAGACCTACTCACCCTAAACAAAGCTTCTCATCTTGAACATATCTACATCTCAGGGGGAGCTTTGAAAAGATCTCGAATCCACACAAAGTCTTCTCAAAGTAATTTTGATAAAAGAGTAGACTATCATCACTTTACTCCTTATCCCACTGTATAGGGTTTTAACTCCCTTCAAAAGTTAGGCTGGTTCACAAGTCACCTTCCAAAAGACTTGAGTTTGGTTTTTGGGCACCTGATCAAAAGCTCAAAGGGTTGTTATATCTCCCTTCAAATAGTTATTGTGGTGGCAGTCACTTGATCAAAACCTGTAGTGGATTCCTACTAGGGTGGTAGAAGGGTGGATGTACCCAGTTGGGGAACCACTATAAAGTTCTTGAGTTGTCTGTGTTGCTTGTTTTTTTCTTTTGCATTGTGCTGTGATATCTTAGTTTAGCTTTTCATATTTCAGTTAACAATTTATAGCTATTACTAATCACCTATTTTACTACTTAATATCTTATATGTAAAAAGAATAAAAGGAATTTTTTTAATTAACTTTATTCACCCCCCCCCCCTCTAGAGTTAACTAAAGATTACTCTCCCTTTTCTTTCAGCTAGTTATTATAGGTCACTCCCAGGGAAACCCTAACAAACTGCTGAAGAAAAACTTGCCTGCTGAATACAAGTTTTTGGCAGATATAGTTGGGAAGGTAATCTTGGGCAAACACTCAGCCCATGACTACATTACCATGCACCAATTCCTTTTGATGTGTACCCTGGTTAATCATAAATCAGTAAACTGGGGAGAGATTATATTTGATTTGATTAAGAAGAAAATTAGTAAGAAAGATGTTTGTTTTGGAAGAATTCTGGGAATCGTCCTACAGGCTAAGGTTCCATAACAGTTGGTCTCCCATACCATCTTTATAAATGCCTCCAAGAGATTTACCTCTGCCCTCTTTGGTAGATGGGAGAGGGTTATCCCAAAGCCCTCTAGGTCTTTCTCTTCCAGGATAGCTTCAGAGGACACCAGGGCTGCAATAGCGACTTCACCAACCCCAGGAGAAGCTCCTTCTCCTCATATTCCCACTTCTCCTACTCCATCTCTACATCATTCCATATTTCCTTCATCAACTTCATTTATTGATGTTACTACAATTCAACAACCATCCACAATCATTACAGACACACCATCTACTTCCATCCCTCCTACCTCACCATCTCAGTCATAATCACCAATCCACATTGCTGAGAAAACACTATCTCCACCTCCTCAATCTCCTCTACCATCATATCCACCATCACAAATTAATGATACACCACATACGGATCCAATATTGTCATCTCTCAATTTTGATTTACTATCATCTCTATCTCTGCAACCATCTCCAAACAATCACCTGTTCAGGAAGATACTGTACTCCCTAATGTCACAACCTCCGTAATTCCAACAGACATTCAAACATCTTCCATCTCACAAGCATTCACCATCTGTCCAACATGCTTCATGTCATCATATTCTATATTAGCAAACTTTCTTGAGCTTCTTACCCCTACACTCAAGACACTCATTACTGAAGAAATTGCTCTACTTGCTGCTTCCATCTCCGAACTCTCTTCACAACTAGATTCTTTCTCCACTGTCTCTTATTCTGGGGGCCTGGGTTAAGGACTCTCTAAAACTAGGCAGGGGGAGATGTTCCATGAAGAAGATCCAGAGCCATGAATATCCTAGCTCAGACTATGTCTAATGATATTTTTCAAAAGGTGGCTGAGTGCACTTCAGCCAAAGCCATCTGGGATTCTCTAAATCAGATGGTGGCTGGATTTGCTGATGAGAGAAAAGATAGGAGATCCAATCTCAACTCACAGTATGAGAATTTCTAAAAGGATGAAGCTGAGTCAGTAAGTGATATGTTCAACAGGCTTAGCTCAATCATTAATTAGCTAAAAACCTTGGACAAGGACATCACTCTGATAGAATTCAATGATAAAATCCTTTTATGCTTCCCTAGCACATGGTATTTAAGAATTTGGCCAATTAGAGAAGCCAGAAGCATGACAGAAATATCAACTGGGTCACTCCTTGGAAAGCTCAAATCCTTTGAGCAACTAATGAAGACTAGAGAAGCAGTAGCTGAATTGAAGACTCCAACACCTACCAGGAAGGAGCACAATATTTCTTACAAGGCTGCTGAGGAATCTGAAGGGATTCCAGTCAATGAAGAGCCAATGTGCCTCTTTGCCAAAAGATTCTTCAAAATGGCAAAGAAGGACTTTAGAAGAACGTCATCAAGGCAAGATGATAAGCCAAGGTATGACAAGACACCTTCTAAAGAAATTGTCTGTTTTGGTTGTAGGAAGCCTGGAAATTTCATCTTAGAGTGTCCAGAAGCTCAGAAGAAAGATAGGAGAAGAGAAAAGGATTCCAGAAGATCTTATCATAGCAAGCCCTCCTCCAGCAAACACATGAGGAAGGAGAAAGGGTTTGTTGAAGAAACCTGTAGTGATACTGAGGAAGAGTCATCATCCTCTTCCAGCTCTAGTGATGATGAAGAAGAAAAGAAGGCAAAGGAATTTTGCATAATGACAATAGATAATTCTAGTAGTCAGTCAGAGGCTAAAACTTTAGAAGATTAAGAATTTATGTCTGCAGAAGATCAGTTAATCGCATCTTATGATTTTAATTTAGAAGAATTTAAAAATCTGTGCTTAGATCTAATAGGCTCTGAGAATGAAATCAAACTTTTCTGAGAAAAATTAACTGAACCAGATAAGTATATTGCTGAAAATGCTAAACTTATAGATGGACTTACCTCAGCCAATGAACAAATTGTTTTCCTAAAATCTGAACTAAGTAAGGCCAAGAATTTAGAAGAATCTCTCAATGGTAGAAGCTTACAACTGCTAGACATAACTAGTACTCTAAATGCTAGGGCAAATAATAGTAAACTAGGACTAGGTGAATCATCTAGTGAACTACCTATAATCCAGAAAAATAACTTATCTAGACCTATAAATTTCATTTCAGATAAGTGTAAGAAGAATACTGAACAAGTAAACAAAGTAAATGAAGTGTTAAAGTAAATGGAACTATAATAAAAATCCAAGAATAAAAAGAAAGACAACTACAACAATGTTCAACAGTTTTCGTCGAACTCAGATCGACGAAATATAAACAATTCGTCGACCTCAAAACAACGAACTCTGAACGCCAACCATAAAAATAATTATTCTTCGACCTACGATCGACGAAACCAGTATGGTTCGTCGACCAGTGATCGACGAAACCAGTATGGTTCGTCGACCAGAGATCGACGATATTGGTACCCTGAGAATGAATATCTTCATTCTTCAAGCAGAGATCGAAGATCTTATCCCAATTCGTCGAGCTCAGGTCGATGAACTTACCAAAGTTCATCGATCCAAGATCATTATTACAGAAACCCTAATCCTAACAGAAACTTTAATAAAGATCTTAACCAACTTAGAGAGAACATCAATCCATTCACCCAATGGATAATTCCTCTCAAAAGATTTCACCCCTTAGGGTATAAAAGCCAACCTGAATGGTCTTACATTTCAAGTTTTTCTTATGAAAAGACACAAAGACCCAAGGTGACCTGGGTCAAGAACATCTAATTTGTTTCCTTGTAGGTGAAGAACTATCCTATCACTCAAAATAAGTGGTATCTGGATGGTGGGTGCTCAAAGCACATGACTGGATGCAAGGACAGCCTCATTAATTTCAAGATAAAGCTAGGTTCAAGAGTAATCTTCAGAGATTCCAGCTTTGGACAAACTGAAGGCTATGGAGACTTCGACAGTGGAGCTGTCACTTTGAGGAAAGTGTCATATGTAAATGTTCTCAAACATAACCTAATATCCATAAGTCAGTTATGTGATGTACGTTATCATGTTTGTTTCACTAATTCCGAATGTATTATTTCTTCAAATTAGCAAACTGTTCTAACAGGGTGTAGACAAGGGAATATATACTAGTAAACTTTAATTCTGCTAGTTCAGAACTATATTTATTCAATTAAGTTAGTAATAACATTATTCTTTAGCATAAGAGACTATGTCATGTTAACCTTAAGAACATCTCTAAGCTTTCTAGGGACAACCTTGTCAGATGATTGCCTTCTTGCACCTATAACAAGGAAAGCATATGCAAGACTTGTTAAGAAGGCAAGCAAACTAAAAATGGCTTTAAGTCAATTAATAAGAGTGATTTACCTAAGATTCTATATTTGCTACATATTGATCTTTTTGGACCCATTACTGTACAAAGCTTGGGTGGGAAGTCTTACACTCTAGTTATTGTAGATAACTTCTCAAGATTCTCTTGGGTGTTCTTCTTGAAAAATAAGTCAAATAACTTTAAAGTCCTTACAGACTTTCTTAAGAGCATAAGGATTGAGTATTTTACTCCAGTTGCATTGATCAGAAGTGATCATGGTACCGAGTTTGAATCTCTTCCCATGCAAAGATTCTGTGAGGAGAAAGGTATCAGACATTGTTTTTCTGCTCCTAGAACTCCTCAACAAAATGGGGTAGCAGAAAAGAAAAACAGAACCCTCATTGAATCTGCAGGAACATTGCTTGCAGGTACACACATGCCCCTATCCTTTTGGGCATTGGCTGTGAGCACAACAAACTATGTGCTGAATAGGAGTTTGATACACAAACTTAAGGGTAAGACCCCATATGAATTACTCAAAGGAAAGAAACCTAAAATTGATTACTTTAGAATTTTTGGGTGTAGATGTTTCATTCATAACAATAATAAGAAACACATTAGAAAATTTGAAGCTAAAGCTACAGAGGGAATTTTTCTTGGATATTCCCAAGTTAGTAAGGCTTATAGGGTTTTCAATAAATCATCCTTAAAAATGGAAGAATCTGTACATATTTCATTTGATGAAGCTAACATGTATTATAAGGAGAACGATTCTTCTACCTCAGAAAACGTATTCCAGGTACCTCACTTATGTGAGAAAATGGATGAACTAAACCTTACACCAAAGGTTATATCACATCCTCCTGCACAAGCTGATGAAGACAGTGAAGAAGAACTTTTGGAAGTGGTTGAACTTCCTCCAACAGCAGATAATATTTCTCAAGAGGAATTAACTCCAAATGTTATTGCTGAACCAACTCCACCCATTGACTTTGTCATACTAAAGAATCACCCTAGATCTCAAGTGATTGGGGACATGTCGTAGGTGAACAAATAAGACATCAACTCAACCAAGATGTGATGCATGCCTGTTTCCTCTCTCAAGTTGAGCCTCAATCCATAAATGATGCAGAGCAAGATCCACACTGGATTATTTTAATGCAGGAGGAGCTCAATTAATTTGAGAGATGCAAAGTTTGGAACTTTGTTCCAAGGCCCAAAGGCTATCCAGAAATTGGAACCAAGTGGGTATTCAAAAACAAACTTGATGCGCAATGTGTAATTATGAGAAACAAGGCTAGGCTTGTTTCTCAAGGCTATAGGCAAGAGGAAGGCATTGACTATAATCAAACCTTTGCTCCTGTTGCAAGGCTAGAAGCAATCAGGATTTTTCTTGCTTATGCTGCCTTTAAGAAGTTTAAAGTCTACCAGATGGATGTCAAGAGTGATTTCTTGAATGTTGAACTAAAGGAAGAGGTTTATGTTGAACAACCCCCAAGTTTTATCTCTTCTACTCATCCCTCATATGTTTTTAAACCGCATAAATCTCTTTATAGTTTAAAACAAGCTCCAAGAGCTTGGTATGAAACCTTAGCTAGTTTTGTTTTAGAACACAATTTCTCTAGAGGCATGGTAGATTGGACTCTTTTTACTGAGATGCATCATGATAAAATTTTGATAGTACAAATATATGTATATGACATCATTTTTGGTTCTACCGATCCCTAACTATGCAAGAGATTCTCTGATCTAATACACTCAAAGTTTGAGATGAGCAGCATGGGAGAGCTATCATACTTCCTTGATCTACAACTGAAGCAATGCCCTGATGGCATATTCATATCCCAATCTAAATATGCAAATGTGCTTATTAAGAAATTTAGGATGGCGGATGCCTCCTCTATGAAAACTCCCATGGCTGCTAATGTTGTGATTGACTCTGATGAACTTGGAAAACCAGTTGATCAGACCAAGTATAGGGCTATTGTTGGATCCCTACTCTATCTCACAGTAAGTAGACCAAACATCATGTTTGCTACATGTCTTTGTGCTAGGTTCCAAGTGAGCCCTAAGGAATCTCATCTTATTTTCATTAAAAGTATTTTGAGATATATGAAGAGTTGTCCTAATCTAGGACTCTGGTATCCAACAGAGTTAGTATTTGAGCTTACTGGATTTTCTGATGCTGACTATATTGGATGTAGAGTGGACAGGAAAAGCACATCAGGAACTTGCCAGTTCCTTGGTGATAATTTTGGGTCTTGGTTTCATAATTTTGAGCTTACTCTGCAGAAGCTGAATATTTTACAGCTGGAAGTTGTTGCTCACAAATTTTGTGGATACAAAACAAACTACTGGATTATGTATACAACTTAAATAATTCAATAATATTTTGTGATAGTACCAGTGCAATTTCTATTACACATAATCCAGTGCATTATAGTATGATAAAGCATATAGATATAAGACATCATTTCATAAGAGGCTGTGTGGACAAGCTGAAAATTAGTCTTGAATTTATCTCCACTGATTTGCAAAGGTCAGATATTTTCACCAAGCACTTGGATGAATCCAAACATCTGTTCTTTAAGAATCAGTTAGGAATGATAGATGAAAAGGCTTGATTTTAAATCTGTCCTTGTGTTAAACGATCTGTAAACAATTCGTCGACCAGAGTTCAACGATTTGAAAACTTTTTGTTGGGAGTTCGTTGACCGGAGATCGACGAAATCTCTGTATGAAATCAGTTTCGTTGACCTGAGATCGACGATCCTGCTTCAGGAAATATTTCTGAGGCCAATGAAATACCTCCATATCTTCAGTCTGAGATCGACGAATTTATCTCTTCATTAAATTTTTCGTCAACCTGAGATCGAAGAATTTCCTTTCCGTAGGACGAAGCTTGATGTTTCATATTCTGAAATACCTTATAACCAGGGTTTCTTCGAGCTTCATCCTGCGCTTTCTGTTCTATTGCACTTGATCTCTCTCTTTTATTGTTATAGGTGATCATGGCAATTTCAGCAGGCGCTCTCGCAGCAATGAAATTCGACATGGGCTTTTACATTGAATTCGAGTCGTTCCAGTTCTCAAATACAATATTCCTTGATATTCTTAAGTTTTTTGAAGACCTACAGTTAAAGAATCTAATGACTACTTGGATAAAGATTGCGGCGACTGAAATCCAAGAATGGGTTTTCACTCTATCGGCTCCAGATGATGATACGCTGATTGGAACAATCTCGAGTAATGTCGTTTCACTTACCCCTGATGTTTTGACTGAAATTTTTGGGTTATTGAATGGAGAAGAGGATTTGGAAATTGATTCTGCTGAGTTTGATGAAATGTTGAGTTGAATGGGTTATTCTGGTGAAAACCCTAACAAATTGCTGAAAAAACATCTATCTACAGATTATAAGTTTCTGGCAGATATATTTGGAAAAGTTCTGCTGGGCAAACACACCGCCCACGATTACATAACCCGACACCAGTTCCTTGTGATGATCGTAGTGGCAAACAAGAAGGTCGTGAACTGGGCCAAAATTATTTTCGAAGAAAAACACAAAGAAGGAAGTTTGTTTTGGACGGATTTTGGGAATGTTTCTTCAGACCAAGGTTGTTGAATCTCTGGTGTCCCCAACCATATTCATAAATGCCTCCAAGAGGCTTAGCTACGCCTTGTTTAGCAGATGGGAGAGGAACATCCCGAAGCCATCCAGGGCTTCCTCCTCTAGACCTTCTAAGGGTACAAGGGTTGTTCCAGCCACTCCCCACCATGCTGAAGATGTTTATCCTCCACCTCCACCACCTCCAGCTTCCCCAATTCATCTCTCTTCACCAGTTCGTACCACAGTCCATCCTCCAACACCTCCATCATCTCCAGTGCAACATCAACCATCTCACATTGTATCTCCAATACACATTCCATCACTACATGGTACACCAACTCTATCACAACATGGTACACCAGCATCATCTCCTCTACCACGATAGCTTGATGACATTTCACTTTCCAACCTCCTATCCCTACCATCATTCAATCTACTATCATTGCACATTAATACGCCATCTTTAACAGATGATCAAATGCCAGACTCCACATCCTTCCATCCATAATCATACACCCTGAACCAATCTGTCTCTACTCAAACCCCGGATGAATTCATGACCATAGTTTCACCCTCCATTTCTTCAATTCTGCAATCCATCACACCTCTCCTACAACAACTCATAGTAGAGGCTATTTTACCTCTTACTTATTCTATTTCATCTCTTACTGGTCAAATTTCTGCCCTCTTTGTTCCTCCTTCTTCAGTCAGGGGCCTGGCTCCAGTGCTTACTGAACCCATGCAGGGGGAGATACTGCATGAAGATGTAGCTCTAGCAGCAGCAGTAACAGCAACAGAGATACAGTTTGTTGATACTGAGATACCAGATGCAGATCTCTCAGAATGTTTGGACACTGACTCTGTTGGAACACCCTATTACTGATTTGGGCAAGGATCACTATGTCCTTTAGGAAATTTGTTTTGACCTCCTTATATAGATCTAAAGGTCAATTAGATTGAGTCTAATGGTTAGTATTTAGGTTTGAAAGCTGCCCTCAAGACCCTCAAGACCAGATATTTCATTTCAGGAGACTAAGTCATTTCGTCGAGCTCAGGACGACGAATCGTCGAACTCCATTCGACGATCTCTGAGCTCACCTCAACGAATCGTCGAACTCCATTCGACGATCTCTGATCTCACCTCGACGAATCGTCGAACTCCATTCGACGATCTCTGAGCTCACCTCGACGAATCGTCGAACTCCATTCGATAATCTCTGAGCTCAACTTCAACGAATCGTCGAACTCCATTACACGATCTTCGAACTCAGATCGACATTCCTATCTCTAGTTTGTTTCCGTATCTATGAGCTCAGTTCGATGATAGTTGAGCTCAGATTGACGCTTTCTTCTTCAGTCTAAGTCCAGTCTCTGAGCTCAGTTCAACAATAGTTGAGCTCAGGTCGACATTTTTTTGGAGAGATCGACGTTTTTCAAGATTCAAATTCAGACAGTTATGGAATTATTCTCATCATTTATGTTAAGGATCTTCTAGCCGTTTCAATTAATCTGAAGCAAGTTTCAAGGGATTTTCAAAGGGATGTTTTATTGGATTTTCCTCCAGAAGACAAAATGCAGTTAAGGAAGTCATTTATGACATGCTAACGGCTATCTTGGACAGAGAATCATTCTATTCAGATCTAAGGGAATAAAAGATTTATTCATATTCTGCTGGAAAATAACAATAACTATTACAACAATAACAACAAAAAGAGGAAGAGTTGCAGATATTCACAGACAGAATTCATACAGGAACACACATCACTGAAGGAGATCAATATTTTGAAATTTCTAGATCCCTTTTTTATTCCAGTGTTCAAAGGCCATTATTATTCAAGACTCCAGACACCACACATTTCAGCTGTTTCTGGAATCATCTTTTGCTGGAGATCAAATCTTCTGAAGGCCTATCACCCAACTACAAAGCTTCACTTCCTGAACAACTATAGAACTCAGGGTGAGCTTTGACAACATCCACTATCTTCTCTCTGATTGTTGACAGAGAAGATCATCTCTCTCTATCTCTCTCTCTCTTTACTGTAAAGGGTTTATCAAACTCCCTTCAAAAGTTTGTGTTGGTTTCTGAGACCTTGTCAAAACTCAGTGGTGGCAAGACACGTGATCAAAAAATCTGGTTTGGTTTTTGAGTACCTTATCAAAAGCTCATTGGTGCCCAGGACACCTGATCAACTCATCCTGCAGTGGATTCCTACCTAGGGTGGTAGAAGAGTGGATGTACCCAGATTGGTTGGGGAACCACTATAGCTCCTTGTGTTATCTGGTTGCTTATTTTCTTTTATTTTCTGGCTGTGGTCTGTGATTGCTTTTTGATTAGATAGTTGTTGTGTTTGCTGTATTTCATTTGCTTCCCTGTTCACTTAGGAATACAACAAGAGTTGTAAAACATTTTTAGCAAGCACCATAGTCTATTCACCCACCCCCCTCTAAAGTATATCAGATCTAACCTGCACTTTCAATTGGTATCAGAGGGAGGTTGGTTAAAATACCACACCTTAGTGGTTGCACAGGCTAACCCCTGAACCCAAAGATCACTCTAGTTAGATCTGCTTGTTTAAGTTTGTTATTAGATTTATTTCTTCACAGAACATGGCCCAAAACAAATATTATGCTAGAACCAGACCTCCAGTGTGCAATCTATCTAAGTTTTCACTTTGGAAGGCAAAGATTAGAATGTACATGAACTATATTGATGAAGACATTTTCAATTCTATTTTGACAGTGTGTCCAAGACCTCCAGAAAATACAAGTACAAGTGCTGTTCCACCTCCTTCAGGAACAGATGCAAAAATCAAGAAATGGAAAGTTGTAGATGCAAAGGATATGAACATTCTAGTCCAAACTATGTCTCATGAAATATTCCAAAAGGTAGCTGAATGCAACTCAGCAAAGGACATCTCGGACAAGTTATCTGTGATAGTCTCAGGATCTGCTGATCAGAGAAAAGATAGAAGATCTCATCTCATAACCCACTATGAGAACTTTAAGAAAGGAGAAGCTCAGTCAGTAGCAGATATGTATAATAGACTCAGTCTCATAGTCAATGAGCTGAAATCATTGGACAAAGAGATCTCATTGACTGAGCTCAATGATAAAATCCTAATGTGCTTCCCAAGCACTTGGGACTCAACGATCTGGCCAATCAAGGATACCAGAAGCCTAAATGAGATCACAACAGAAACTCTCTTGGGCAAGCTCAAGTCTTATGAGCTGCTCATCAAGAACAGAGAAGAAGAGCAGTAGGCTGCCTCACCAGCTATAAGAAAGAAAAAATCAATAGCTTTCTAAGCCATTGAAGATCAGCTTGAAGACAAGGTCACAGGCAATGAACAGCTGTTAAGCCTACTGGCCAAAAGGTTTTACAAAATGGCCAGGTAGGATTTCAGGAAAAGATCACACAGAGAGCATGACAAGTCAAGGTATGACAAATCAAATAACAAAGAGATTATTTGTTTTGGATGCAGGAAACCAGGCCACATTGTGTCTGACTGTCCAGAAAATAAAAACAAGGACAAGAAGGACAGGAAAGAAAGGAGAAAAGAAAAGGACTTCAAGAAGAGCAGCAATGGCAAACCCTCCTCCAGCAAGAACAAACATACAAGGAAGGGGTTTGTTGCTGAAACTTGGAGTGAGATAGAAAAAGAATCTGAAGCTTCATCCAGCTCAAGTGATGATGAAGATGATGCTGATGAAAAAGAATTCTGCATGATGGCTATCAATGCCTCACAACAAAGTTCTGATGCAGAAGAGTAAGAGTCAGAATCAGAGACTCAATCTGAAGAGGACCAGGTAATAAGTTCTTTTGATTTTAATTTTGAGGACTTCAAGTGTGAGTTTAATGCACTATGTTTGGATTTATTAAAATCTGAGAAGGAAATCATTTATCTCAGAAATCAGTTATCTGAACACAGTACTTTAAAATCAGAAAACCTCAAACTCTATGAGGAGTTGGAATGATGTAGGGAGTAGATAGCCTCACTGAAAGTTGAGCTATCAGAGGCCAAAAAGTTTGAAGAGTCCCACAATGGGAGAAGTATCAAGCTAATGGACATCACAAGCACACTGAACTCAAGATTCAATAGTACACTGGGCATGGGTGCTTCATCCAGCCAACCTATAGTATTATCAACCCCAATCAAATTTATCTCTGATAAAGGGAAGGGAGTTATAGAGGTAGCTAGGAAGAATTCTGACTTACAAAAGAAAATAAGAGTTCAACAGAAATCGTCGAACGGAGCTAGACGATCGTTGAATGAAGATCAACGATCTTAGGCTAAATCGTCGAACTCAGGTTGACGATCTCTAAACCCTGAACTCTGCCACAGTCGATCTTCGAACAGAGCTTGACGATCTGACCCAAGATCGTCGAACTCAGCTCAGCGATCGTCAAGCAGAGATCAGAGTTTTGAAAAAATTTTCAAAGGTAAATCAAATTTCAAACCTAGGGGTCCTTCATCCCAAATATTTAACCCTTATACTGAATGGATAATACCTCCAAGGAGATATCATCCTGAAGGTTATAAGAGTCAACCAGGGATATCTTTTATTTTTGAATTCAAAGGTTATCAACCTAGGCCCAAGGTAAACTGGGTCAAAAACAAATAAATTGCTTTATGTGCAGGCGAAGACCTATCCAACATCAAACCAGCAATGGTATCTGGATAGTGGGTGCTGAAAGTACATGACAGGAAACAAGGATAATTTCACATACTTTAAAGCCAAGCTTGGACCCAAAGTAATATTTGGTGATTCAAACTTTGGACTAACAAAAGGATATGGTGCAGTCCAGATTGGCACAGTCACATTCAAGAAAGTAGCCTATGTGGAAGGACTGAAGCACAATTTAATCAGCATCAGTCAACTGTGTGATGAAGACTACCAAGTGACTTTCAGCAAATCCTTATGCAAGATCAAATCAGAGGACAACACAACTGTGTTGACAGGTAAAAAGAAAGGTAGCATCTATCTTGTAGATTTTCTTTCAACCAAGGTAGATATTTGCTTGTTTAACTCTATTTGTAGACCTAATGAACTATGGCATAAGAGATTAGGACATATAAACCTTAGAACCATTGCTAGGCTATCCAAGGACAACCTTGTTAGAGGAATACGTTCTGGCCCCTACAAGAAGGAAGGACTTTGCAGGGCTTGTCAATTAGGTAAGCAAAACAAAAATAGTTTCAAGTCACTTAATAAGAGTTATTCACCTAGGATTTTGTATCTGTTACACATGTTTCTTTTTGGACCCATTACAGTACAAAGCTTAGGAGGGAAATCTTATACTTTAGTGGTTGTAGATGACTTCTCTAGATTCACATGGGTGTTCTTTCTGAGAAAGAAGTCTAATAACTTTAAATGTTTGACAGAGTTTCTCAAATGCATACAAAGTGAGTTCAATACTCACATTGCCCTGATCAGAAGTGATCATGGGACAGAGTTTGATTCTCTTCTTATGCAAGAGTTCTGTCAGAGTGAAGGGATCAGACACACTTTCTCAGCTCCTAGAACTCCTCAACAAAATGGGGTAGCTGAAAGAATAAATAGAACCCTTATTGAATCTGCTACTACATTGTTGTCAGATGCTCACCTTCCTCTATCCTTTTGGGCAGAGGCAGTGAACACCTCCAACTATGTGTTGAATAGAAGTTTAATACATAAACTGAAGGGCAAGACTCCCTATGAATTACTCAAAAGTAAGAAACCTAAAGTAGATTACTTTAAAATTTTTGGTTGTATTTGTTACATTCATAATAATGACAAGAAATATTTAGCAAAATTTCAAGTTAAAGCTGATGAAGGAGTGTTTTTGGGATACTCCATGATCAGTAAAGCTTATAGGGTATATAATAAATCTATTCTCAAAATTGAAGAATCTGTTCATATATCTTTTGATGAATCTAACATGTCTTTCAAGGAGAAGAATACTTCTACCATAGAACCTTTGCAGGTACACTCTTTTGCAGAAGACTTGGACATGTTACAAATTATTCAAAAAGATGGAAGCAGTGAAGATGAAGAAGACATTCAACAACTTGAAGAGAAACTTCTTGAAGAGCCAGTTGTTGTACCACCAGAGGAAACAACAACACAGGTTGGTGAACAATCAACGTCTCTTGTTGATTTAGTAACATCAAGAGACCATCCAATCTCCCAAGTGATTGGAGACATCTCAGCTGGTGTGCAAACCAGAAATCAGGTCAACCAAAACCTAATGCACACTTACTTTCTTTCTCAAATTGAACTTCAATCCATTCAAGATGCAGAGCAAGATCCACACTAGATCATTGTAATGCAAGAAGAGTTGCATCAATTTGAAAGGAACAAAGTTTGGAAACTAGTACCAAGGCCAAAGGATCACTACATTGTTGGAACAAAGTGGGTGTTCAGAAATAAATTGGATGATCAAGGAGTCATTGTAAGGAACAAGGCAAGGCTAGTTGCTCAAGGGTACTATCAAGAAGAAGGCATAGATTATGACTAGACCTTTGCACTAGTTGCAAGGGTAGAGGCCATAAGAATCTTCTTAGCATATGCATGACACAAAAGATTCAAAGTATACCAGATGGATGTAAAGAGTGCTTTTCTCAATGGAGATATCAAAGAAGAAGTCTATGTAGACAACCCCCAGGTTTTATCTCTTCAACTCATCCTGATTATGTTTTCAAATTACATAAAGCATTATATGGTCTAAAGCAAGCTCCTAGAGCATGGTATGAGACCCTAGCATGCTTTCTTCTGAAAAATGAGTTTATAAGGGGTAGAGTAGACCAAACTCTTTTTATTAGAACCCATAAGTCCCATACCCTACTAGTATAAATCTATGTAGATGATATTATATTTGGTTCTACTAATTCAAATTTGTGCAGAAGGTTTTCCAACCTAATGCATTCTAAATTTGAAATGAGTAGCATGGGTGAGCTATCCTTCTTTCTAGTATTGCAAATCAAACAACATGTTGAAGGAATATTTATTTCTCAAACCAAGTATGCAAAAGAATTGGTTAAGAAATTTGGTATGTCTGAAGCATCATGTATGAAAACACCAATGCCTACTAATATTGTATTAGATGCTGATGAACATGGGAAACCTTTTGATCAGACAACATATAGAGCAATGATTGTCTCTTTATTGTACCTTACAGCTATTAGACCTGACATAATGTTTGCTACATGCATATGTGCTAGATTTCAAGTGAGCCCTAGAGAGTCACACTTAACCTTAGTAAAAAGGATTCTTAGGTACATAAAAAGCTGTCCAAATCTAGGTCTCTGGTATCCAAAAGATTCAGCATTTGACTTAACTGGATTTTCAGATGGTGATTATGCTGCATGCAGAATAGATAGGAAAAGCACCAGTGGAACTTGTCAGTTTCTTTGTGACAGACTTGTCTCCTGGTTTTGCAAAAAACAAACATCTTTGTCAACTTCAACTGCTGAAGCTGAATATATGGTTGTAGGTAGTTGTTGTTCACAAATCTTATGGATTCAAAACCAACTCCTAGACTGTGGCTACAACTTATAAAAGTCTAAAATATTTTGTGATAATACCAGTGCTATTTCTATAGCACAAAATCTAGTCCTCCATAGTAGGACAAAACACATAGAAACTAGGCATCACTTTCTAAGGGATAATGTTGAGAAAAACAAAATTGAACTTCAATATGTCCCAACTAATTTGCAAAGGGGAGATATTTTCACCAAACCCTTGGATGAAAAGAAACATACATTCTTCTTGAATCAGTTAGGATTGTTAGATGGAGGAAGTCTAAAATAATATCCAAGATTTTAAAAATATAAAAATGACCAAGACTAGACAAATCAATATGTTCTTTTGTGTGTAGAGTATGTTTCTGGTCTCTGAACTACGCTCGACGATTTTCCCCAAGATCGTCGACCGGAGATCGACGATTTCAGAAATCGTCGACCAGAGTTCAGCTCTTCTCAGATAGTGTTAAACTATCTTTCTACAGGTCAGCGATCGTCGAACGGAGCTCGACGCTCTCCAATATCGTCGAACGGAGATCGATGATGTTGATGAACTTTCAGTTTCCTTTAGAAGCCCAGATCGTCGAACAGAGTTCAAAGATCTTTCCTTTTCAGCGATGAACCCTAATATAAAACTCATTTTTCGGTCGTCGTTCTCCCTTTGCGCCTTCATACTCTCTGCAAATTTTCTCTTTCCCTCCAAACTTTTCTACACTTGGTCGTTTGTTTGTTTATTTTTGGAGGAATCAATGGCAGTTTCAGTCGCAATCTTGGCCGCAATGAAATTTGACGCAGGCTTTGATATTGACATGGATTCTTTCGATAACAACGATCAAATCTTCAAGGACATTCTGGAACTTTTAAAAGACCAACATCTAGTTACCATAATGATTACAAGGATCAAATTGGCTGCAGATGAGATAAAGGAATGGGTGTATACTGCCCATAATCTGGATCAGAACACAGTGGTTGGAACCATCTCAGGAACTCAGGTATCTCTAACTCCTGCTGCTTTGACAGAGGTTTTTCAATCGAATTCTGGAGAAGATTCTGTTGAGCTTTCTGGAGAGTAATTTTCAAATATACTTGAAAGGATGGGACATTCATAAGCTAACCCTAGTAAATTGCTTAAGAAGACTCTGTCAGTTGAGTACATATTTCTTGCTGATATTGTTGGAAAAGTGCTGTTGGAAAAACACTCAGCTCATGATACCATCTCAAGGTATCAGCTCAGTTTGATGGGTGCCCTGGTGGACAAGAAGCAACTGAACTGGGGAGTAGTCTTTTTTGATTTAATCAAGAAGAAAATTAACAAGAACTTTGTTAATTTTGGGAGGATTTTAGGGCTGTTTCTTCATAATAGATGCCCTGCACTGCTTGTTTCCAGTGGGATGCACATCATTGCCTCCAAGAGGCTTACCTGTGCCCTATTTGGGAAATGGGACAAGCAGATTGTAAAGCCCAGCAGGTCCTCTGCAATCTCTTCTTCAGACACAACGATTGCATCAGTCTCTTCCCCTCAGGTTTCTGCCCCTGCAGAAGACTTGCCTGCTTCATCTCCTCCTTCTCCACCTATTGTTTGATCTACAACAGTCACCATCACAATTTCATCCCCCATTTCCATCCCATCTCCAACTTCAATCCCTTCTCCAACTCCACCATTAACTGAAGAAATCTTCCATCCACTACATCACTACCCACACCTGGACATCAATTCATCATCTCATATTCCATCATTCACTCTTATAGATGATTCCTATATAGATGATTCTCCTTCATCCCCTGTTCCGCCACCATCCTCATCCACTTCTTATCAACAACTCCTTCAGGACATCATTGCTCAACCATCATTCACACCATCCATTTCCATTCCATTATCTTCCATCTCCACAATTCCAATATCTCAACCATCACTTCCACCATCCACAGGTTCTCCAACAATATCTCCTGCTGCTCCAACTTCCATCCCTACCTATACTGAAGTCCCTCTTGAGCAAGTAGACATTCCAGCTATTGCAGACAGGCTATATGAGCTGATAGCTCCAAGGCTATCACTCATGCTGGAGACCTCTTTGGTTCCACTTCTAAAAATAGTTCAGGAGCTGTCTGCCAGGCTATCCTCTCTTCTTCCTCCTCAGGCAATCCCTTCTTCTTGGTGCCTTGATCCAGTTCTCACTGAATCTAGGCAGGGGGAGATGCCTTATGAAGCTGAGAGATTGCCTACTATAGTAACTTCACTCCAAGCTCCAGTAGCTCCAGTTGCAGTCATTACAGTGGACCCCAGGTCACTGTTGTCAGTTTTTGATTTTGTATACTTCAGCTGTCTTCTAGAAGAGCATACTGAAGATCTTACTAAGGCCATTGTGCCTATTTCCAGCTGTAACCCCAGCTTAATAAGTTCTTATATAAATTCCTTCAATACTGTTGACAGTGCTCCTTCTGTTTCTGTTACTCCTACTGCTGCTGTTGTTGCTCCTGTTTCTGAAATTTCTGTTTCTGAAATTTCTGTTTCTGAACCTGCTGTCATAGCTCCTTCTGCCAGTGCTGCTTCTACTCCAATTCCTGCTGCTGCTGTTGCTCCTGTTGTTGTTTCTACTGTCTCTTCTGCTCAGTCTCAACAACAGAAAGAATATCTCAAAAGGATTGATGCAGTGTATGATAATCCACAAAGCTCAGACAGTGATCAGTTTAGAACTGACTCTGATGATTCCTCTGCAACAATTGCAAGGAAAAGAAAAGCCAGAAGCAAGGCCATGAAGAGAGTTCCCCAAGAGAAAGTAAAAGATACAAATGATATTTCATATTATATACTGCATGATTGCCCTATTATAGAACCATGGATGCAGTACTACAGGAATCAATTGAAAGCCATGAAGAAGAAAAGAAAGTATGACAAAGGATCATCCCATTTCAATCCTCCTCCTCCTCCTTCACCTGATGCAGGTGCAGGTGGAAGTTCTGCCTTCCAATCTACTGCTAGAGGCCAAAGTTCATATCAACCTCAAGGAAGATCCCAGTACAGAGGAAATCAGTCTAGAGGTTACTAGTCCAGAAGAGGACAGTACAGAGGAAATCAAAGAGAACTCAAAGTGCACTCTAAAGGATATTTCGGGCAACATCCTTATCAAAGGGAAGGACAAGATCCCTCTGACAATACTTCTGGTCCCTTCCCTTATAAGCTTAAAGATCTATTCTCTTCTAGAGCTCCTCCTGATAATTATTCAAACAGATATGAGCCTCATGCTCCATTTGAAGACCCAGAAAATAATCTCACCTCATGGACAGCAAGAATGAAAGAATTGGCTGCACTAGACTAAATCAAGAAGGCTAGAGAACAAGGAAAAGATACATCCAGTATCACTACTCTATCAGATCAAAGAAAGAAAGAACTTAAGAGATACTCCTCCAGCAAATTCTTTGATTCAGAAAGTTATATGAAGCTGCATCCAGAAGTTGTAGTCCCCAGGCCAAAACATCAAACTTCTCTAGGTGAAGCTGATGATAGAAGATCCAAGAAAGAAGCTCTCAACCCCAACAGAGAAATAGATCTCATAAAGAGCAAGGAAAATGAATGATTCTGTAAGATGACAGTATTTTTTGTTTTCTGAACTAATCTGTGATAATGTCTGTGTTTCTGCAATGTTTTATTTGTTACATTTCTGCTTTGTATGTTTTTATTTTTCCAATGTCTGTAAATAGTAATCCTAACACAAATAGGGGGAGATTGTTGGAACACTCTATTACTGATTTGGGCAAGGATCGCTGTGTCCTTTAGGAAATTTGTTTTGACCTCCTTGTATAGATCTAAAGGTCAATTAGATTTAGTCTAAGGGTTAGTATTTAGGTTTGAAAGCTGCCCTCAAGACCCTCAAGACCAGATATTTCAGTTCAGGAGACTAAGTCATTTCGTCGAGCTCAGGGCGACGAATCGCCGAACTCCATTCGACGATCTCTGAGCTCACCTCGATGAATCGTCGAACTCCATTGGACGATCTCTGAGCTCACCTCGACGAATCATCGAACTCCATTCGATGATCTCTGAGCTCAACTTCAACGAATTGTCGAACTCCATTCGACGATCTTCGAGCTCAGAACGACGTTCCTGTCTCTAGTTTGTTTTTCTATCTCTGAGCTCAGTTCGACGATAGTTGAGCTCAGATCGACGCTTTCTGCTTCAGTTTAAGTCTAGTCTCTGAGCTCAGTTCAACGATAGTTGAGCTCAGGTCGACGTTTTTCTGGAGAGATCGACGTTTTTCAAGATTCAAATTTAGACAGTTATGGAATTATTCTCAGCATTTATGTCAAGGATCTTGTAGCCGTTTCAATTAATCTGGAGCAAGTTTCAAGGGATTTTCAAAGGAATATTTTATTGGACTTTCCTCTAGAAGACAAAATGCAGTTAAGGAAGTCATTTATGACAGGCTAACGGCTATCTTGGACAGAGAATCATTCTATTCAGATCTAAGGGAATAAAAGATTTATTCATATTCCGCTGGAAAATAACAACAACTATTACAACAACAACAACAAAAAGAGAAAGAGTTGCAGATATTCATAGACAGAATTCATACAGGAATACACATCACTGAAGGAGATCAATATTCTAAAATTTCTAGATCCATTTTTGATTCCAGTGTTCAAAGGCCATTATTATTCAAGACTCCAGACACCACACATTTCAGCTGCTGCTGGAATCATCTTTTGCTATAGATCAAATCTTCTGAAGGCCTATCACCCTACTGCAAAGCTTCACTTCCTGAACAACTATAAAACTCAGGGGGAGCTTTGACAACATCCACTATCTTCTCTCTGATTATTAACAGAGAAGATCATCCCTCTCTCTCTGTTGTAAAGGGTTTATCAAACTCCCTTCAAAAGTCTGTGTTGGTTTCTGAGACCTTGTCAAAACTCAGTGGTGGCAAGACACCTGATCAAAAAATCTGGTTTGGTTTTTGAGTACCTTATCAAAAGCTCATTGATGCCCAGGACACCTGATCAACTCATCCTACAGTGGATTCCTACCTAGGGTGGTAGAAGAGTGGATGTACCCAGATTGGTTGGGGAACCACTATAGCTCCTTGTGTCATCTGGTTGCTTATTTTCTTTTATTTTCTGGCTATGGTCTGTGATTGCTTTTTGATTAGATAGTTGTTGTGTTTGTTGTATTTGATTTGCTTTCCTGTTCACTTAGGAATACAATAAGAGTTGTAAAAAGTTTTTAGCAAGCACCATACTCTATTCACCCCCCTAGAGTATATCAGATCTAACATGCACTTTCAGACTCTGAGTCAGTTGATTCAGTTTCTTATTTGAACATTCTTTTTGAAGACTGTTCCATTTCTCCAGCATTTGAACTGAAGTTAGTTCTAGTTTCTTTTGATTCCTTATACAGAAACATTCTTTAATTTGCTTCTCCCAAGCATTGCACAGATATTGTTTTCTATACAGCTCCAGTTAGTACAGAACGTCTTCAGGACATTCAGGCAAGTTTTGTTGTTGTAAGACCCCCTTTTTCTCCTCTTTTTAAAAACACCGGGGTCTTAGGCCCAGAACCGCCGCTTTGCGGTGATACCTTTGCACCCGGGAAGGTCATCACTACAAAATGCCGAACCTGCCGGCCAAATCAATCGTAACTGTAGCAAATAGTAAAGCAAGTCCACAGAAATCACATGTATATGTAAATAATCTCCACGAAGGGAGTGTCCACAGATATACAGAAATATAAGATCTTGGGCTCATGCCCAGTACATCATGTCATCACTACAAATCTCTCAACGCGGAAGCAAATACTATAACTAATAATGATCAGGACTCACAGTCCCTGCCGCATGAACTCCGAAACTAGACTGCCCGATCTCCAAGCGTGCCAACCTCCGGGGCGGCTCCTCCATACTAGGCACCATGGTCCCCTAAAATGATGTGGTTCCAAAATCGTTAGTCTAGGAGACTAAGTCCTATCATCCCCCACCCCTTCCCCCATGGCCCCTAGGCACCGAGCAGAGAGGAAGAAAGGGGAGGCTTGAAGGTGGAGAGTAATCAAGAAACAGATGGTAGCGGACCTATACTAGCAATTTTTATAGTACATGTGGCAGTAAAGTAAAGTATAACCTTAACCTATACGGAACATATAAGCAAGAGATGTTTTACAGGGCTCCCATCGTATAAAAAGTCCCATACCAATTTATACGTTGGGGTGTCAGTTAATAACAACAATATATATATATGAAGAATTTAACCTTTAATTTATAAACTTGCCCACACAAGCTTATAGACTAAGGGGTCGTTTTGCAGGGCCTATTGTATAAGCATCCCATACCACTTATATAATAGGTCACAGGGGTTTTATGTTATGATTATGCTATGACATGCAAGTGGGTTGTGATGCGATCATACAAGTGCAACTTACCCACCCGACTCTGTGCACATAGACCTTTAGTTCCCCCTTTCTGGAGCCTCACCTCCCTGGATACCTCCGTAGTGGCAGACGGAAGCGGTGGGTTGGTCCTCGTCCACCTCTAAACCAGTAAAGCACTACCGGTCAGACCTATCGTACGCCTCAACGCTGGTGCACAAAGCGGACTCCTGCGTACTCTTGCTGGCTGGCACACCGGACTTCTGTTGGCGATGTGCTAGCCACACTTGTCGATTCAACGTATTGGGGTCGATGCATCGACACTCCAATACCAAAGACCCACCACCTTTATTTTATGCACATGCAACCTTATGTATCAGCACCGAGCCAAAGCTCCCCGGACCATCCCGTCCGTCACAAACATCAACTGAGCCAAAGCTCGCCTGGCCATCCTGCCCCTCACAAATATCAACCGAGCCAAACCAAATTCCCGAGACACCGGGGTGTGTGAAAGTGAACCCATAATTATTCTAGTTAATTGCTCTTTAAGATTTATCACTCCTACCGTTTATGTTAGCACAGGACTGTCCAAGGTATACCCCGTGAAGCGCTCTCGAAGGCACAAGGAACTACGATGGGATTACGCCCAATGCTCCCTTTCGTAAGCCACTTACTATTATTGGTTGCTACCCGATTTCCCGACCTTTAATTAATTTTACTGAACCTAGCCCTAGTGCAATTGACACTTCTTCCGTACGGGAAAGACGATCTTTCGTCGATCCCGTGCAGCGCCTAACTCTAGCCAATCCATCCCTCTACTCATCATACCACAAATAATGAATTTATTTTTATCTATCCAAACCATCATACCACTAATCTCAAGGCATGAATCAAATTATACTACAACATAATTTCTGCAATTTTTACTATATGCAGACAACTTAAGTTATATGACTCGTAATAAGGGAGGTACATCAAATAATCATCCAGTACTCCTATAATAATTATTGGAGGTCCATTACGAGCTTTGTGGACTTAATCCAGAATTTCACAATTTTCCTATTTATCTGATAATTTATTTAATTAATTTAGTAGCCAAAAATCTCATGTTTGAACATGAAGTACCAATTTCAGATAATATAATATTCCACCAAATTTTTGTTAAATATAATATGAATATATAACTCAAAATCCCAAGCCTCAAAATTTTCAAGTAAAGTTTATCACCTTAATTGTAATTTCAAATATATCTCATAATAATTCATTTTAAAAGAATTTACAGGATTAATAATTCCAAAAATTCGGAGAAACTTCATGGATGATTGTAAGGGCATATAAGTACTCTAGATCAAGTTTCACAATTTATCATTGAATAATAAAGTTTATATTTGATTTTCTCATAATACTCCAAGTTAAGGGGTTAATGAACAAATTATATCAATTATCCATCTAAAAATTCCAAATAAATTCCCCATATGAGCATACTGAAATAGGAACACTAATTCGCAAGTTGTATAATTTTTCAACAAGTATTGAGCTCTGTAAGAATTATTTAGCAAGTTTCCAAATATTTGAGGTTGTGAAGTAGGTATCCTAATTATGTATCCAAAAATCCCATTAAAATTCACGTGTGATTATTATGGTATAAAACTCCCTCTGCAAAATTTACATGATTGTTTTAAGAGCCTTTCTAACCTATTATAGTCCCATAATATTTGTGCCCGAGGCTAGGGTTAGGGTTTTGTGGGCCCTAACCTTCCCAAAATCCCTTATTATTTTTACCAGAAGGTTTTATCTATCCTATAACCCTCCCTAAAAAATTCCAAGATCATTCAATGTGTTTTGACCTCATACCCTTCACAAGGCACAAAAGACCTTCCTTAGGGTATGGCCTTAGATCTTAGGACAAACCAATTCCAATCTGCTCCATCTTTCATGATAAGGTGAAAGAAGCCATGCCAAGCTAGTGGCCCCAATCCCAACCTCTATTGAGGTGATTTGGCCACTCAAAACCCAAAATACAACTTTTGACCCAAATACCCCTTTTAGGGCAATGCTAGGGTTTGCATGATTTCTATTCAAACCACCACCACATGTGATGCAATTTTAACCAGAGATTTATATTTACCCTAAACACCTCTCCCCAAAATTTGGGTGAGTTTGGAGGTTATTTGGCCCTTAAATTAATTAACCCTAGATAAATTAAATATTTTCCAAAACTATAGAAAAATTCACCCCATAAATTCCAATCTTTGGGCAGCGCCTAGATAAGGTCTAGGAGGACTCCTTGCCAAAATTTCAATTATGTTGGACAAAGGATGAAGTGTGGGCACTCAGTTTAATGTCTGCCTAGCCCTAGATGTAGGTCCCACCAAAATGGGTGCCCTGGTCAAACCACGCACCCAAATTGGTTCAAACTAATTTTGTAGTAAACTAGACTCATCAGTCTACAATTTTAATGTTTATGAGGTTTTATGAAATAGCGTTTATATATTTTTAAAAATTAAGAACATTAAATACCTAAACGTGTGACATAATTTAAAATTCAGAATTATATTTCCTATAGTTTGAAATCATTTCCCGAACGAATCTTGGCGCAATATGGATAGCATCCCTTCATCTCCTTCCTCTAGCCGACGGATCTGATTGATCCTGCCTGGAGCATCTTCCAGCAGCTGCCGCCGGCGATCCGGCCACATCCCCAGCCGGCCACCGCCACCACCACCTCCGTTGAGGTGGTGGCCGTGGCCAAGCGGCGGCTTGCCCGCCGGAAGGCCGTTTTCCGACGATCCAGACAGTTGGATTTTTGCGGAAAATTCCAGAAATTTTGAACTTGGATAGGGCTCAATTGAGCCCGAACCTTGGACATAAGCATTTCTATGATCTAATCATGAGACAAGGAGAGGATGAGGACCTTGATGGGCGGCTGTAGCCTTGCCGATCGTCGGGAAACCATTTTGGTTGTGGTGGTGGTCGGATTTCTGCAACATCACTATGAAACTGCTTGGTTCCTTCACGTAAATGGTGGGACTGACACCTTGGAGTCCAGTGAAAGTTTTAAGATGAAGAGAAGGGGTGTTAGGTGGCTGTATGGAGCTTTGCCATTATTGGCCTTAGTCAACAATGGCGGCCATGGTAGGTAGGGGGGAAAGCTGGCTCTAGCTAGTCAAGGAGTAGCTGGTTGGATTGGGGATGCATTCTTGGTCTTAAAGCAATGAATCAGAGGTTGGGGAAGGGGAAGGATTGAGCCCAAAGTCTCCTCCATCACTTCTCTTCTCTTTCTCTCTCTTTCCTTGAAGTTTCTCTCTCTCCTACTCACCAAGCTGAACTTTGGCTCCTACCTAACCCTATGGTAGCCCACATGTTTATTTCATCCACCAAAACATGGTTAGCCCAAGTGAATTGGGCTTGATCTTGAGTTAGCCCATTTGGGCTAACTTGACCTAAACTTTAACCATAGTTTACCTTGGTCAATTTGGTCTTTGTGGTTGGCCCTAATGGGTCCTTAGTGACCTATTAGCCTCCCCTAACTTCTAGGTGGGCTTGTCTTGGCTCTTTGGAGGTCACTTGACCCTTAAGCAGGGTACCTTGATTACTTTAGGGCTAGAGTTGACGTTTGTCAACTTAGCCCTTTTGATTGGTCCCAATGGGTCCTTCGTGACCCATTGGCCTCTCCCTAGGGTTATGAAGGTATGTGTGGGGTCACTTGGCTAAGGAAACTTCAATTGGCCCTTGTGCAGGTTAGTTTGACTCATTTGGGGGTAGAGTTGACTTTGGTCAACTTAACCCTTTGGACTGCCCTCCATGGATCCTTAGTGACACATTGATCCCACTTTAGGTGTAGGAAGTCCTTGGTAGGGTTGGTTGGGCTTTACGATGACACACTGCCCTTAGTTAGGGCACATTGCCCAATTTAGGCCTATGGTGGTTCTAGGTCAACTTGGGCACCCTGGGTTGACTTCAATGGACCTTTAGGGCTCCAATGGATCTTACAATGGGTTGATGAGACCATGGTGTGGTCTTGGAGTCTTGGTGAAGCCCTAAGGTCAAACCCTAGGTTTTGTGATGAGGTTGTGCCATAGGCAGACCAAGGTGATTCTCACCATGACCTTCTATCACTTGGCCCTTTTTAGCTTCCTAGGGTTTTGTCATGACCTAGTCATAGCCCAAACCACTCTTAGGGGTCTAGTTGGAAATGGGATGTTACAAATCCCGATAAACAAAACAAAGATTTCATCCCTGAAATCAAGATTAAGCCTACGACAATTTTTTTGGAAGAAAAGGAAACTTGTAACATACCATAAGAAGTGAAAGATTACATCTCGACGCCATATTTGCTACGTGGGGTTTAAAGGGAATCCTAAATCTTTGACCAATTTGCCCAATTGGCAAAGCCAAGATCCCAATAAATAAAAGATTAGCCTCTACTCTTCCTAGCATAATATCCTCCCGGACCTGGCCCCCCTCTGGCGTCCTTTGAAACACACTAGACCATCCCTTAATGTGTAATCCCCAGCAGTGCCTGCTTCTAAGGCCTGGAATACCGGCTCTTGCTGGGCATCCTACTTCTGCCCATCTCTGACTCGGTCTCTAATGTCATCTAGGGCAATCAAAGATGCTGGGTACTCTCGGTACAGCTCAGGGTGAACCTCGGACACAAAGGATGTCTGCATCTTTTCTAATGTCTGGATCAACTCCAAAGCCATCAGTAAGTAATTGAATTAACCCTAAAAAGTGGATGATTTACATGTGATCCCCCCATATGGGCACACCACTGCTTCCGCTGCTTAGTTTGTCCGCAAACTAAACCCGTGTGGGGGTGATACAGGGGTTGTGGACTACAACTTGTCGATCGAGGTTTCCTCTAATACCACTTGTAAGACCCCCTTTTGTTATCTCTTTTTAAAAACTTCGGGGTCTTAGGCCCAGGACCACCGCTTTGCGGTGACACCTTCGCACCTGGGAAGGTCATCACTATAAAATGCCAATCCTGCCGGCCAAATCGATCGCAACTGTAGCAAAATATTAAAGCAAGTCCACAGAAATCACATATATATGTAAATAATCTCCACGAAGGGAGTGTCCACAGATACACAAAAATATAAGATCTTGCGCTCATGCCCAGTACATCATGTCCTCACTACAAATCTCTCAACGCGGAAGCAAATACTATAACTAATAATGATCAGGACTCACAGTCCCTGCCGTCTGAACTCCGGAACTAGACTGCCCGATCTCCAAGCGTGCCGACCTCCGGGGCTGCTCCTCCATGCTAGGCACCATGGTCCCCTAAAATGATGTGGTTCGAAAACCATTAGTCTAAAAGACTAAGTCCTATCATCGCCCTCCCCTTCCCCTATGGCCCCTAGGCACCGAGCGGAGAGGAAGAAAGGGGAGGACTTGAAGGTGGAGAGTAATCAAGAAACAGATAGCAGCGAACCTATACTAGTAAATTTTATAGTACATATAGCAGTAAAGTAAAGTATAACCTTAACTTATACGGAACATATAAGCAAGGGATCTTTTACAGGGCTCCTATCGTATAAAAAGTCTCAAACAAATTTATACGTTGGGGTGTCGGTTAATAACAGCAATATATATATATAAAGAATTTAACCTTTAATTTATAAACTTGCCCACACAATCTTATAGACTAAGGGGTCGTTTTGCAAGACCTATTGTATAAGCATCCCATACCACTTATATAATATGTGACAGGGGTTTTATTCTATGATTATGTTATGACATGCAAGTGGTTTATGATGCGATCATGCAAGTGCAACTCACCCACCCGACTCTGTGCACATAGACCTTTAGTTCCCCCTTTCTGGAGCCTCACCTCCCAGGATACCTCCGTAGTGGCAGACCGAAGCGGTGGGTTGGGCCTCGCCCACCTCTAAACCAGTAAAGCACTACCGGTCAGACCTATCGTACGCCTCAATGCTGGTGCACAAAGCGGACTCCTGCGTACTCTTGCCGGCTGGCGCACCGGACTTCTGTTGGCGAAGTGCTAGCCACACTTGCCGAGTCAATATATTGGCATCGGTGCATCGACACTCCAATATCGTAGACCCATCACCTTTATTTTATGTACATGCAACCTTATGTATCAGCACCGAGCCAAAGCTCCCCGGACCATCCCGTCCGTCACAAACATCAACCGAGCCAAAGCTCGTCGGGCCATCCTGCCCCTCGCAAATATCAACCGAGCCAAACCAAATTCTCGAGACACCGGGGTGTGTGAAAGTGAACCCATAATTATTCTAGTTGCTCTTTAAGATTTATCCCTCCTACCGTTTATGTTAGCCGAGGACTACCCAAGTTATACCCCGTGAAGAGCTCTCGAAGCCACTATGAACTACGATGGGATTACGCCCAAAGCTCCCTTTCGTAAGACACTTACTATTATTGGTTGCTACCCGTTTTCCGGACCTTTAATTAATTTAACTGAATCTAGCACTAGTGCAATTGACACTTCTACCCTACGGGAAAGACGATCTTTTGTCTATCCCGGGCACCGCCTAACTCTAGCCAATCCATCCCTCTACTCATCATACCACCAATAATGAATTTATTTTTATCTATCCAAACCAGCAGACCGCTAATCCCAAGGCATGCATCAAATTATACTCCAACATAATTTCTGCAATTTTTACTATATGCAGACCACTTTAGCTATATGACCCGTAATAAGGGAGGTATAACAAATAATCATCCAGTACTCCTATAATTATTATTGGAGGGCCATTATGAGTTTTGTGGACTAAATCCAGAATTTCACAATTTTCCTATTTATCTGATAATTTATTTAATTAATTTAGTAGCCAAAAATCCCATGTTTGAACATGAAGTACCAATTTCAGTTAAGATAATATTCCACAAAATTTTTTATTAAATACAATATGAGTATATAACCCAAAATCCCAAGCCTCAAAATTTCTAGTAAAGTTTAACCCCTTAATTGTAATTTCAAATATAACCCATAATAATTCATTTTAAGATAATTTACAGCATTAATAATTCCAAAAATTTAGAGAAAATTCAAGGATGATTGTAAGAGTGTATAAGTACTCTAGATCAAGTTTCACAATTTATCATTGAATAATAAAGTCTATAGTTGATTTTCTCATAATATTCCAAGTTAAGGGGTTAATGAATAAAGTATAACAATTGTCCATCTAAAAATTCCAAATAAATTCCCCATATGAGCATACTGAAATAGGAACACTAATTCTCAAGTTTTATAATTTTTCAGTAAGTTTTGAGCTCTGTAAGAATTATTTAATAAGTTCCCAAATATTTGAGATTGTGAAGTAGGTACCCTAATTATGTATCCAAAAATACCATTAAAATTCACATGTGATTATTATGGTCTAAAACTCCCTTCGCCAAATTTTCATGATTGTTTTAAGAGTCTTCCTAACCTATTCTAGCCTCATAATATTTGTGCCCTAGGCTAGGGTTAGGGTTTTGTTGGCCCTACCCTTCCCAAAATCCCTTATTATTTTTACCAAGGGGATTTATCTATCCTAGAACCCTCCCTACAAAATTCCAAGATCATTCAAGGTGTTTTGACCTTATACCCTTCACAAGGCACAAAAGCCCTTCCTTAGGGTATGGCCTTAGATTGTAGGGCAAACCAATTCCAATCTACCCAATCTTTCATGATAGGTGAAAGAAGCCATGCCAAGCAAGTGGCCCAAATCCCAACCTCTGTTGAGGTGATTTGGCGACTCAAAATCGAAAATACAGCTTTTGACCAAAATACCCCTTTTAGTGCAAAGCTAGGATTTGCATGATTTCTGTTCAAACCACCTCCGAATGTGATGCAATTTTAACCAGAGATTTATGTTGACCCTAAACACCTCTCACCAAAATTTGGGTGAGTTTGGAGGTTATTTGTCCCTTAAATTAATTAACCCTAGATAAATTAAATATTTTCCAAAACTATAGAAAACTTGTACCCAAAAATTCCCATCATTGGGCGGCACCTAGATATGGTCTATGGGGACTCCCTGCAAAAGTTCAATTAAGTTGGACCAAGGATGAAGTGTGGGCACTTAGTTTAATGTCTGCCTAGCCCTAGGTGTAGGTCCCACCAAAATGGGTGCCCTAGTCAAATAAAGCACCCAAATTTGTTCAAACCAATTTTGTAGTAAACTAGACTCATCCGTCTACAATTTTCATGTTGATGACGTTTTATGAAATAGCCTCTATATATTTTTAAAAATTAAGAATATTAAATACATAAAGGTGTGACATAATTTAAAATTCAGAATTATATTTCCTATAGTTTGAAATCATTTCCCGCATGAATCTTGGCGCAATATGGATGGCATCCCTTCATTTCCTTCCTCCAGCCGACAGCTCCGATTGATCCCGCCCGGAGCATCTTCCAGCTGCTACCGCCGGCGATCCGGCCACCTCCCCGGCCGGCCACCGACACCACCACCTCCGTTGAGGTGGTGGCCGTCGCCAGGCGGTGGCTTGGCCGCCGGAAGGCCGTTTTTCGGCGATCCCGACAGTTTGATTTTTGCGGAAAATTTCAGAAATTTTGAACTTGGATCGGGCTCAATTGAACCCAAATCCTGGACCTAAGCATTTCTATGATCTAACCATAAGACAAGGAGAGAAGGAGGACCTTGTTGGGCGGCTGTAGCCTTGCCGATCTCCGGGAAACCATTTTGGTGGTGGAGGTGGTCGGATTTCTGCAACAGCACTATGAAACTGGTTGGCTCCTTCAGGTAAATGGTGGTACTGACTCCTTAGAGTCCAGTGAAGGTTTTAAGATGAAGAGAAGGGGTGTTAGGTTGTTGTAGGGAGCTTTTCCATTATTGGCCTTAGTCAACAATGGCGGCCATGGTAGGTAGGGGGGAAAAGCTGGCTCTAGCCAGTCAAGCAGTAGCTGGTTGGATTGGTGATGCATTCCTGGCCTTAAAGCAATGAATGGGAGTTTGGGGAAGGGGAAGGATTGAGCCCAAAGTCTCCTCCATTACTTCTCTTCTCTTTCTCTCTCTTTCCTTGAAGTTTCTCTCTCTCTCTCTCCTACTCACCAAGATGAACTTTGGCACCTACCTAACCCTATGGCAGCACACATGTTCATTTTATCCACCAAAACATGGTTAGCCCAAGTGAATTGGGCTTGAGCTTGAGTTAGCCCATTTGGGCTAACTTGACCTAAACTTTGACCTTGGTCGACCTTGGTCAATTTGGTCTTTGAGGTTGGCCCTAATGGGTCCTTGGCGACACATTGGCCTCCCCTAAGGTATAGGTGGGGTTGTCTTGGCCCTTTGGAGGTCACATGACCCTTAGGCAGGGTACCGTGATTACTTTAGGGCTAGAGTTGACTCTGGTCAACTTAGCCCTTTGATTGGTCCCAATGGGTCCTTGGTGACCCATTGGCCTCTCACTAGGGTTATGAAGGTATGTGTGAGGTCTACTTGGCTAAGGGAACTTCAATTGGCCCTTGTGCAGGTTAGTTTTACTCATATAGGGTTAGAGTTTACTTTGGTCAACTTAACCATTTGGACTGGCCTCCATGGGCCCTTAGTGACCCATTTATCCCACTTTAGGTCTAGGAAGTCCTTGGTAGGGTTATTTGGGATTTACCATGGCACACTACCCTTAGTTAGGGCACCTTGTCCAATTTAGGCCTATGGTGGTTCTAGGTCAAATTGGGCACCCTGGGTTGACTTCAATGGACCCTTAGGGCTCCAATGGATCTTACAATGGGTTGATGAGACCATGGTGGGGTCTTGGAGTCTTGGTGAAGCCCTAAGGTGAAACCCTAGGTTTTGTGATGAGGTTGTGCCATAGGCAAACCAATGTGATTATCACCTTCACATTCTATCACATGGCCCTTTTAGCTTCCTAGGGTTTTATCATGACCTAGTCATGGCCAAAACCACTCTTAGGGGTCTAGTTGGAAATGGGATGTTACAGTTGATACTACAATTGTGGAATCTGTTGGCCCAACTTATCAGGCTATTCAGGCAAGCTGTGTTTCTAACATAGTTGTGGAACCTGCTTGCCCAACTTATGTTATGGATGATAGTCCTATACCAACTCTAGATGAGTTAATTGCACAGGATATTGCACTAGAGATTGACCAAATGTAAAAAGATCATGAGATAAAGGATCTTCTGCTGACTGATAAAGATGTAGATGATTCTCAGATGCTCTCAGAGATTGTTGTCCCTCCTCAAGTTGTTCTACCTCCAGCTCCTCCCCAGACTGAAAAGTTGTTGATCTCTCCAGAAGATCTAAATGAAATAAATGCAATATATTACAATCCACAGAGTTCTTCTGAATATGATACAGATGATGATGATGATGAAGATGATGATCACAGCTCTAAGAAGAGAAAGCTTAAGAAGAACGCTCCTCTGCCTGTTCCTAAACCTAACCCCATATTATATTCTGAACAATATCAAACATTACCCAGGAATGCCTCACTGGATGAAATTGTCAAAGAATGAACAGAAAGCAAGTAAAAAGCCAAGGAGATACTCCCCCCCTCCTCCTTAAAAAAAATTTGGAGAGGTCCTCCTCCTCCTCCTCCAGCTTCAGGTGCAACTGGAATTGCTAGCCAGAGACCCACATCAGTTACTAAAATCTATCAGAGGCAAGGCAGACCCCATCAATCTTCTGGAAGCAGATATCCCAAGCAGCAACATCATCACTCCTCCAGAAGCCATGCTCTTCCTCCTGCCAACCTTTCAAGTCCTCCCAGAACCTCTTCCCCTCCTAAAAGAGACATTAGTCTTGAAGACCCTCCTATTGTAACCTATGACCTGGAAATGGATCCTAATACATGGATGGCTAGGTTTAATGAGCTAATTGCTCTATCTCAAATCAGGAAAGCCAGATAAGAAGGTAAGGATACTTCCCAATTCTCTACTATGTCCTCCTACAGGAAGAAAGAACTTAAAAGATATTAGGTGGGAAAGCTATTCAATGCAGATGAATATATGAACCTCCATCCTGAAGTTGTTGTTCCCAGGGCTGTAACTCAAAAGACTCTTGGTGATGCAGACATGAAGATGAATGTCAAAGAAGCAACTGATCCTAACAGAACAATCATATTTGCTAAATCTTCTGCCCCTCCCAAAGACTATTAATTTTATTTTCTGATTGTTTTAATGTCTTGAACAATATCTGTACCATAGCTCTTAACTATTGTTGATAGCTTGTTTATTCTATCAGTTCTATAATTTCTGGTATGTTTCTGTTTTTATTTGTTTTGAAGTAACCTCACCCAAATAGGGGGAGATCGTTGGAGCCCCCTGATGGAGACGATGACCTCCAACCTAGTGAAGATTATGTCAGCATGCTCGCGGACGACCTCCAACCTAGTGAAGATGATGTCAACATGCTCGCTGATGATCTTTCTCCGTCTCCACTCAAAGACTTACGGTATCATGACAATCATGCGGAGCGACGCTACAATCTTCGCCCTAGGCGCAAGACAACTACATAGTTGAACTTATTTTATTCTAGGCTTGAGAGCTTTTATATTTTTATCATGCTTTAATTTAATATTTGGAGTGTTTTATTTCTATGTTTATTTGGGCTGCAAATAGCCAAGACTTTGTGTTAATCCTATAAATAGGCATGTAATGTTTTTGTTTAAGTGAAGTGAGTGAAATTTTAAGAAACCCTAACTAAAGAGTCTTCCCCTTCTCTTTCTACACTCCCTAGCCGCCGGTTTTCTATTCTCTTTTTCTCTCACGTTATCGGCCCGCACCTTTTTCCGCCCCTTTCCTAATTCTCCTTCTCCTACCCGAGCAGCCACCATTAACCTAACCACCGAGCAGCCATCCATCTCCACTACCCGAGCAGCCCTCCATCTCCTCCAAAACGAGCAGCCCCCATCTACATGACCCGAACAGCCCCAACTCCTCCAACCCGAGCAGCCACTATTAACTCCACCCGATCCGCCCCTTACACGCAAGCGATCGCCCCCCCCCAAAAAAAGAACGCACAGTCTGAATCCAGCCACTGTGTTTTCCCCCAACGCGAAGTGAGGAAGGCAAAAAGTTTTCCTCTCCAACCGGCGCGACTCCGGCGAAACCGCGGAAGAGAGATCCTCGAGTGAATCAGAATCACCTATTCTGATTTGGGTAACGAATCGTTCTACTTTTGTGTGTGATTCTCCATCCTAGATTTTCTTGTGGTGGATGTGACTTTTGCCTAACTTGGGAATCGTTAAATATTTTGTTGGTTTGTCTCTCCGATTGCACTTTGTTGTTCTTCCTATCTTTGAATATTTTCCGAAGAGGATTTGGCAAACCGTCACACTTTTTGTTGGGAGAGATCTACCATTTTTCCGAATCGAACTTTTCGGTAGATCCCTTTTGGTACAACTATTGCTCGTTCGGACCGGGTGGGTCCATTTAGCTTGAGAGGACAAAGGCCTATAGCCTTTTGTTCGATCTTAAAACGGCGTGGCTACCGTTCGTTAGCATAAGCTTGATAATTTGTCCTACGAGTGAGCTGCGTTTTTACTACCATGCGAGTGTAGAAGCGGGATATAGCGAGAGTCACGTGTTACGACATATAACCAATCGTGTAGACAAACCTAGCCTACATCACCCCTGTTTTATTTGGGCTAGTGTTGGAACACCCTATTACTAATTTGGGTCAGGATCACTATGTCCCTAGGAATCTGTGTTTTGACCTTCTGTATAGCTTAATAGGTCAATTAGAATTGAGTCTAAGGGTCAGTAGTCTAGGATTGGAAGCTGCTCTGAAGACCCAAGTTTTTCTGGAGACTAAGTCCAAATCGTCGAGCTCAGCACGACGTTTCGTCGAACTCCGGTCGACGATCGTCTAGCTCAACTTTGGCAGATCGTCGAGCTCCATTCGACGATCGCTGAGCTCAGCCTCATAATATCGTCGAGCTCTGGTCGACGATCGCTGAGCTCAACTTCTCAATATCGTCGAACTCCATTCGACGATCGCTGAGCTCAGGTCGACGATTTTGACTCTGCACTGGATCCTTATCTCTGAGCTCAGTTCGACGATCTTTGAGCTCAGATCGACGATTTCTTTGCTGCTTGCATTTTCCAATTCGCTGAGCTCAGCTCGACGATAGCAGAGCTCAGTTCGACGATTTCAGTTATCTTTCAGAATTCAAATTCAAATCAGATAGAAGTTATTCTGCATTTAATTCAGAAGATCTGCCAGCCATTTTCATTTACTTCTGGAGCAAGTTTCAAGGGATTTTTCAAGGAACAATTCAGTGGACTTTCCTTCAGAACATATTATGCAATTAAGGCTGTAATTAATTCAGACCAACGGCTATCTTTGACAGAGCAATTTTCTATTCAGACTCAGAGAATAAAAGAGAATGTTTTTTGAATAAAGACAGAGAATAGACAAGAACAAAAAATAGAGATTGACAAGAACAGGACACATCTCTCAATATACAGAGACTCTGAAAAATATTCTGTCAACAAGAATTCAGAAGAACACTCATCAAGAGATCAAGCTTTCAAACATTCTTCAGATCTCTTCAGCTCTCAAGTGTTCAAGGCCAACATCATTTCAAGACTCCAGACAATCAACATTTCAGCTTGCTGAAATCATCTTCTGCTGGAGATCTATTTTTGAAGGCCTATCACCCTCAGCAAAGCTCATCTTCCTGAAGATCAAGGACTCAGGGGGAGCTTTGAAATCAATCCACTTAGTCTTCTCAGTTGATTGAGAAAGAGAAGACTGCCATAACTCTCTCACCCCCTCTCTGTAAAGGGTTTTTCAAACTCCCTTCAAAAGTTTGAATCTGGTTTTTGAGCACCTTGTCAAAAGCTCATTGGTGGCAAGACACCTGATCAAAAAATCTGTTTTGGTTTTTGAGCACCTTATCAAAAGCTCATTGGTGCCCAGGACACCTGATCAACTCATCCTGCAGTGGATTCCTACCTAGGGTGGTAGAAGAGTGGATGTACCCAAGTTGGGGAACCACTATAATTCCTTGTGTCATCTGGTTCTGCATGTTTTCTTTTTGTTTCTGGCCTAGATTTTCTTGTGCTTAATTTCTGCATAGCTTAGTTTTATTTCTGCTTCCCTGCTTACACTCATTACAACAATTGTTGTAAAGCTTTGCAAAAGTTTTTCTTTGTATTTTAAAAAGCACCATATACTCTATTCACCCCCCCTTTAGAGTATATCAGATCTAGTTTCCCCTTTCAATTGGTATCAAAGCGAGGTTGGTTAAACATACCATATCTGTTTGGTTGTACAGGCTAACACCTGAACCCCAAAGATCCCAAACTAGATCCTTCTTTTTATATTTCATTATTAGATTTAGCTTGCACAAATCATGGCCCAAAACAAAGATTATGCTAGCACCAGACCTCCAGTGTGCAATCTGTCAAAGTTTGCACTTTGGAAAGCAAGGATTAAACTCTACATGAATTCTATTGACGAGGACATTTTTAATTCTGTTTTGACAGTGTGTCCAAGACCCCAGAAAGTACAAGCACAAATGCTGTTCCACCTCCATCAGGAACAGATGCTGACATCAAAAGGTGGAAAGTAGCTGATGCCAAGGCAATGAACATTCTAGCTCAGACAATGTCAGATGACATTTTTCAAAAGGTAGCTGAATGCAATTCAGCCAAGGAGATTTGGGACAAGCTTTCAGAAATTGTCTCTGGCTCAGCTGATGAGAGAAAGGACAGAAGATCTCATCTCATCTCCCAATATGAGAACTTCAAGAAGGGAGAAACTGAGTCAGTGGGAGACATGTACAACAGACTGAGTCTAATTGTCAGTGAACTGAGGACATTAGACAAAGAGATCTCACTGACAGAACTTAATGACAAGATCCTAATGTGCTTCCCCAGCACTTGGGATTCAAGAATCTGGCCAATTAAAGATGCCAGAAGTCTGAATGAGATCACCACTGAAGCCTTGTTGGGTAAGCTCAAATCTTATGAGCTACTCATCAAGAACAGAGAAGAAGAACAGAAGGCTGCTTCACCAGCCACAAGAAAGAGAAGACTATAGCATTTAAGGCAGCTGAGGATCTGCCTGAAGAAAAAGGTACAGGCAATGATGAACTTCTCAGCTTGCTGGCCAAAAGATTCTACAAGATGGCCAGAAAGGACTTCAGAAGAAGATCATACAAGGAGCAGGATAAGCCAAGGTATGACAAGTCCATTGGCAATAGCAAAGACATTATTTGCTTTGGTTGCAGGAAACCAGGGCATATGGTTCCTGACTGTCCAGAAAACAAGAACAAGGACAGAAGGGACAGAAAAGAAAGAAGAAAGGAGAAGGACTCCAAAAGGCATGGAAATAGCAAACCTTCCTCCAGCAAAAATAAGCACACAAGGAAAGGATTTGTTGCTGAATCCTGGAGTGAGACTGAAGAGGAGTCAGAAGCCTCTTCCAGCTCAAGTGATGATGAGGATGATGCAGAGGAAAAAGAATTCTGCATGATGGCAATCAATGACTCACAACACAACTCAGAGGAAGAGGAGTCAGAGTCAGACTCAGAGACTCAACCTGAAGAAGATCAGGTAATCAGCTCTTTTGATTTCACTTCAGAAGATTTTAAACTTGAATTTAAAGCACTATGTTTAGACCTGCTAAAGTCTGAGAAAGAGATCATCTCTCTCAGAAATCAATTATCTGAACAAAATGCTTTAAAATCAGAAAACCTCAAACTCTCTCAGGAGTTGGAGAACTATAGGGAACAGATAGCTTCACTGAAGAGTGAGCTCTCTGAGGCCAAGAAGCTTGAAGAATCTCTCAATGGGAGAAGCATCAAGCTGATGGACATCACAAGCACAGTGAACTCAAGATTCAACAGTACACTGGGCTTGGGTGCCTCATCCAGCCAACCTATTGTTCTAACAACCCCTATCAAGTTCATTTCTGACAAGGGAAAGGGAGTTGTAGAGGTTGCCAGGAAAAATTCTGATCTGCCTCAGAAAACAAAGTCCAGTACAAATCGTCGAACGGAGATCGACGATCGCCGAATGAAGATCGACGATCGCCGAACGCAGCTCGACGATCTCAGGACAAATCGTCGAACGCTGATCGACGATCTCAGCCAAGATCGTCGAACGCTTCTCGACGATCCCATATACCTGACCTCAGCCATAGTCGACCGTCGAACGGAGCTCGACGATCTGACCCACGATCGTCGAACGCAGCTCCAAGATCGTCGAACAGAGGTCAGAGCTCTGGAAATTTTTTCAAAGGCAAGTCAAAATTGAATCCTAAGGGTTCTTCATCCCAAACCTTTAACCCTTATACTGAATGGATTATACCTCCAAGGAGATATCATCCTGAAGGATATAAGAGTCAGCCAGGGATGTCTTTCATTTCTGAATTTAAAGGTTATCAACCTAGGCCCAAGGTAAACTGGGTCAAAAACAAGTGAATTGCTTTATGTGCAGGTGAAGACCTATCCAACATCTAACCAGCAATGGTATTTGGATAGTGGGTGCTCTAAGCACATGACAGGGAACAAGGACAACCTAAATTCCTTTAGAGCCAAGCTTGGACCCAAAGTTATCTTTGGTGATTCCAACTTTGGACAAACTAAAGGATATGATGCAGTCCAGATTGGTTCTGTAACCTTCAAGAAGGTAGCATATGTGGAAGGACTGAAGCACAACCTAATCAGCATCAGTCAGCTATGTGATGAAGGCTACCAGGTGACCTTCAGCAAAACTTATGCAAAATCAAGTCAGAGGACAACACAACTGTGTTGACAGGTAAAAGGAAAGGTAACATCTACCTAGTAGATTTTCTTTCAACTACTATAGATATCTGTTTATTCAATTCAGTTTGTAGACCAAATGTTTTATGGCATAAGAGACTAGGACACCTAAACCTTAGAACTATTGCTAGGCTATCCAAGGACAACCTTGTTAGAGGACTACCTTCTGGCCCCTACAAGAAGGAAGGACTCTGCAAGGCTTGTCAATTAGGCAAGCAAACTAAAAACAGTTTTAAGTCACTTAATAAGAGTGATTCACCTAGGATATTGTATCTGTTACACATGGATCTATTTGGACCCATCACAGTACAAAGCCTAGGAGGGAAATCCTACACTTTAGTGATTGTAGATGACTTCTCTAGATTCACTTGGGTGTTCTTTCTAAGGAAGAAGTCTGATAACTTTAAGTGTCTGACAGAGTTTCTCAAATGTATAAAGATTGAGTTCAATACTCACATTGCCCTGATCAGAAGTGATCATGGGACAGAGTTTGATTCTCTTCTTATGCAAGAGTTCTGTCAGAGTGAAGGGATCAGGCATACTTTCTCAGCTCCTAGAACTCCTCAACAAAATGGGGTAGCTGAAAGGAAAAATAGAACCCTTATTGAATCTGCCACTACATTGTTGTCAGATGCTCATCTACCTCTATCCTTCTGGGCAGAGGCAGTGAACACCTCCAACTATGTGCTGAACAGAAGTCTGATACATAAACTGAAGGGAAAGACTCCCTATGAATTACTCAAAGGGAAGAAACCTAAAGTTGACTATTTCAAAATTTTTGGTTGCATTTGCTATATTCACAATAATGATAAGAAACATCTAGCAAAATTTCAAGCCAAAGCTGATGAAGGAGTGTTTCTGGGATACTCCATGATCAGCAAGGCCTATAGGGTATATAATAAATCATCATTGAAAATTGAGGAATCTGTTCATGTTTCTTTTGATGAAACTAACATGTCTTTCAAGGAGAAGATTTCTTCTACCATAGAACCTTTGCAGGAACACTCTCTAGTTGAAGATATGAACAAGCTACAGGTTGCTCAAGAAGATGAAAGCAGTGAAGATGAAAGCAATGCTCAACATATTGAAGCACAACCTGAAGAGCCAGTTGTTGTACCACAAGAGGAAACAACAACACAGGTTGGTGAACAATCAACACCCCCTGTTGATTTAGTAACATCAAGAGACCATCCAATTACCCAAATAATTGGAGAAATCTCAGCTGGTGTGCAAACCAGAAATCAGGTCAACCAAAACCTGTTGCACACCTGCTTCCTTTCTCAAATTGAACCTCAGTCCATTCAAGATGCAGAGCAAGATCCACACTGGATCATTGCCATGCAAGAGGAGTTGCATCAATTTGAGAGGAACAAAGTATGGGAACTAGTGCCCAAGCCTAAGGATCATTCCATTGTTGGAACAAAATGGGTATTCAGAAACAAACTGGATGATCAAGGAGTAATAATAAGGAACAAGGCAAGGCTAGTTGCCCAAGGATATTCTCAAGAAGAAGGAATTGACTACGACCAGACCTTTGCACCTGTTGCAAGATTGGAAGCCATCAGAATTTTTCTAGCTTATGCAGCTCACAAAGGCTTCAAGGTTTATCAGATGGATGTCAAGAGTGCCTTCTTAAATGGAGACATCAAAGAGGAAGTCTATGTCAGACAACCTCCAGGTTTTATCTCTCCAACTCATCCTGATTTTGTTTTTAGATTAAATAAAGCATTATATGGTCTCAAGCAAGCTCCTAGAGCATGGTATGAGACCCTAGCATGCTTTCTTTGGAAAATGGTTTTATAAGGGGTAGAGTAGACCAAACTCTTTTCATTAGAACCCATAAGTCCCATACCCTACTAGTACAAATCTATGTAGACGATATCATTTTTGGTTCTACTGACTCAAAATTGTGCAGAAGGTTTTCTAACCTAATGCATTCTAAATTTGAGATGAGTAGCATGGGTGAGCTATCCTTCTTCCTAGGATTGCAAGTCAAACAACATGCTGAAGGCATCTTTATTTCTCAAACCAAATATGCTAATGAGCTGGTTAAGAAATTTGGCATGTCTGAGGCATCTTGTATGAAAACACCCATGCCTACCAATGCTGTATTGGATGCTGATGAACATGGGAAACCTGTTGATCAGACAACATATAGAGCAATGATTGGCTCTTTACTGTATCTTACAGCTAGTAGACCAGATATAATGTTTGCTACATGTATATGTGCTAGATTCCAAGTTAGCCCTAGAGAGTCACACCTCACATTAGTAAAGAGGATTCTTAGGTATGTTAAAAGTTGTCCAAATCTAGGTCTCTGGTATCCAAAAGATTCAGCATTTGAGTTAACTGGATTCTCTGATGCTGATTATGCTGGATGCAGAATTGACAGGAAAAGCACCAGTGGAACTTGTCAGTTCCTTGGTGATAGACTTGTCTCTTGGTTTTGCAAGAAACAAACATCTGTGTCAACTTCAACTGCTGAAGCTGAATATATGGCTGCAGGCAGTTGTTGTTCACAAATATTGTGGATTCAAAATCAACTCCTAGACTATGGTTACAACTTAGAGAAGTCAAAAATCTTTTGTGACAATACAAGTGCTATCTCCATAGCTCAAAATCCAGTCCTCCATAGTAGGACAAAACACATAGAGATTAGGCATCACTTCTTAAGGGACAATGTTGAAAAGAATAAAATTGAACTGCAATATATCCCAACTGATTTACAAAGGGGAGATATTTTCACCAAGCCTTTGGATGAAAAGAAACATACTTTCTTCCTAAATCAGTTAGGAATGTTAGATGGAGGAAGTCTTAAATAATACTCAAGATTTTGAAAGCTAAAAATTGACCAAGACTAGGCAAAATTTCTGATTTTCCTTAGTGTCTAAAATTTCTCTGATCTCTGAACTGCGCTCGACGATTTCCCCAAAGATCGTCGAACGGAGTTCGACGATTTCCAGAATCGTCGAACTGAGTTCAGCGCTCCTCAGATAGTATGAACTATCTCTTCTGGTCAACGATCGTCGAACGGCGCTCGACGATTTTGTTCACTGAACGATCGTCGAACGGAGCTCGACGCCTTTCCAGATCGTCGAACGGAGATCGACGATTTTGGAGTCTCTTCAGATTCCTTTAGAAGCCTCGATCGTCGAACTGAGTTCAACGATCTTTCCTTTTCTGCGTCGAACCCTAATATAAAACTCATTTTTTCGCCGTCGTTCTCTCTTGCGCTTTCAATTTCTCTGCAAACTTTTTCTTCCCTCCAAACAGTTCTACCTTGGTCGTTTTGTTTGTTAAGTTTTTTGCAGGTACCATGGCCGTTTCAGTTGCTGTACTCGCTGCAATGAAATTTGATGCGGCTTTGACATCGATCTCGACTCCTTCAACACAACCGATCAAGTCTTCCAGGACATTCTCAGTTTGTTCAAAGATCAGCACTTATCTGCCCTTATGACAACCAGAATCAAACTTGCATCTGATGAAATCAAAGAATGGGTATACACTGCCCACAACCTTGACAACAATACCATAGTTGGTTCTATTGGTGGCACCCAGGTACCTCTGACCCCAACAGTCCTCACAGAGGTTTTTGGTTTAAGGAATGGTGAAGACTCTGCTGACCTTTCTGGAGAAGAATTCTCTGATGTACTTGCCAGGATGGGTCATCCTGAGGGGAACCCTAGCAAGTTGTTTAAGAGGAACCTGTCAGTGGAATACAGGTTTCTGGCTGATGTAGTAGGCAAGGTTCTCTTGGCCAAACATTCTGCTCATGACACCATCTCCAGATATCAGCTCTGCCTCATGGGAGCTCTGGTGGACAGAAAAAGCTTGAACTGGGGAGAAGTATTTTTTGATCTGCTGAAGAAAAAGATAAACAAAACATTTGTGAACTTTGGAAGAATACTGGGAATCTTCCTTCAGGCTAAGTGCCCTACCCTGCTAGTCTCCTCTGGAGTGCACATCAATGCCTCCAAGAGACTCACCTGTGCCCTATTTGGGAAATGGGACAGGCAAATCATCAAGCCCAGCAGGCCCTCTCCATCTGCCCCTTCAGGCACCAGGACTCTAAGAGTCACTCCACCCCAGGTCTCTGCCCCTGCAGAAGACCTGCCTGCTGCTAGTGCTGCTTCTCCTCCTCCTCCAAGCTCAACCCTACCTCCAGCTCCATCCACCACTCCAGCCTCATCCACCATTACAATCTCCAGCCCATCTCCAACCTCTATTCCATCTCCAACAATTTCCTCTCCACCAGCAGACCACTTCCACCCCCCTTTCTCCTATCCCCCACCAGATGTCACCTCATCCCCATCCCTTCCATCCTTCACTCTCCTGGATGAATCCTACATGGATGATTCCCCCTCCTCTCCTCCAGAATTGCCATCCTCCTCCACAACTTTCCAAGACCTTCTCCACCAAATTATTGATCAACCCACCTTCACTCCCTCCATATCCATCCCTCTATCCTCCATCTCCACCATCCCCTCTCCTGAACCATTCATTCCACCCTTCAGCCCTCCTCCTCCAGCTCCATCAGCCATCCCTGTACCCTCTACCTCTGCTCCTCTCATTGAGCATGTAGATCTCCCAGCCCTTGCTGATCAGTTGTATGAGCTCCTTGCACCTAGGCTCTCTCTTCTCATGGAGGCCTCTTTAGCTCCTCTACAACAATCAGTGGCAGCTCTCTCTGCCAGGCTTTCCTCTTTCCTTACTCCTCTAGCAGCACCCCCAGCAGTGTGTCTTGATGCACAGGTATCTGCATCCAGGCAGGGGGAGATGCCCTATGAAGCCAGCCTTCATGCTGCTGTTGCTGCTGCTGCTCGTCCTGCTGTTTCTGCTTCTGCTACTAGTTCTGTGTCTGCTTCTGCTGCTGCTGCTACACCAGTACTAGCAATAGGCCTAAGGTCTTTGCTATCTACTTTTGATACTGCTTACTACTGCTGCCTCCCAGAGCCATATGCTGTCCAGCCCCCAGAGGTTCTTGCTGCCCAGCTCTCTGAAGATCTGTCCAAGGCTCTAGTGCCCTTCTCTTGCTGTGACCCCAGAATCATTTCTGATTTTATTCTGTCAGTGACTGCTGCTTCTGATGATGTTACTACTGCTGCTGCTGCTGAAGACAATGTTCCAACTGCTGCTGTTGAGCCCATTTCACAGGATTTTCTGATGACAGAGGCTGTTGCTTTTGAGCCTGCTGTAGAAGTTGTTGTTTCTGAAGCTGCTGCTGCCCTCATGCCTGAAGTAATCACTGTTGTTTCTTCTGCTGCTCCAGTACCTATAGTTACATCTGCTGCTGCTCCTGTTGCTGCCCCTTCTGCTTCTGCCCCATCAGCTGCTGTTAAATTAAAAGAGGATTTGATGAAGAAGATTGATGCCTTGTATGATGCACAAAGTTCTGAATCTGAGGATTATAACACTGCTTCTGATGACTCATCTGCCACAATTGCAAAGAAAAGAAAGGCAAGAAGTAAGGCTTTGAAGAGGGTTCCTCCTGCCAAAGTTAGAGATGATAATGATGTTCCCTACTATATTCTGCACAACTGCCCAATCTCTGAGCATTGGATGCAATTCTCTAAGAACCAGTTAAAGGCTATGAAGAAGAAGAGGAAATATGAGAAAGGTTCCTCTCAGTTCAAGCACCCTCATCCTCCTCCACCACCTCCACCTGATGCAGGTGCAGGTGGCAGCTCTGCAAGTTCAGGCCCTGCTAGAAGCCAGGCTCCCTACCAACCTCATGCTAGAACTTATCAAAGGGAAAGCCAGTCTAGGGGCTCTTACTCTAGAAGGGGAGGATATAGGGGAAACCAAAGAGAGACTCAGGTTTACTCCAAAGGGCATTCCAGGCAGCACCCTTACTCTAGGGGAGGACATGTTCTTCTGATACATCTTCTGGTCCTTTCCCCTATAAGCTCAAAGATACTGTGACTGCCAGGACTCATCAAGATACTTCTTCCAACAGGTATGAGCCACCTGTTCCATTTGAGGACCCTGAGAAGAATCCTATGGCTTGGACTGCTAGAATGAAAGAGCTGGCTGCTTTAGATCAAATCAAGAAAGCCAAAGAGAAAGGCCTAGACACTTCCAACATCTCCACAATGTCAGAACAAAGACAGAAGGAATTAGAGAGATATGCCTCCAGAAACTTTTTTGATGCAGACAGGTACATGGAATTGCATCCAGCTGCAGTGGTTCCCAGGGCTTCAAAGCAAATTTATTTGGGTGCAGCTGATGATACCAGATCCAAACAACAAGCTTTAGATCCTAACAGAGAAATTAAAATGGTAAAAGGCAAAGAAAAGGAATAACTCTGTAAGGTGATAATTCTTGGTTTCTCTGACTGCCTTCTGGATATCATGCTTTTATATATCTCTGTGATGGTTCTGTGATGTATAGCTGCTATTGTTTTTATGTTTCTGTGACTGTATGATGTTGTTTGTTTTTCCTATGTCTGTAAATAGTTTTCCTAACCCAAATAGGGGGAGATTGTTGGAACACCCTATTACTAATTTGGGTCAGGATCACTATGTCTCTAGGAATCTGTGTTTTGACCTTCTGTATAGCTTAATAGGTCAATTAGAATTGAGTCTAAGGGTCAGTAGTCTAGGATTGGAAGCTGCCCTGAAGACCCAAGTTTTTCTGGAGACTAAGTCCAAATCGTCGAGCTCAGCACGACGTTTCGTCGAACTCCGGTCGACGATCGTCTAGCTCAACTTTGGACAGATCGTCGAGCTCCATTCGACGATCGCTGAGCTCAGCCTCATAATATCGTCGAGCTCTGGTCGACGATCGCTGAGCTCAACTTCTCAATATCGTCGAACTCCATTCGACGATCGCTGAGCTCAGGTCGACGATTTTGACTCTGCACTGGATCCTTATCTCTGAGCTCAGTTCGACGATCTTTGAGCTCAGATCGACGATTTCTTTGCTGCTTGCATTTTCCAATTCGCTGAGCTCAGCTCGACGATAGCAGAGCTCAGTTCGACGATTTCAGTTATCTTTCAGAATTCAAATTCAAATCAGATAGAAGTTATTCTGCATTTAATTCAGAAGATCTGCCAGCCATTTTCATTTACTTCTGGAGCAAGTTTCAAGGGATTTTTCTAGGAACAATTCAGTGGACTTTCCTTCAGAACATATTATGCAATTAAGGCTGTAATTAATTCAGACCAACGGCTATCTTTGACAGAGCAATTTTCTATTCAGACTCAGAGAATAAAAGAGAATGTTTTTTGAATAAAGACAGAGAATAGACAAGAACAAAAAATAGAGATTGACAAGAACAGGACACATCTCTCAATATACAGAGACTCTGAAAAATATTCTGTCAACAAGAATTCAGAAGAACACTCATCAAGAGATCAAGCTTTCAAACATTCTTCAGATCTCTTCAGCTCTCAAGTGTTCAAGGCCAACATCATTTCAAGACTCCAGACAATCAACATTTCAGCTTGCTGAAATCATCTTCTGCTGGAGATCTATTTTTGAAGGCCTATCACCCTCAGCAAAGCTCATCTTCCTGAAGATCAAAGACTCAGGGGGAGCTTTGAAATCAATCCACTTAGTCTTCTCAGTTGATTGAGAAAGAGAAGACTGCCATAACTCTCTCAACCCCCTCTCTGTAAAGGGTTTTTCAAACTCCCTTCAAAAGTTTGAATCTGGTTTTTGAGCACCTTGTCAAAAGCTCATTGGTGGCAAGACACCTGATCAAAAAATCTGTTTTGGTTTTTGAGCACCTTATCAAAAGCTCATTGGTGCCCAGGACACCTGAACAACTCATCCTGCAGTGGATTCCTACCTAGGGTGGTAGAAGAGTGGATGTACCCAAGTTGGGGAACCACTATAATTCCTTGTGTCATCTGGTTCTGCATGTTTTCTTTTTGTTTCTGGCCTAGATTTTCTTGTGCTTAATTTCTGCATAGCTTAGTTTTATTTCTGCTTCCCTGCTTACACTCATTACAACAATTGTTGTAAAGCTTTGCAAAAGTTTTTCTTTGTATTTTAAAAAGCACCATATACTCTATTCACCCCCCCTTTAGAGTATATCAGATCTAGTTTCCCCTTTCAGCTAGGTTCACTTCTTAGGTTTGTTAACCCATGTTGTATAGTTAGGGTCACTAGTTTTCCTTTCTATTTCTTAGGCCAGTCACCCAAGTGTCAAACTTCATGGACCTGCCAGATGTGGACTTCAGATTCAAGACTTAGAAGACTTTTAGTTATCTGGAAATTAGTTCACGTTCGTCGAACTCAGTTCGACGAACTTAGAACTCAGGTCGACGATCTTTCAGTGAAGAACAGATTCTATGGTCGACGAACTTGGAGCACAGAATCAGTTAATTATCTTCAGTATTTGGTTCGCAGAGCTCAGGTCGACGAACAAGATTTCCCAGGTCGACATTCTCTAAGTTCAAGTCGACGAAATCTGTTCTCTGGTCGACGAATTCTGTAAGCTGTCTGTTCTTTGTTCTTTCCTTATCAGTTCCCACTTTGTTATTTTTTTAAGTCATAAATTCCCTGTGTAATCATTGCTTATATTCCCTATGAATATAGCTGTTTGGTATTTCATTCACATGAACCCAGATTTGATGAAGTCACCCTGGAACTAAGATGAATTAAGTTGTATTTGATGCTTGGTTTGAGTTATATGTTTGCAGGAATTTCACTGGAAGTGTAAACCATTGTCAGTCCACATTGGGTCACGAAACACAAGAACTGTGCAATGTAATCCCTCATTGCATATTCCAAGGTGTTGACTCATGTGTGGTCTCTCAATTTGGATACACTTCATATTCAAGCTATTGGATGATGGGAAAGGAATTGGGAGTTGACTACTCTAGAAGAATCAGTTATTCCTACATCAGAAATTTTCTAAGTGTCTTACTCGAGTAGAGCTTTCACCTACTTGAGTAGTCTGAGTATAATTTACTCGAGTAAAGGAACCTTCTACTCGAGTAGACATAGTCATATACTCGAGTAGCTAAGTCACCTACTCGAGTATACAAAGTCATATACTTGAGTAGCATGATTATATACTCGAGTAGATTACTCTTTATACCCGAGTATTAAAGGGTTTCCTCATCTAAATTTCTCTAAGTCATATACTCGAGTAAGTATACTCATATACTCGAGTAAGTATACTCACTTACTCGAGTAGATAGAAACATACTCGAGTAGTTCATTATACCCACTCGAGTAGATCATGTGTCACTCGTGTACCTTGATATTTCCCTACTCCAGAAATTTTCTAAGTCTTACTCGAGTAGAACTTTCACCTACTCGAGTAGATTGCTTCCTCTCGAGTAGTTTAGTTCAACTACTCGAGTAGTTGCTAGCTGACCTCTTCAGAATTTTTCTAAGTATTCCACTCGAGTAGTACTTCTTGTACTCGAGTAGTTTATGTAATATACTCGAGTAGCTTTTCCAGTACTCTAGTAGATCCTCTATGTACTCGAGTAGGTCTCTACACATACTCGAGTAATTCTGTCTGCTTACTCGAGTAGTTGATTTCTATATACTCGAGTGGTCTATCTATATATACCCGAGTATGTTCTTCATCATATACTCGAGTAGTTATTCAACTACTCGAGTAGTTATTGACTTACTCGTGTAGTTGGTTGATCTTTCCGAAATTCTGCTAAGTCCTTTTTCTGACAGGATTTTTCAAATCACGCGACATGATTGGTCCACGTGTACATCATTATGACCGATTATGACCGTTAGTCTCTTCTATATAAGGTCTTATCAAAAAATGACAAACCCTAAGTATTATCAAAAATCTTTCTTGTCATTCTATTTTGAGAAAGTTCTCGACTCGACTCCTCTCTGTTTTCGCATAACGGAAGCCGCCACCGCCACCATCTTCTCCAGCCACTGCTTCTAAAGTCAGAGGATTGGTTCTGAAGAATGTTATAGATCGAGATCGACTTCACCGTTCATCTTATCTCTCTGATTCTGTAAAGGCAAGAAGATCCAGATCTGGGCCGAGACTCTCTTCACCGATTTCTGATAGTGCTGCAAAGTTCACAAGAAGGAGTTTTTCTGGCCGTCTCTTCAGATCTGATTGGATATATTGGTTGTATAATTTTTTCCACTTTATTAATCTTGTAGGAGAAAGTTTCTCCAAGTGTAGGAGTTTTTCACTCCGAGTTTGTAGGAAGAGCTATCTTCCAAGGTGTAGATCCTGTTATTTGGATTGAGTTTGTAGGAACTTTGTTCCGAGGGTAGGATCGATTTTTGATCCGAGATAGTGGAGTAGCCGAGTCTAGTTGATTGCTAGATCGGTGAGGGAAAGTGGATGTACCCAAGGTTGGGGAACCACTATAAATCTTGTGTCGTTTGTGATATTGGTAGATATTTATGTGCTATGCTCTAATAAGTTTTTATTCCGCAAAAGACGAACAACTCACCTATTAACCCCCCCCCCCCCTCTAGGTGATTTAGGGTGACAACCGTTTTCTTTCAATAGCCGCTCCTGGCAGCATTGATTATGGTATTCATTAGAGGATTTATTTGAAAAATTTCTCGGGATAGTTAGGGAAACGAATAATGACAAATATGCTAGCCATTTTCCTTCCCAGTTTTCCAGCAAGACATTAATGGAAACTATTCAAATTTCAAAGAAAGATTGGTTGTCAAACAGAACAAATGGAGAATAATCTTTTGAAAAGAAAGAGACACAGACTGAGAACAAGAGAAGTATTCTTTTCAGAGCAAAAAAATTGCAGAGAAAAAACATTCTTCACAAGAGCAGAACACAGTCAAGCAACTCTCAATCTTAATCTCTCACAGTGCTTTGAAGAAGATAGAAGAAGAACAACAAAAACAGATCAATAGTCTTCTTCATCTTCTCCTTCTAGGAACTTGCTGAGACAATACAACTCAATCTATGTAGAGCTCCTGGATCTAGTTTTCTCAAGCTGAAGACCTACTCACCCTAAACAAAGCTTCTTATCCAGAACACATCTACATCTTTCAGGGAGCTTTGACAAGGTCTCGAATCCACACAAAGTCTTCTCAAAGTGATTTTTAGAAAAGAGAAGACTAACATCACTTTACTCCTCACGCTACTGTACAGGGTTTTAACTCCCTTCAAAAGTTAGGCTGGTTCACAAGTCACCTTCCAAAAGACTTGAGTTTGGTTTTTGGGCACCTGATCAAAAGCTCAAAGGATTGTTATATATCCCTTCAAATAGATATTGTGGTGGCAGTCACCTGATCAAAACCTGTAGTGGATTCCTACCAGGGTGGTAGAAGAGTGGATGTACCCAGTTGGGGAACCACTATAAAGTTCTTGTGTTGTATGTGTTGCTTGCTATTTTTCTTTTATATTGTGCTGTGATATCTTGGTTTAGCTTTTCATATTTCAGTTAACATTTTATAGCTAATACTAATCACCTATTTTATTACTTAATATCTTATTTGTAAAAAGAATAATTGGAATTTTAAATTAACTCTATTCACCCCCCCCCCCCCCCCACTCTAGATTTAACTAGAGATTATTCTCCCTTTTATATCAGCTAGTTATTATGGGTCACTCCCAGGGAAACCCTAACAAACTGCTCAAGGAAAACTTATCTGCTAAATACAAGTTTTTGGCAGATACAGTTGGGAAGGTAATCTTGGGCAAGTACTCAGCCCATGACTACATTACCGGGCACCAATTCCTTTTGATGTGTACCCTGGTTAATCTCAAATCTGTAAACTCGGGAGAGATTGTATTTGATTTGATTAAGAAGAAAATTAGTAAGAAAAATGTTTGTTTTGGAAGAATTCTGGGAATCTTCCTACAGGCTAAGGTTCCAGAACTGTTGGTCTCCCATACCATCTTTATAAATACCTCCAAGAGACTTGCCTCTTCCCTATTTGGCAGATGGGAGAGGGTTATCCCAAAGCCCTCCAAGGCTTTCTCTTCCAGGATAGCTCTAGAGGACACCAGGGCTGCAATAGCCACTTCACCAACCACTGAAGAAGCTCCTGCTCCTCATATTCCCTCTTCTCCTCCATCTCAACATCATTCCATATTTCCTTCATCAACTCCATTTGTTGATGTTACTACAATTAAACAACCATCCACAATCATTACAGACACACCATCTACTTCCATCCCTCCTGCCTCACCATCTCAATCACAGTCACTAATCCACATTACTGAGGAAACACCATCTCCACCTCCTCAATCTCCTCTACCATCATATCCACCATCACAAATTAATGACACACCATATATGGATCCAATATTGTCATCTCTCAATTTTGATTTACTATCATCTCTATCTCGACAACCATCTCCATAATAATCACCTGTTCAGGAAGATACTAAACTCCCTGATGTCACAACCTCCGCAATTCCAACAGAGATTCAAACATCTTCCATCCCGCAAGCATTCACCATATGTCCAACATGCTCCATGTCATCTTCTTCTATATTAGCAAACTTTCTTGAGCTTCTTACCCCTACACTCAAGACACTCATTGCTGAAGAAATTGCTCCACTTGCTACTTCCATCTCCGAACTCTCTTCACAGCTAGCTTCTTTCTCCACTATCCCTTATTCTAGGGGCCTGGAATAAGGACTCTCTAAAACCAGGCAAGGGGAGATTTTTTATGAAGATCCATTAATCCATGAAGTAGTTCCAGCAGCAACTCCAGCAAAAGAAAGTCCAGTAGCAGCAACAGTTAATACAATTACAGAAACAGACACAAATATGATTCCAGTCTGTACAGATGATGAAATAAATTTTTCCATTCCAGAAATAATCACTGTTGGTGATTTTATTCTTAATCCCACAGTTGATCTTTCCTCTTTACTGTATTCTTTTGATACACTTTCCAGCAGCAGTCTTCCAGTTTTTGACACTTATTTTAAAGCTATAGTTAGTTATACAACACCAATAAGTCCTCTAGTATTAGAACAACTTAGGATATGTTTTGTAGTTAAAGAAAATATTATAGAGCAAATAACTACTCCAGAGCCAAAGGGTTTCTCTCCTCCAACATTTGGCTGGGTTGAATCCCCCATGCCCAATCTTGATGATTACATGTGTGAGGACTTAGATTCAGAGATTATAGAGCCAGAAGTTCAAGTATAGCCTCAGGCGGAAGAAGAACATGTAGTTGAACAGCCACATGCTGAGAAAATAATGGATACAAGCATACAACCACAGGCTCATCCTGTACTTTCTGAGGCAATGCTGAAACAGATCAATGCTCTTTATAATAATCCTGCTGATGAATTTGATGACGATGATGAAGAGTCAGATGAGTCAGAGTATTCCAGTTCCAAAAAGAGAAAACTCAAGAAGAATGTTCAACCCATGGCTATTCCAAAACCAAATCCCACTGCTGATACATCCTATTACATTCTGCATAAGATTAATCTCACTCCAGACCAAGGTTGTCATGATCGAGATCCTAGACAAGATCGTTTCAAGGTAGGATTAGATCTGATAGTAGGGCCGGATGGAGGATCGCTTTATAAAATCAGGATCGGTTTACAAAATCTGGATCATAGGATCGTAAGATCCTATGGTATGGATTGTGATCCAGACAACCTTGCTCCAGACACTCCTCACTGGATGAGATACTCAAAGAATGAAATGAAAGCAAGGAAGAAGAGTATGAGATGCTATCCTCCACCATAATTTAAGAGAGGTCCTCCTCCTCCTCCTGCAGTAGGATCATCAGGCAATGTTTCACAAGTGCAAATATCTTCTACTTCTCACTATTCCAGACCATCTTACAACAGCAGCAGCAGCAGCGCAGCTCCCAAGGTAGTAAACAACAATATAAGAAGCAAAGCAGTCAATATCAAAAATATGAAAAAAAATCAGGAAAAAGAATCATGTCCAGAGAGACCTCCCTCTCCAACATATGATCCAGAGTTGGATCCCAATTTTAGAATGGCCAGGTTTAATAAGCTGATTGCTATATCTCAGATAAGGAAGCCCAAGGAGGAAGGAAATGATACCTGTCAGTTTTCTACCATGTCATCATAGAGGAAGAAGGAATTGGACAAGTATTAAGTAAAATATCTCTTCAATGTTGATACCTATATGAATTTACATCCAGAAGCTATAGTGCCTAGAGTTGCATCGGTAAAAATTCTTAGTGCTCAAAATATGAAGATGACTCAACAACAGGCTTCAGATCCAAAAAGGAAGATGATTTTAACAAAACCTGCTCCTTCAAATACTTCAAAGAAACAGTCTTTATTTTCTGATTATGCATTTTGATTTTTATTTTTGTTATATGTAAACTCACAAGGCACATCTGTTCATATCGGTTGAATGTTTTATAATTCTGTCGGATATTTTTATTGTTTTGTGATTTTGTTTATTTTTATTTTGTATAGTGACCTCACCCAAATAAGGGGAGATTGTTGGAATCCTACTTGAGATTAGATCTAGGATCACTATTAGGATTGATGACCCAACATGTACATTCTAGGGTCATATGTGAGTTCCATTGTTAAGGTCAATTACTTAAGGTTAGATCACTGAGACCTAACTTCAGAAGAGTTCAGAAGACTTTAGAGACTCAAGACTTAAGAGATAAGATAGTTTGAAGGTTGCAAAAAAAGGAGAAATTGCCCTCAGACGATAGGTAGAAATAGTACCCTTTAGTTTTCTTAGGATACCCCACACGATAAAACTTATCTGACTTGGGATCCATCTTGTCAGGCATTTGACATCTTACATAAGACTCACCACCCCAAATTTTAATGAACGACATACTAGGATGCTTCCCAGTCCATATCTCATATGGCGTCTTCAGAACCGCTTTCGTTGGAGCACAATTTAGTGTAAAAGTAGCAGTTTCTAGAGCAAAATCCCAAAAGGAAAAAGACAGATCTACATGATTCATCATTGACCATACCATGTCTAACAAAGTATGATTCCTTCTCTCAGACACACCATTATGTTGTGGTGTTCTAGGTGGAGTGAGTTGTGATACAATACTACACTCTTTCAGATGATGACGAAACACATGACTTAGGTATTTGCCACCTCGATCAGATCGGAGTGCTTTAACCTTCTTACCCAATTGGTTCTCTACTTTGTTCCAAAACACTTTGAACTTTTTAAAGCTTTCGGATTTGCACTTCATAAGATACATATATATGTATCTACTAAAGTCATCAGTAAATGTAACAAAGTAGAAATACCCACCTCTAGCCATAAAACTCATGGATCCGCATACATCACTATGTACTATACCTAAGAGATCATCAACCCTCTCATTAAAACCACTGTAAGGATCCTTAGTCATCTTACCTAACAAACAAGATTCACATCTCTCAAATGATTCATAATCAAATGAGTCCAGTATTCCATCTTTATGGAGCTTGGATATACGTTTCTCATTTATATGGCCCAAACGACAATACCAAAGGTATGTAGGGTTCGAGTCATTCATTTTTAGTCGTTTACTATTCTCTATATTATAGACCTGATGGTCTAAGTTCAAAACATATAAACCATTAGGCATTTGGGCTATAACATAACAAACATCATTCTTAAATACAGAACAACAAGTGTTCTCAATAATAAAAGAAAATCCAATCATGTCCAAACATGAAATAGATATAATGTTTCTAGTTATGAAAGGAACATAATAAAAATTATCAAGTTCTATTACAAGCCCACTGGGCAAAGAAAGATGGTAAACAACCACAACAACAACAACAACTCTTGCTCCATTTCCAACACGTAGGTCCACCTCCCCTTTACTCAGCAATCTTCTCCTACCCAGTTCCTGCATATTTATACAAATGTGAGAACCACATTCGGTATCCAATACCCAGGATGAAGGAGCAGAGATGTTTATCTCTATAACATAAATACTTGAAGCGGGAGTCATAACTCCCTTAATCTTGTGCAGACCCTCAATGTATGAAGGACAATTCCTCCTCCAATGACCAGCCTTGCCACAGTGGTGGCATTTCTCTTCTTTCGCAAAAACCTTTCTTTTTCAGTACTGAAGACTTGGGCTCCAAAGCAGACTTAGGTCCTACCTTCATCTTCTTGAATCCCAGTGGCCTTTCCTTTGCCTTTATGAACCATCAATATGTGGCTAGCAGGCTTGGCCTTCTTCATATAAATCCCGGCAGTTCGCAACATACTTAGGAGCTCGTGCAGTGTCTTGTGTATTTCATTGTTGTTATAGTTCAAGATGAACTGCTTATAACTATCCAACAACGATTGCAGGACCAGGTCTATGGCCAAATCCTGGCCTAGAGGGAAGCCTAGTCACTCAAGGTTCTCTATATACCCAATCATCTTGAGTACTTGAGTCCCTACTAGCTCCTGAGCTCCCATCTTACACTGGAACAATGCCTTAGTGACGTCAAACCTCTCTTGACGAGCTTGCCCTTGAAACATTTTCTTGAAATGCTCGTCAATTTCCTTGCAACCCATGTTCTCATGTTGCTTTTGGAGCTTAAAGTTCATGGTTGTGAGCATGAGGCATTCGACATCTAAGGAGTCGTCAAGATACTTCTTATAAGCATCTTTATCAGAATGGGACGCATTCTTGGCAGGTTCTTCAGTGGATTCCCCTTCCAAAACATAGAGCTTTTGCTCTTGCCTGAGAATAATTCTCAAGTTCCTGTACCAGTCCAAATAATTCATAACACTCAACTTCTCCTTCTCAAGGATGGCTCTGAGGGACGGGGTGGATTGAGATCCACTTGCTATGGAAATTCTACAAGGATTCAGTAGAGAAAAATCAGTACTACATTTCAAAATATATTGTATCATTTTAATTAGGATTTAATCAAAACAACTCCAACAATCCTTATCAAACTGATAACCCTCGATATCGATTTAGAGAGTATATGCGAGTTACTCACTTAGTGGACAAGATCCATATTTCACTAACACTATAAGTCAGTTTTTGCATTTCTCTCACAATGTAGTTATTTAGGTAGGCAACACTTGCCAATTACATCGCAATGAAATTCTTGTATGGTTGGTGGATAACTCTTTATTCTCATCCATCATATAGTGCAATACCAACCCTATGCCTTTGGGAACTCAACCTTTGAGGTCACCTAGTTAAGTTTGACCCGATATCGACAATGGGATATCACAATTATCCGCTCGCACCCTTACCAAGATAGATTAATGTACATTGCTTTGGCAAGCCCACACTTCATCAATCGAGGCAGGAAGAGTGTTATCCATCGGAAGGCATCCGAATACTTAATATTGCTTAAGATATTTTTTTAAATAATTGATTAACACTTAATCATGGTTAATTATCAACAAGTGTGCACATCTACAAAATAAAACAATAGCAATCCGAATCCAAATGCATCCCAGATGTGCACAAGGAAATCATCAACACTTGATGAATTGGGCTAAATCTGAACATCTAGAACTCTTCTAAAACTTCAGATCTACATGCACTAGACAAGAGTAACACAGACTCCACTTACAAAGTAGAAAAGCTCGTCTCTCTATGTGAGATTAAAAATCTAACACACTTGGTATCACAAAACAACAAGAGGGACGGTTACTATTAAAGAGTAACAAAGAAATCACATACGTTCTTGGTGAGGATCCAAGAATAGAATTAGGCATTTTAGAACATTTCTAAATTTCCAGATCTACAGGCCATGGATATAGCAACTTCTGAAATAATGAATATCGCTGAAAACCACCCTCTGTTACTACTGTTGGGTTTTTCTATATGACATAATACTTGTACATAGCGGAATAAAGGAACAAGAAAAGCCCAAAAAGTTCAGATCTAGAGATATACATTGATCAAGAAGAAAGTGCGGTAAAATAAAATTACCTTTGCGGGATTGAGTAGATACTCAACCTAGATGTTTCAGAAGATCTGCCGATCACTTAGCGGCTAGAGTCCATAGTGCAGAATAGTTTCTGCACCTCTACAGTAGATCCACATGAACGGGAGAACACATAGAGTATCGTAGAACAAGATCTTTCTCGGGAGAGGGCACTCTGCATCTTCACGGACTACTAGGTCCATTATAAAAGAGACGGCAGCGACACTCACTGGAATTAGGCTTAGAGACGGTGATGGGATCAGTGAAGGAGGAACAGCTTCCGTCGGACGTTTAGGTCTCGAGTTTTCGCACTGTTCGACTCGTGTGCTTAGATAGAATCAACCCATCGAACAATTTTGAGAAACCCTAAAATCTTCTATTTATACCCAAAAGAATAAGCAGAATAGCCCGTAGCAATTCGTAGACCCAAGACTTGGAATACAGTGTTTCGACAAGATAACCCTTTTTCTCAATGAATCGTCGAGTATCCATAACATATTTGATGAATCGTCGAGTATACGAAACATACCCGACGAATCGTTGAGTATCCATAAGATACACGACGAACTCAGCGCAGCCTTGCCAATTCAACCTTTGACTCAACGAAGGCGTTGAGTGAACTCAACGCTCTCAGAGCCAAACCAATCGAATTTACATTTGACTCGACGAAGGTTTTAAGAAAACTCAATGCACTCAACGACTAAGTTACAGATTCGTCGAATCAACCTTTGACTCGACGAAGTCGTTGAGTGAACTCAACGCATTCAACGCCTGAGAAGCAGACTCATCAAATCAACACCTTGACTCAACGAATCATTGATTGACTTCAACACACTAAACGCATAAGTGCCATACTCGTCGAATCAACACTTTGACTCTACGAATCGTTGAGTAAACTCAAAACACTCAACGCCATCATTCGACGTGTCAGCACCTAACTCGACAAAAGCATTGAGTGGTCTCAACGCACTCGACGCTTTCAAAGCCTGGCTGAGCTAAGTCATTTTCACTCATCATATGAGTAATGCCAAACTACTTTAATCTCCCAATTTCTCCAAACATTCTTATGTGCGACACTGATAGGCTCATACTGTGTTGCCGGTAAGACTACATGCTTAATCACTTCCAAATCACAATGGTAACACCAACACTTCCATCCCCTCCTAGGACGGGCACTTCTTGAACTTCTTGAGCAGGCTCCGGGTATACTCCACTTGTTCGGGAGACAAACTGCTTCTAAGCATTCGCCCCCATCTCGTAGTATTATGTGAGTGCTCGCTTGATTTGAGGAGTGTCCTGCTGCATTTTCGCTGGCTTCTGCTCAAGCTATCTACATGTTGGACGACTTCACTTCTTGCTTAGATCTGAAGGTCACGTATTCGAACTGTTTGTGATAAAATTATCACCTAGTTCTTCCACACTAAAACCACCAACTTGAGGAGTAGGGTGCAGAGATCGTTGACTACAACCATCTAAATTCTAGCCCATTACGGGCATGGTAAGCTGAAGTAAAGCATAAAAAGAAGGGTGTCACTGGCAGCGGTGGACAACGGGCTGACTCGTCGCAGTGAATGCCTCTCTTGCGGCAAGCTTTTGTATTATATTGCGAAAGGATTACAAGAAGGGGCATGGACGAGTGAATACAAAGAAATAAAGAAGATAAAAGGGACTTAGTATCAGCACCAACAACTAGACGGGTTCTGGGCTAAGTCCATTGTGTCCCATTTGAGCCCTATGGTCCCTATTTATACTTGAGGGTTGGCTGTTCAGATGGTTCACTAACTGACAGGCATTTAATGTCTTATTAAACACGAAATTAAATGCACAACCGCCCGAGGTATACAAAGAGTTAGGCCGTTGGGGGTGAGTTAAGAGATCGCACGTAACCGTGCAGTAACACTGAGATTGATGTCGAAGAGGCAAGCCCGCGCGGTCTTTAGGATGTTGGGACTCATGGTCCGCATCTATTTAGTATGACAATATCAAATCTCAAGTTGTATTTGATCATACTTACGTTGGGTATAGTGTGCAGATTTAAAGGTATAAAGAACGACAGTTTCAAGTTCTATGACCTACCGCCGGGCGCTAGCACTACCGTTGGCACTAGTGTTGAAGAATTAATGTTGAGCGTACAAAGAGTCTTCTTTGTGACCTACTGCCAGCCATTAGCCTTACCCTCAAGTGCTAGCTAATTCGACTGCATCGCTGCCGCCAGGCATTAGCACTACCATCGGGTGCTAGCCTATTCAACTTTATCGCTACCGCAAGGCGCTAGCCCTACATCCGAGAGCTATCCATTTTTTTTACCGTCCGATCGACTGCATCGAGGAGCAACCACTACCACCAGGCGCTAGCCATACCACGCCACGGTATCCAAAAGTGACGGGAATATTATTTTTGATATTTTTCCTAATGTAATGGACAGATGGTGACACTGTTTGAAAATACCTACCGTCGGGTGCTAGCACTACTGTCAGCGGTAGTTTTTTTAAAGATGAGTATAAAAGTGCTCGTTTCTTTTTCTGAGTAGACAAGAAGGAGAAGTATTTCACATCTAGGGTTCGGCTACCGCCTCTGTTGGTGTAAACCACCATCTCCAAATAAGGAAAAGAAAAATTTCTCCTTCCCATTCGTGATCAAAGAACTCTAAAGAGCGAAGTCTCCAACGACCATCTGCGGTTGATTGAGTCCAAGAAGAATGATAATTAAAAGCCTCAATCGTGCACTGTTCTACAGAGGATTTCATATTTGAGGGAGCAACAATTTTAAACTCCCTCATTTTCTTGTATTTTCTTTAACCTTGTTGTATTTTGTACGGAGAAATCGTTCGGTGTGTAAGTCGAGTTTCTAAGACGAGGTCATGAGAAATTGGCCTGGGAGGCCGTCAGATTTCTGGGTGTAACTATAGGAAATCATCATGGGAGGACGTCTAGATTTGGGAGAACTAGTGGGCTATAATACTCTTCTGGGGAGGAAGGTGAAGAGTCGGCTCGTCAATTTTCTTGGGAAGAAGAAAGAGCCAAACGATCATTTGAGGACCGGTATAGAAACAAAAACAAGGTTGTATTCATTGCCTCTGATCTCCCGCATCACGGAGATCGAGTTTTATTATTGTAAACCTCTGTTGAGTTTTGAATAAAATAAAAATTCTTTTATGTTATTGTGAATTATTAGTTTCTTGTTGCTAGGGTTTTGATGGTTGTGTGTAAATTAGAAAACAGTATTTTGCAGTGAAATTTATTCTTCGTGACCTACCGTCGTGCGGTAATATCCTACTACACAATGGTAGCTTCCGGAACAGGTTGCCTCGCTCAAATTCATTTTATTTCTGAATTAAATTGAAAAATTTATTCACCCCCCCCCCCTCCCCCCAATCTAAGGTTGGTGATCAGATCCGGAAATTGGTATCAGAGGCAGGTTTCTTCGAAAATGGATTAATATCCCGAAGTAGATGGCCAATGTTAATCACGCCTTTCTTGAGGTACAAGGAGTGAGTAGGCCTCCACTATTTATGTGGAATGATTATAGACACTAGAGAATGCTCATGAAAATTTCTTGATGACACAAAGCATGGACATGTGGGTCATGATTGAAAAAAATACACTGCACCCTCTATTATTATATTTGATCAAATTGTGGAAAAGCCTCGTGATAAATGGGATAATGCTGATAAGCTGATGTGTATTAACAATTCCAAGGCCATAAACTCTTTATTCCACACCTTAGATGCGGTTGAGTTTAATATAGTCTATAATTATCATACTGCTTATGATATTTGGCATTTGCTTGAGCTGACTCATGAGGATACCTCGCAGGTAAAGGAATTGAAGATATTTGGACTAAGCCTGAATATGAATAGTTCTGGATGGAGTTCGACGAGGATGTGGATAACATATAGAATGGCTTCACAAACATCGTCGACGCCTCTAGGTCACTTAAAAAGACATTCTCAAATATGGACTTGGTCAGGAAGATCCTATGGTCTTTACCTCCGCGATTCAATCCAAAGGTGACTGCCATTACTAAATCTCACGATGACAGTACCCTATAGATAGAGAGCCTCATTGGGAACCGGAAGACCCACATGCTCGAACTGAAAATACAAGTCAAGGAGTATCTTAGGGAACAGAAGAAGAAGGCGCTGGCACTGAACGGGAGTAAGGAGAAAAAGGTGACTGAGGAGACTAATAACGAAGAGAGTCTGTATGGTCGTGTCTTGAAGAAGTTCATGAGGAACCCAAAGAGACGAGAGAAGTTTTAAAGATTCATGAAGAACGGTGCAAAAGAGATGAAGGGGTGGTGTAAACCATCAAAAGTGGCAAAGAGTGATGATGAAGAATCTGCTCCTGAGTGCTTCCACTGCCACAAATCTGAGCACTTTAAGCATGACTGTCCTAAGCTTTTGAAGGAGAAAAGGGAAAGGAAGACTCATGGCAAGGGGATGAAAAATTTGTTAAAGGCATCCAAATGGGACGATACATCAGTAGATGAGTCTGACACATCAAGCTTGAGTAGTGAAGAAGAGGCAAATCTATACCTCATGGGAAAAGACCAAGACGAGTCTAACGGCGAATCCATAGTCTATAACGACACTGAGGTTTCTACTCCCACTTAAGAAGAACTTTATGGTCTATATGAAAAATTGTATGATAAATTAGATGACTTGAGTGATAAAAATAATCTTTTAAAATATGAAAATAAACAAACAAAAAAGGAGTTAAAGTGTCTCAAAAATGAACTAACTAAATGTGGAAAAGAGAATGTGAAGTGTCAAGAGTGCTCTCACTCTTTGAGCACATTAATATAATGGGAAGAGAGCCTCTCCAAGACTTTCTCCAAAAATGAAACTCTAACCAAAGAGTGGAAGGACTTAGAAAGGAAGCTACAAACTTCTCTTAGACACATTTAGAATGGAAAGAAACAATTCGCAAATTGATGTGTGATGCTTGTCACGGAAAATACTACGTCAAAGGCGAAGATCCATGACCTGAACCATGCCATCTAAAAGTTTGAAATAAGCCAAAAATCTCTTAATATGTTGCAGGGATATTAGTGTCTGGGATCTTGAAAGTTTGGGCTGGGATACAAACATGTGAAGCTGTCATCCTGCGGTACCACTACCACCGGCGATATCTCTTCTCTCGCAAATCCGAACAATAAGCTTCTGAAACAAAAAGTGAATCATGGTAAAGCTGGAAGCCTATGCCCATCTTCCAGCATGAGCCTAAATAAAACATAAAAGGTGATATCCACCGCCTATGTCCAGTGTATCAAATGTAATAAGTTTGGTCATACTTCTGCCTCATTCTTGAAGAAAGGATCAATGAAAATTGCTCAAATCTGAATGTCAAAGTCGACTACCTATACCAGTTCTTTACCCGCATCCTCTTTTTAGGTGTGTTGGCAGGCTAAGGATAGAGAGAACGTGTGATACTTGGTCTCCGGGTGTTCCAAGCACATGACTGGCAATGAAGAAAAGTTCTTTAGCTTGGAGAAGAAGAAAGGAGGAATGATGACTTTTGGAGACAATAGTAAAGGAAACATTCTTGTTCTCAGCACCATAGGTAATAAAGTATTTTCTATTTCAAATGTACTGCTAGTAGTAGGCTTAAAGCACAATTTAATTTATATTACTCAACTTTGTGATAAGGGCATGAATGTGTTGTTTGAAACCTCTATGAATACATGCAATATTATAGACGCTAAATTGAACATCGTGTTGCCCAATGCACATAGAAATCATAATTTCTATACAATTTTGTTTGAGGACATATCTTCATCTAATTTAAAATGCTTAGTTGCTTAAAATGAAGAATTGGAACTTTGGCATAGAAATTCTGTAATTCCGGGAGTAAAATAATAGTCAAACTATCGAATGAAAAAGTAATCCGTGGACTTTCAACACTGAGCAATAGTTTGAATTCTTTATATGCACCTTGCCAAAAGGGAAAATTCACAAAATCTTCAATTAAATGCAAAAAATGATATTTTCACGTCTAGAGCACTGCAATTAATTCACATTGATGTATTTGGTCCTCTTAGCACATGTAGTTTAGGTGGGAAACAATACACATTTATGATTATAGATGATTACTCACATTTTTGTTGGACAATTTTTCTTGCTAATAAATCTATTAAATTCATTTAATTCTCTAACATGTACAATAGATTGGGAAATGAAATGGAGGTAAAAATAAAATGCATAAGGTCTGAACTCGGGGGAGAATTTGAGAATGAAGATTTTACAAATTTCTATAACAATTTAGGAATACGGCACGAGTTTTCAGCCTCGCGCACTCCGGGGCAAAATTGAGTAGTAAATAGGAAGAACCAGACACTTCAAGAATTAGGTCGCATAATGTTGGCCGAGTATGGTTGCCTCGATATTTTTGGGTTGAAGCGGTCAATATTGCATGTTATATCATGAACCGGACCATGCTTCACACTATTCTAAAGCGCACCCCATATGAGCTATACTATGATAGAAAGACGTATGTATCCTATTTTAAAGTCTTTGGCTGCCCATGTTTCATTATTAACACCAAGGATAATTTAGGGACATTTAATAAAAAAACTGACCTAGGCATCTTTTTAGGATATTCCTCGATGAGTCGTGCCTATAGTGTCTATAATAAAAGAATCTTGGTTGTAGAGGAATGAAGGCATGTTCACTTTAACGAAAATACTCTAAAAGAAGATCCTAAATTAAATGTAGCAGATAATGACGTCATTTTTCAAGAATAAGAGAGTGTGAAGAAAAATGTAGAAGTATGAGATGTAGAATTAGCTGACATAGAATGATATAAGCCTCCAAATGAACTAAATTTTTTAAAAAGTCATCCGAGAGAACAAGTAATTATGGAGCCTTCACATGAGATTAGAACTCATTCATATGTGCATGTATCATTTTCAAAATTATGTTTTGTATCTAAAATTGAACCTAAGAACATTTCTGAAGCACTAAATGATGAGTCTTGATTATTGGCCATGAATTAGGAACTAAATCATTTTGAAAGAAATAGAGTGTGGACATTAGTGGAGAGCCCTAGCAACCATCCAATTATAGGTGTTCAGTAGATCATCAAAAATAAACGTTTTGGTGAGTATAGGATAACGAGAAATAAAGCTAGGTTGGTTTGTCAGGGATACTCTCAGATCAAGGGGGTGAATTTTGAGGAGACTTTTGCACCTGTAGCTCGTCTTGAGCCCATTATGATGTTCTTACATTTGCTAGTTTTAGAAGAATAAAATTGTATCAAATGGACATCAAGAGTACGTTTTTAAATGGTTATATTAAAAAAGAAGTGTATGTGGAGCAACCACATGCTTTTAAAATAGTAATGATCCAAATCAAGTTTATAAACTTGTAAAAGCCTTATATGGATTAAATAAAGCACCTCGTGCCTGGTATGATAGGTTAACGGTTTTTATTGTCAAGCATGGTTTTAGGATGGGAAGTGCAGATATTACATTGTTTGTAAAATATAGTGATTCAATTTTAATGATCATGCAAATATATGTCGATGATATAATCTTTGGTGTCACTAACGAGAAATTATGTGAAGAAATCATAAAAGTGATGTAAAGTGAATTTGAAATGAGCTTAGTAGGATAATTAACATACTTCTTATATATTCAAATTTATCAATGAGTTGATGATATTTTTATTTGTCAATCAAAATACATAAAAGATATTATTAAGAAACTCGGTTTTGAGAATTTGAAACAAGGGAAACGCCTATGAGTGCATCACTAAAATTACGGATGGATAAAAGTGGCATTTCAGTGGACCAAATATTATTTAGAGGCATGATCGGATCATTAGTATATCTAAGTGCATCTAGACCCGACATAATGTTGTAGTGTGCTTTTGTACTAGATATCAAGCTAACACTGAAAAATCGCATCTTAAAGCCGTAAAACTTATCTAAATGTACTACATATGGTCTCAAAATCTTGGTCTTTGGTATTCAAACACCACTAACTTCACGCTTTATGGATATTCTAATTCAGATTATGTAGGATGTTCACTTGATCGCCAAAACACTTAGATAATCTTTTTGTCTCTAGGCGTTGAGAGCATTGAGTGTGTTTTCATCATTCAATGCTTTTTTCCTTGGCCAAACTTTCTACATCTTAGGCGTTGAGAGCGTTGAGTCTACTCAACACTTTTTGCCTCAGAAAATATTTCTGCTTCTCTGGTGTTGAGAGTGTTGGGTGTGACTTCATCACTCAATGCTTTTTTCCTTAGCCAGACTTTCTGTTACTAGGCATTGAGTGAGCCTTCATCACTCAACGCCAGCCCGTATCTCCAGAAACTGACACGAACCTGCGCACAAGAGCAAGTACACTATCTCCAGAAATGTAGCAGTAAAAGAAAACATATCCAGTATTGAAAGATAGAGTACCTAATCACCTAGAGTGGGGGGGTGAATAGGTGACCTAATCCTTTTTGAACTTTAATGGCAGCAATCAGTTATATCACAGAATTCTAACTTCTTTTGCACAGCAATCACAAATCATACACAGCAAATCACAATCACAGCACAGCAGACACAAAGTTTTATAGTGGTTCCCCAAGATTTGGGTACATCCACTTTCCCCCTTCGCCTATCTAGCAGTGTACTAGATTCGGCCAAACTTCACCACTGTCTCAGAACCCAAACTGGTTCCTACACCTCGGGCCCAAAGCCTTACAACTCAGCTTTTCCACAAAGCCTACACTCAGCCACAAAGGCCTACACTCAGCCAACAAAGGCCTACACTCAGCCAACAAGGCCTACACTCAGCCACCAAGGCCTACACTCAGAGATATCAATCTCCTACACTCAGGCTCTCAAGCCCTACCCTCAGCCTTTATAATTACAGGCTTACAATTCACTCAGATCCAAAGGATCCTACAAGATAAAAATGTTTATACAAATAATAACTCAGCAACTCAGAAACAAGTGAGGGGAGTTGAGAGTTTCTTGATGAGTTCTTGGAAGAACTCAGCTGGATTCAATCTGACTTAGCTTTCTTCAAAGCTTCTTGAAAATAGAACTGAATAAGACTGATTCCTTCTGCAGTTGATCCTTAACCTCTGCTTCTTAAGATCCAGAATATATCTGAACCCTTCTTCTCAGCCTAGTTCCAATGGCTGATTTCTTGGATGGAGCCCTCTCTCTCCAACTTCTTAGATCTGCTCTTGGACAGCTAGATCTTCTTTAAATCTGAACTTGGACTTGTGTTCAATCTCTTTAACAACTTGTTGATTCATCTTTTTCTGTAGACAGCATAGGCCTTTTTATAGGCCTTCTTCATGGTAACCGGCTGGTCCGGTCCATAACTGAATTCTGACATCTCTGACAAGTGCTGTAGACCGGCTGAAACGGCAGCTGTCAAGTCATCCAGTCAGTTCTTGAAAGTTCTCTGTCTGTCTGATAGTGTCGAGACTTTCTGTCTTTAAGTGTCGACACTTATAGGCCAATTGTCGACACATGTTGTCTAAGTGTCGACACTAGTCTACAAGGTGTCGACACAACTCCTTGTGTTGTTGATTCTTTATTTCGACACAGTTTCTTCTGCATGTGTCGACACTGAATATTGAGTGTCGACACAAGTACTTGTTCTTCAGAATTTTGCTGAATTCTTCTAAGTGTCGACACAACACCTTTGTGTCGACACATCTTCATGTGTTGTATCTGTCAAGTGTCGACACCGCTTCTTGGTGTCGACACATAGTCTTCTATGTTGATACTTGTTGAGTGTCGACACAGCTCCTTGTGTCGACACATTCTTCTTCTTGTTGAGACTTCAGCTGAGTGTCGACACATTCCCATAGTGTCGACACTTGTACTTAGAATAATTTGTTGTTCTTTCTGTTCTTTGCTAAGTGTCGACACAGCTCCATGTGTCGACACTTTATTCAAGTGTAGAGTCTTCTGTTGAGTGTCGACACATTGTTCTTGGTGTCGACACTTACTTCAAGTGCTGACTCTTCTGCTAAGTGTCGACACATTGTGCTGGGTGTCGACACTTACTTCAAGTGCTGACTCTTCTGCAGAGTGTCGACACATTGTGCTGGGTGTCGACACTTGTACTTAGTCTCTGCAGACTTTTGCTGAGTGTCGACACTGCTCCAAGTGTCGACACTTTCTGGTGTAGACACAGCTTCACTGGGTGTCGACACAGCTCCTTGTGTCGACACAGCTTTACTGCATTCTTCTTCACTGAGTGTCGACACTGCTCCTTGTGTCGACACTTTCTGTCTGGTGTCGACTCTGCATCCCAGGGGTCGACACAATGACTCCAAGTGTCGACACTGCTTGCCTGGGTGTCGACACAAGCCTTCTTAAGTGTCGACACTTTCCCTCTGGGTGTCGACACATGGACTTAGAAACTTTTTCATCATTTCCTGCAAATACTTAACCTGCACATGTAACTCAAACTACATCAAATACATTTTGATGTATATCATTGAGTTGGGTGAGGCTTCTTCAAATCAGGTACATTTAGACCAATGTACCCAACAATCTCCCCCTATTTGGAGAAGTCATAACCCTTAGTCAATGATATACACCATTCATAATTAAAATTACAAAATGATGTAAGGCAGGATAATGTACAGCAGGGTTAACATAAACATGTAACAATTTCACATGTATACAAATTCATCATCACAGAACAAATAAGAAATAGACATAGACATATTCATAGAACAAACATGAAATATATTAATCATATATTGTTCTAATATCTGTCTTATACATTTTCAGAAGTTCACTAAATGTTTTACATCCAAAAGATTACAAAATAAACTTCAAGAAAATTCTAAATCTATTTTTGTTCAGGCTCCTTAATGACTATCCCTTTGCCAGCTTGAACTTTAGCTTGGACAGGAGCATCAGCAGTTTCAGCATCAACAGGCTTCTTGCCTTTTAGATCTTTCTTCTTAAGCTCTTCAGCTTTGATCTTCTGTCTTTCAAAATAATGGTATGGCTTATGAAAGTACTTGCTAGGCTCCTGAGCTGTAGGAGGTAGCTTTCCCATCTTTGTCTTCCTTCTATATTGGACAATTGCTTCCTGTCTGATTTCATGTTTTCTCCATTCAGCTTCCGAGAACCATTTGTTCCTATCATGAATGTTGTCTTTGGCAGCTTTCCAGGCAGTTAATATAATGTTTCTAGAGGTAGGGCTCCACTGCTCAAAGTCTGGTCTTTGCTCAGCTTGTTCCCTAAACCTCTTCTTTGACAGTCTTGTCTCTTCTTCCTTTTGCAATGCCTCTTGCATGGCTTCAGATATAGGTTGAACAACCTTTTCAATAATCACATTGTCCTTGCCCCCAGGTGGGTTGTACATAGTCTGTACATCAGCATGCACCATTTCAAAATCTGGAGGAGGATATATGACTTGAGCTACCTCTGGTTGCTCACCTCCTAGATATGCAGGGTTAATTCCAGATTCAGCAACATCATTGTCATCACACAGAGGAGGATATCCAAGTGTAGCTCTGATAGAATTTGAGATCCACTTAGCATGGTCAGAGCTTGCCTTGACTAACACTCTCTCCCCCTTTATGACTTCTCTAGCCATGTGATCTCTGACATCATCATTCTGAAATCTTATTTGATTATCCAAGTAATTCACTCCATCTTTTAAGAAAGGTTTTAACCTTTGGAGTTTGTCAGTTATCAGCTTCTGAGAATCTTGGATGGCAGTTTTAAGAGCAGTGATTTCTGCTAGAAATACTTTGTCAAAATCTTCCTTAGCTATAGCTGGAGACTGTCCTGCAGCTAGATTCTTCAGTTCTGTGACTATGGCATTGTGGGATTCAGTAAGGTTGTCATTCATTCTTAGCTGATTCTCAAGAACATAACCTTGTTTCACAGCTATGTCATCCACCTGTGCTTTTATCTTTTCCTGGTGTGTTGCCAAGTACACCACTGCATTTCCACCCTTGTGAAAGCAGTCTGTCATCTCCCTCTTATTCTGGTTCATTTCAAACCTTATTGATTTGATATCTTGGGCTAGATCAAATTGGAGTGATTTTTGCCCTTCATCTACATATTTCTCTAAGGCCTGCCTTTGCTCATCCAACTTGATTTGCATTGCCACTATCAGTGCACTATAATCAATGGCTGGGGCTGGTTGAATTATAGGCTGTGGTGCAACTGTTTGTAGAGCCTTCTTGTAACTCTGGCTACTTCTCTTGAATACATAAAGTTTCTTCTTCTTTGCCCTTTCAGCTTCCTCATCTTCTAAGGCAGAGGTGCTAGCTATATCTACCCTCTCCTTAGGGCTTGGAGGCTTCTCAGGCTGCACATCAGGTGCCTTCTCAGTTTCTTGCCTTATAGGCTCTTCCAGAACTTGCACTTGCTCCCCCTCAGCAGCAACATTCTCTTCCTCAACAGCAACCTTGTCCATGTCAAAATCTTGTTGGTCTAGATTTAGGAATAAATCTTCCATAGTGTATTCTTGTGGTTATGGAGCTGGAGAAATTCTTTGCTCTTCAACCACTGGATCAGGAATCACTTCTAGTACAGCAGATGTGTCTTCTCTAACAGCATCTGGAACTTGACTGTCCAGCTGTGTTTGCTGATGAATATCTGACAAATCAGCATCTTCTATAAGAAATTCTAAAGTATTTAGGTCAGTGAGTACCTCTAGTATGGTGTTGGTGGCTTGTTCACTTTCCAGTGTAGAGGGTTCTACTACAACTGGAAGCTCCCCCTGGCTTTGATCCTTGTGGATGGGGCTTGCTTGTGGTAGCTCCCCCTGGATCTCAGCAATCTCTTGAGGATCAGGAGTCTTTTCAGCAGGCTCTTCCTCACGCTCATCTGGAGTGAAGACCACCTGTTCTTCACTTTCAGAACTGCTAGTGGACTCTTGTGCCACTGGAGCAGTCTTTCTTTTCTTCTTTGGAGGAATTTCTTTCTCAGAAACAATCTTTTCAGGGGTTGGCAGCTATTTGGACAACACCCTATCCCATCTTGAGAACAACCTCATGTCCATTTTCCTCATGTGGTTGATTTTGGTGATAGCAGCAGTACTCATTACCTCTGGAATCACACCAGCTAGGTATAGACTAATGATTCTGCCCAGATTGGGCTTCTTCAAGCTTTCCTTAATCTTCTCATAGACTACCATTGACCAGTCAGTTTGTAGAGTGAAGATTATCCTTGTCATTATATTGAACATAGAGGCAGACACTCTGTCATGCCCTCCTGACTTGCTGAGTAGTACTTTGCCAACAATCTCAGACATGAATTTGCCTTGGCTGTTCATGCCTTTCCTAAGGAATACTGATCCAAGCTTCATCTTAGGATCCAGTCCACACCAGGATAGAGCTTCCCTGGTCTTGGTAGCAGTAACCTCATCTTCATCTTGAATTCTTGGCAGCTGGAGAATCTTCCTCAGAATTTTAGGGGATACCTTAACCCTTTCTCCATGAACTCTGGATTTGATTTTGTATCCAGATTCATCCACCTTGGCTCCATTGAGGAATTCAAGTACCTCTTTCTTCCATATCTTAGTATTTTCAGAAACTAGATATTCTAACCCAGAATCGGCAACTAGGGTTATGACCGCCTGGATTTCTTGATCAGCATCCACAAAGGCGCCGCGCACTAGCTCGTATCCCTCGTTGACATTCTCCTCTAGCTTAGGTGCCATTAGGGTTTGTAGAATTTGTCTTGAGAGAAGAGAGGTGTCGACACAGAAGTTTTGGTCTCGAAACTTTGAAAGCGTGTCGACAAACTAAGACAAAACCCTATTTATACCTTTCTGATTTTGAAGATGAACAGGCGGGACAGCTAACTTAAAATATGTCGACACTGGCAATAAGTGTCGACACTGACTTATAATGTCTCGACACATATGTGTCGACACAAGTTTAGTCAACAGATCTTATGTGTCGACACTTGTTTTTGTGTCGACACAACATAACTCGACACATATTTGAGACTTTACTTAGAAAATTCTGAGTAAATACTAAGTGTCGACACCACATTGGATGTGTCGACACCTACATGTCATGTGTCGACACTAATATGCTGAAGTGTCGACACCAACTTCCTAGATGTGTCGACACCTTTTTCCTCAAGTGTCGACACCACTATTCAGTGTCGACATAGACTTGTCTATGTGTCGACACCTTTTTACTTAGTCATTTTCAGTACTATAAACTTACTCTAAGTTTATCATTCCTAGTTTAATTTTAAATCTATTGAACTTAGCTTCTTCTAGGGGCTTAGTGTACATATCAGCTAGTTGTTCATCTGTTTTAACATATTCAAGTACAATATCATTTCTTTCTACATGCTCCCTAAGAAAATGATATTTAATTTCAATATGTTTTGTTCTACTATGGGATACAGGATTATTAGCTATTGAAATAGCACTAGTAGAATCACAGAAGAGTGGAGTTCTACTTACCTGAAATCCATAGTCCTCTAACTGATGTTGTATCCACAGAAGTTGAGCACAGCAACTTCCTGCAGCCACATACTCTGACTCTGCTGTGGAGATAGCCACACTGGTTTGCTTTTTGCTACTCCAAGAAATTAGTCTTCCACCTAGGAATTGACAGGTTCCAGTAGTGCTTTTTCTATCTTCTTTGCATCCTGTAAAGTCTGCATCTGAATAACCTGTTAGATCAAACTCTCCATTCCTAGGGTACCAGAGGCCTAGATAGGGAGTGCCCTTTAGATATCTCAATATTCTTTTGACTGCTGTCAAATGAGACTCTTTAGGGCAGGCTTGATACCTTGCACAAACACATGTAGCATACATGATGTCTGGTATACTAGCAGTCAAGTATAATAGGGAGCCAACTATCCCTCTATACAAGGTTTCATCTACAGGTTTCCCTGCATCATCCTTGCTAAGAGACATACTTGACCCCATAGGAGTCTTCATGGTACTGGATGAATCCATACCATACTTCCTTATGAGTTATAGGGTGAACTTGGACTGACATATGGATAAACCACTTTCAGTCTGTTTAACTTGGAGACCCAAGAAAAACTTCAGCTCTCCCATACTACTCATCTCAAACTGACCATGCATAAGTTTTGCAAACTTTTTGCAAAGGCTGCTTTCAGTAGACCCAAATATAATGTCATCTACATATATTTGGACTAGTATAACTTTGCCTCTAGATTCCCTAAGGAATAGAGTCTTATCTATTTCCCCCTTGAGAACTTATTCTCAATGAGGAAACTAGATAGGGTTTCATACCAAGCCCTAGGGGCTTGCTTTAACCCATATAAAGCTTTCCTAAGTCTATAGACATGATGAGGTAAAGTAGAATCTACAAAACCTAAGGGTTGTTCCACATAGACTTCTTCTTTAAGATTACCATTCAGGAATGCTGACTTGACATCCATTTGGTAAACCTTGAATCCTTGATAGGTTGCATAGGCCAAGAACATCCTTATGGCTTCCAGTCTGGCTACTGGAGCAAAGGTTTGATCAAAATCAATACCTTCTTCTTGTCTATATCCTTTAGCAACCAGTCTTGCTTTATTCTTAATGATGACCCCTTGTTCATCCATCTTATTCCTGTAGATCCACTTGGTTCCTATTATATTATGGTCTTTAGGTTTAGGAACCAGTTCCCAAACCTTGCATCTCTTGAACTGATTGAGTTCTTCTTGCATAGCCTCAATCCAAAGTGGGTCTTTGATGGCTTCTTCAAACTTTTTAGGTTCTACCTGGGATAGAAAGCTGGAGTAGACTGCTGCATTCGGGTTTCTGCTCCTTGTTTGTACCCCTTGTCTTGGATCTCCAATAATCTGCTCTACAGGATGATCTGTAAGATGCCTATTGGCTGGAGGCATCCTGACTTCTGGTTGAACCTCTTCAGCATCTCCATCATGCTGTATTCCTTGTATTTCTTCTGCAATTGGCACATGTAGTTCTCCCCCTGGACAACAGCTACTGTCCTCTACTTGCTGTCTTGCAGCAGGTACTTCTTCTATAGTAAGCTTGTCCATTTTCTTTGTTAAACATGTGGGGATGCATACAGTACTAGACAACTCATTGTTAATAAGTTTTGTCTCATCAAAAACTACATGTACAGTCTCTTCTATAACTTGAGTTGACAAGTTGTAGAATCTATAAGCCTTACTATTGTTGTTGTACCCAACAAAAATTCCCTCTTGGGACTTGGCAGCAAACTTAGTTAAGTAAGACTTTCCATTGTTAAGCATGAAGCATTTGCAACCAAAGATCCTGAAGTAGGATAGGTTTGGTTTCCTGCCTTTCACAACTTCATAGGGGGTCTTGTTTAGCCTTTTAGTGATGGTAGCCCTATTTATAACATGGCATGCAGTGTTAACTGCTTCAGCCCAGAAATATTCTGGCAGTGATGTATCACTTAATAGGGTCCTACCAGCCTCTATCAAGGTCCTATTCTTCCTCTCAGCAATGCCATTTTACTAAGGTGTTCTAGGTGAAGAGAATTCTTGAAATATCCCAAAGTCTTCACATAGTTTTGTCATGCTTTCAGACTGAAACTCAGTACCATGGTCACTTCTTATTTTGACCACTGAACTATTTAGTTCATTCTGAATTTGCTTGACAAAGTTATAGAAGACATTAGGTGTTTCAGATTTCTGTCTTAAGAAGAACACCCAGGAAAACCTTGAGTAGTCATCTACAACTATAAGGGTATAGACCTTCCTACCTAAGCTGTGAACTGGCATTGGACCAAAGAGATCCATATGCAAGAGGTATAAACACCTCACAACATCCTTGTTTTCTATGCTTCTAAAGGTGGATTTAGTCTGCTTGCCCTTTTGACAAGCTGAGCAAATACCATCTTTAACACACTTAACTTGAGGACCATTCCTCACTAGCTCTTTGCTAAAGAGTTTGCTAATAGTCTTGTAGTTAAGATGGGCAAGCCTCTTGTGCCATTTGACATAATGAGAGATTGTCTCATCAGCTAAAAGACACACTGGAGAACCACTGTTCTCAACCATAATGTCTAAACAATAGACATTCCTTTTCCTATAACCAGTCAAAATGATCTCTTGATCACTTGACCTCTTGATATGACAACCATTTTTAACAAATTAGATGTCATACCCTACATCACTTAATTGACTTATACTTATTAGGTTGTGTTTCAACCCTTTAACATAAGCCACTTGAGTAATGGTAACCAAGTTACTAGAAATGTTACCAAATCCTTTGATGATTCCTTTTTCAGAACCACCAAAGGTGACTTTTGGACCATCTTTTATTGGAATGTAGTCCCTTAGTAATCCTCTAGTTCCAGTCATATGTCTGGAACATCCACTGTCCAAGTACCATATTGGGGTATGGCCACTTGGACTTACCTGCAAAACAGATTTAATGAACCTTAGAACCCAAAAAATTCTTGGGTCCTTGGTACTTGTTAGTTTGCAACTTGACAAAGCTACCTACTGGCTTTCCAACAGGTAGTTTGGTACTCACTTTGGCACTAGCATTGTGCCAACAGTCCACTGCAAAATGGCCAACTTTGCCACAGCACCAACATTCAAACTTATTGTACCTTTGCTTAGGTATAGTCTTTGCTGTCTTATCTACAGCAGATTTGTTGAATGTTGAGGCTTTGCCCTTGGACATGGACTTGGACTGCTCAGTCCTTGCAGGTCTAGTAAAGCCTAGTCCAGCTTTACCCTTGTGATGAACAAATTCATCAATTATGGGTAACACTGACTTAGGTTTAGAAAACCTAGAAACAAGCTCTCTCTCTTTCTGAAGATTGATCTCCAGACTCTTAATTTGATCATTCTTAAAGGTGATAGTCCCCATCTGAATCAATGTTATGTGTTTCAGCCTGGCTATCTCATTAAGTTTTTGATCAAATAGCTTCTCAGAATCTGTTGCAGCAGCTTTAAGATCAGCAATTTCCTTTGCCTGACTTTTAGCTAGGGACTTGCTTTTCTTATAAGCTTGCAACAGTACTTTATATTCATCTATAAGCTGATGAATATCATCCTCAGACTCAGATACATTCTCATCACTTGATGATGATGAATCTGATTCTGTACTAGAACAAGAAACTGAACTTAAAGTTGAACATTGTACCTTATTGGGTCCTGGCTGTTCCAGGATTTTGTCATGCTCTGTCAAAGCCATTAGCCCTTGGCATTGACTGTCTTCTTGTTCATAAATAGACTTCATTATTTGCATGAATTCTTCTTCTTCTTCTCCAGCAAACAGTCCTATGTATGCCTCTGCATCAGACTCAGTTTCTGAAGAAGAGATATCTGATAGAGCCTTCTCTTTCTTGGCAACAAAAGACTTCTCTTTCTTGCCTTTGAAATGAGTCTTCTTCTTGTCACTAGACTCTTTTCTCTTTTCAGGACAATCTGCAATAACATGGCCTTGTCTATTGCAGCAATAGCATACTATCTTTGAACCAGTTGCCTTGCTAGATTTTGTCCTCTTCCTGTCTTTCTTTGAGGACTTTTTGTTCTGATAGAAGTCTTCTTTTCCTTGTGAAGTAGAGGGCCTTGTCCTCCACTGTTTCTTCTTCAAGAATTTCTGAAAGTGTCTAGTGAAAGCAGCAAAGTCTTCATCACTTTCACTGCTTTCTGACTTTGTGCTGACTGATTCATCTGACTTTGATTCAGCAATCTTTGGAGGTTGAGTTGGTGATTTATTCCTGCACTTTCTAGAGGCTTCTGTCTTGAAAGCTACAGTTCTCTCCTTGTGTTCAGTTCTTGTTGATTTCTCCTCCTCTTTTCTCACTGTCAACTGCATTTCATAAGACAATAACTTGCCAAACAGTGTAGGAGGAGGAATTTCTCCCAACTTAGCCATTTCTCTAATGGCACAAATCTTTGTGTCCCAATCTTTAGTTAGGGACTTTAGGAACTTGTCATTTAGTTCATAATTGCTGAACTCTCTTCCATAAGACATGAGTTCATTTACTATTCTGTAGAACTTCTTATAGCACTCAGTTATGCTATCACCCTTTCCTTGTCTAAAACTTTCATACTCCTGATTTAGCAATGATTTTCTATCTTGTCTAACTTCTTCAGAACCCTCCATATACACAATAAGAGTGTCTCATATCTCTTTGACTGTCTTACAGTGTATAAGATTCTGAAATGTTGCATCATCTATGGCACTTACTATAATGTTTTGTGCCCTCTTATCCATGGTGGCTAGGACAATCTCATCCTTAGTCATTTCAGAGAAATCCTTTAGAGTTCTCTGATTTGCATCTAGAACTGATATCTTCATGGGCACATATGGCCCCTCTTTTACTGTGATGCAGATCCTAGGGTCTGAGGCCTCCATAAACAGCCTTACCCTTTCTTTCCATATACCAAAGATTTCTTTTCTACATATAGGTAATTTCATGGAGCCCAATTCCTTGTGATTTTTTGTGGAACCCATGGTTCTTGATTTTCTTGAATCTGTAAACTGACTTTGACTGAATCTACCAATCAGGATCTCCTCAGACTGTTAGTCCTTGTTTTGAGGAACCTCGCTTTGATACCACTTGAAAGATAGAGTACCTAATCACCTAGAGGGGGGGTGAATAGGTGGCATAATCCTTTTTGAACTTTAATGGCAGCAATCAGTTATATCACAGAATTCTAACTTCTTTTGCACAGCAATCACAAATCATACACAGCAAATCACAATCACAGCACAGCAGACACAAAGTTTTATAGTGGTTCCCCAAGATTTGGGTACATCCACTTTCCCCCTTCGCCTATCTAGCAATGTACTAGATTCGGCCAAACTTCACCACTGTCTCAGAACCCAAACTGGTTCCTACACCTCAGGCCCAAAGCCTTACAACTCAGCTTTTCCACAAAGCGTACACTCAGCCACAAAGGCCTACACTCAGCCAACAAAGGCCTACACTCAGCCAATAAGGCATACACTCAGCCACCAAGGCCTACACTCAGAGATATCAATCTCCTACACTCAGGCTCTCAAGCCCTACCCTCAGCCTTTATAATTACAGGCTTACAATTCACTCAGATCCAAAGGATCCTACAAGATAAAAATGTTTATACAAATAATAACTCAGCAACTCAGAAACAAGTGAGGGAAGTTGAGAGTTTCTTGATGAGTTCTTGGAAGAACTCAGCTGGATTCAATCTGACTTAGCTTTCTTCAAAGCTTCTTGAAAATAGAACTGAATAAGACTGATTCCTTCTGCAGTTGATCCTTGACCTCTGCTTCTTAAGATCCAGAATATATCTGAACCCTTCTTCTCAGCCTAGTTCCAACGGCTGATTTCTTGGATGGAGCCCTCTCTCTCCAACTTCTTAGATCTGCTCTTGGACAGCTAGATCTTCTTTAAATCTGAACTTGGACTTGTGTTCAATCTCTTTAACAACTTGTTGATTCATCTTTTTTTGTAGACAGCATAGGCCTATTTATAGGCCTTCTTCATGGTAACCGGCTGGTCCGGTCCATAACTGAATTCTGACATCTCTGACAGGTGCTGTAGACCGGCTGAAACGGCAGCTGTCAAGTCATCCAGTCAGTTCTTGAAAGTTCTCTGTCTGTTTGATAGTGTCGAGACTTTTTGTCTTTAAGTGTCGACACTTATAGGCCAAGTGTCGACACATGTTGTCTAAGTGTCGACACTAGTCTACAAGGTGTCGACACAACTCCTTGTGTTGTTGATTCTTTATCTCGACACAGTTTCTTCTGCATGTGTCGACATTGAATATTGAGTGTCGACACAAGTACTTGTTCTTCAGAATTTTGCTGAATTCTTCTAAGTGTCGACACAACACCTTTGTGTCGACACATCTTCATGTGTTGTATCTATCAAGTGTGGACACTGCTTCTTGGTATCGACACATAGTCTTCGATGTTGATACTTGTTGAGTGTCGACACAGCTCCTTGTGTCGACACATTCTTCTTCTTGTTGAGACTTCAGCTGAGTGTCGACACATTCTCATAGTGTCGACACTTGTACTTAGAATAATTTGTTGTTCTTTCTGTTCTTTGCTAAGTGTCGACACAGCTCCATGTGTCGACACTTTCTTCAAGTGTAGAGTCTTCTGTTGAGTGTCGACACATTGTTCTTGGTGTCGACACTTACTTCAAGTGCTGACTCTTCTGCTAAGTGTCGACACATTGTGCTGGGTGTCGACACTTACTTCAAGTGCTGACTCTTCTGCAGAGTGTCGACACATTGTGCTGGGTGTCGACACTTGTACTTAGTCTCTGCAGACTTTTGCTGAGTGTCGACACTACTCCAAGTGTCGACACTTTCTGGTGTAGACACAGCTTCACTGGGTGTCGACACAGCTCCTTGTGTCGACACAGCTTTACTGCATTCTTCTTCACTGAGTGTCGACACTGCTCCTTGTGTCGACACTTTCTGTCTGGTGTCGACTCTGCATCCCAGGTGTCGACACAATGACTCCAACTGTCGACACTGCTTGCCTGGGTGTCGACACAAGCCTTCTTAAGTGTCGACACTTTCCCTCTGGGTGTCGACACATGGACTTAGAAACTTTTTCATCATTTCCTGCAAATACTTAACCTGCACATGTAACTCAAACTACATCAAATACATTTTGATGTATATCATTGAGTTGGGTGAGGCTTCTTCAAATCAGGTACATTTAGACCAATGTACCCAACAATCTCCCCATATTTGGAGAAGTCATAACCCTTAGTCAATGATATACACCATTCATAATTAAAATTACAAAATGATGTAAGGCAGGATAATGTACAGCAGGGTTAACATAAACATGTAACAAACGATCATTGTTATAGGAATCGTCGAACGCAGCTCGATGATTTTCGTCGAGCGCGGGAAAATCGTCGAACTCAGGAAAATCGTCGAACGTAGCTTGATGATTTTCGTCGAATCACAGGACACGGGAAATCGTCGAACTCCGTTCGATGATTTGCCTTTCATCGATCACAGGTCACTGGAAAAGTCGTCGAATGCCGTTCGACGATTTTCCTTAACCGCAGGCCACAGGAAATCGTTTCGAGCTTTAATAATTTATTATTTACATCCAAAAATACTAACACACAAAAACGACCCGAAATCGAACCCCCTCGGAATCCGATGAAATTCACACCGTAGCTAAACACCCACTCTACGAACTCAACGGCGAAGTCGAAATAAACTTTCGACGATCAAAACTCAGGTTATCACTACCCGAAGCCAAAACACAAGCATCCCACGAGAGTCCTCACCGGTCACAAAAACAGACCCGGCTTGCTAGGGGATCTTGCCAAAAAGGCTACCAATAACCACACAAGGGACCAAAAGAGCTAAGACCATGCTCTAACAAACAGCACATGCCGGAAACGTGTCAACGTAACGCCCAACGATAATTAAATAATTGCAGAAAAAATTGGGGGCGTTACAGTCACTCCCCCTAAAAGAAAGTTTCGTCCCGAAACTTTACATACACAACTTCTACTATAGAAGGAAGGTAACAAACAAGAGTACCAGAAAGGAAACGTACCAATCAAATCAAGGGAAAAGATGAGGGTGGGCCTCCCTCATAGCCGACTCTAGCTCGTAAGTCGTGCTTTCCAAATCCTGATTCTTCCATAGAACTTTCACCATCGGGATAGACTTCGTCCCCAGCACCCGATCTTGAGTATCCAAGATGCGGACCTGCACCTCAACATATGAAAGATTAGGCTCCAACTGGGGGACAACATCCAAGACTTGCTCACTGCTTCGCACACACTTCGGCAATTGGCTTACATGAAAAACATTATGAATACCTGGGAAATTTGCTGGCAAATCCAATCTATATGCTGACATTCCAATCCGTTCAACAATCTTAAACGGGCCCACATACCTCGGATCCAATTTCCAGTTCTTACTGAACCTCTTAACACCAACCATCGGGGAAACCTTAAGAAACACAAGGTCCCCTATAGAAAACTCCAAGCCTGACCTACGCCGGTTGGCGTTCTTCTCATATCTCTCCTGAGTAATACGAAGCTTTTCTCGAATAAACTTCACTGTGACTTCCATTTCCTCGACTGCATCCTGTCCGAGCACAGGCTTCTAACTGACGTCGGTCCAAAATAAGGGAGTGCTGCAGCGCCTCCCATACAAGGCTTCAAACAGAGTCATTTGCAAACTCTCCTGGTAACTGTTATTGTATGTGAATTCCATAAGCAGAAAATGCTCATCTCATGCTCCTACGTAGTCCAAGATGTAACACCTGATCATATCCTCAACTATCTGGTTCACTCGCTCAGTCTGACCATTGGTCTGCGGGTGGTAAGCTATAGAATACCTCAAATCTGTACCCAAACCCTCTTGCAGACTCCTCCAGAAGCGAGATGTAAAACGGGAGTCCCGATCCGAAATGATGCTAACTGGTACCCCGTGCAATCTGATGACCTCATTCAAATACAGCTCTGCTATCTTTTTCATCGGATAATCAATCTTGTACGTCACAAAGTGAGCACACTTCGTCAGTCTGTCCACCATCACCCAAACAGAATCAAAACCTCTAGGAGATCTCGGCAAGCCCGTAATGAAGACCATAGAAATACTTTCCTACTTCCAAGTAGGGATCTCAAATGGAGTCAACTTGCCACCAGGTCTTCCATGATCGGCCTTCACACGCTTGCAAGTGTGGCATCAACAACATATCGGGCTATATCACCCTTCATCCCATACCACCAGGCAATCTACTTCAATTCATGATACATCTTTGTAGACCCTGTATGGTAGACAACACTGGATCCATGAGCCTCTCTGCAAATCATACACCTGATGTCTCCAACAGCAGGGATGCAAAACATGTCGTGGTACTTCAAAGTACCCGCATCATCAATAGAAAAATCTGACAACTCCCCTCTCTCAGTCCTGAGGTACATGTGCAGAAGATCCGGATAATCCTTTTTGTGCAACCTGGTAAGTGCAATCCAAGACGGCTCTGCCACTTCCAAACAGCTCTACATGTCACAGCGTCCCACAGAAATATCAATTAGGAGGAACTCTTCCACTAAACGATCGGCGGTGAGATTAAAGATCTTCCCCGTCTTCCTGCTCAGGGCATTGGCAACCACATTGGCCTTGCCCGGATGATACTGTATATCCACATCATAGTCGGCCACATACTCTAACCAACACCGCTGGCGCAAATTTAGCTCGCTCTGGGTGAAGACATACTTGAGGATTTTATGATCGGTGTAGATCTTGCACTGAGCACCATAAAGTAAATGTCTCCACAACTTCAGGGCAAAGATCACTACTGCGAACTCAAGATCATGTGTAGGGTAGTTCCTCTCATGAGTCTTCAGTTGCCTCGACCCATACGCAATCACCTTCCCTTCTTGAATCAACACACCTCCAAGCCCAACATACGAGGCATCCACATATACATCATAGTCCAAGCCCTCTGTAGGCAATGCCAAAACAAGAGCAGAACACAACCTGCTCTTCAGCTCTAGAAAAGCCTCCTCGCATTTCTCGCTCCAAATGAATGTCGTATTCTTCTGCGTCAGCTTAGTCAAGGGCACTGCCAGTGTAGAAAATCCCTCCACGAATCTTCTATAATAGTCGGCCAAGCCTAAGAAGCTCCTAATCTCCTTGGGTGTGCTTGGCCTATGCCAATCCATCACTGCAGAAATCCTTTTCGGGTCAACCGAATTGCCGTCTTTGTTCACCACATGTCCAAGGAAGGAAACATGGGACAACCAGAATTCACATTTAATCAGCTTGGTGAACAACTATTGGTCTCTCAAAGCAGATAGAACCAATCGCATATGCTGCTCATGCTCCTCAGCACTGCGAGAGTAAATCAGAACGTCGTCTATAGATATAACTACAAACTTATCCAGAAAATCCTTGAACACCCGGTTCATCATGTCCATGAATGCTGATGGCGCGTTGGTCAAACCAAACGACATAACCAATAATTCGAAATGCCCATGTCTAGACCTGAAAGCAGTCCGTGGAATGTCCGACTCACGGATCCTGAGCTGATGATAGCATGAACGAAGATCGATCTTGGAAAACACCGTGCTACCACGCAACTGATCAAATAAATCATCGATCCTCGACAGAGGGTACCTGTTCTTGATGGTAACTTTGTTTAGCTCCCTATAATTGATGCACAACCTCATCGACCCATCCTTATTCTTCACAAATAGAACAGGAGCACCCCAAGGCGCCGAACTCGGCCTGAGAAAGCCTTTTGCCAACAACTCGTCCAACTGGACTCGCAACTCCTCCAACTCACGAGGGGACATCCGGTAAGGTGCCTTAGCAATAGGACGCGTACCCGGTTCCAAATCAATCACAAACTCAACATCCCGCTTGGGGGGAAGACCAGGTAGGTCATCAGCAAAATCATCAGAGAAACCACGAACAACAGGAATGTCCTCCAAGCGCAGTACACTAACAGCAGTATTAACCACCGAGACTAAACAAGCAAAACAGTCAGAATGAAATAGCTTCTGAGCACATACTGCGGAAATGATAGGAGAGTCCTGGCACGGATCATCATACACACTTCCAGGCTGACCGTTGTCCTTGATGAAGTCCAAGCGCTTCCTTTTCCACTGAATAACCGCATCATACTTAGACAACCAGTACATGCCAAAAATAACATCGAAATCCTCTAGATCAATCATCTTCAAGTCTACCTTCGCAAGAAAGTCCCCCAACAAAACAGGGCAATCTAGAATACCCAAATCTGACAACACAGATTCACTAGGAGGGAACTTGACACGGAAGGTATCACGAACTTGATATAGAATCAATCGATATCGCTCTACAAAAGCTCTAGCCACAAACGAGTGGGTAGCGCCGGAGTCGAACAGAACACGTGCCCAACGGTTCTTCACCTTAAATTTTCCGATAGGAGTACATAAGAAACTAAGGCACTACCAAAACAAAACTATAATCATGCTAGCAAATAAAACTTTTAGGCTAGGAAAAATGACTAACGTAAGAAGACCTGAGTCGAAGCTTGAGCCTCCTCGGAAGATATCACATTCAACTTCCCTTTGCCCTTATCCACACGCTGAGGTAGAGGTAAAGCCTAAAGTGGAACTGCCTGAAGAATAGGCTGGACCTGAGGACACCTAGTCTTGATATGGCCCTTCTGGCCACACTGAAAGCAGACTTTATCCTTGGACCAGCACTGGGCAGCATCATGCCCGGGTCGCTTGCAAATAACATAGGAAACATCCTTCCTAGGAGCACCTTGAATGGCATGAACTTGCTCCTTCCTCTAAGCTACGCCTTCTTGAAACACCTCTCAACTGGGTAGCCTGACCGGCCACAAAAGCTACACACCACCTTGCTCTTCTTTCTTGAAGCAGCATCAAGTACCTGGGGGTTCTTCTCTTCAGCAGACTTCCTCTTGTCCTTCCTCATTTGTTGCCCTCTGTTCTTTGCGGTCTCAATTTCCTCCACATTTTGAGCAGCCTCCACTACTCCTGCATAAGTCACTAACCCATAAGTACTGGCTAACTGCTGAACCTCACTCCTCAAGCCACCAAGGAACCGCTTGACTCGATCTGCTTCAAAACTCATCAATTCAGGGGAAAACCGGCTCAACTTTCTGAACTCTATCTCATACTCACTGACCCTGAGTTTCCTCTGCTTCAGGTGAAGGAAGTCGTTCATAAGTCGGTCATGCTCGACCAAAGGCAAGAACTTCCTCAACAGCATCTCCTTGAACAATCCCCAAGAGCAACTGGCCACCAAGCTCTCCTTTTCCATAAGCCACCAGCTCTTAGCCAACCCCTTTAGCTGATAGGAGGCTAACATCACTCTCTGATCATCTACAACATCGGAGTACGAGAACATCTCCTCCATGGAGATCAGCCAATCATCTATGACCATGAAATCTGCCTTCCCATCATATATAGGAGGGCTAAGTCTCTGAAACTGAGAAATGATGGCCATCTCCACTGGCACCACCACTAGAGGTCTCAAGGGAGCAGGAGGGGGAGGGGCAGCTGACCACCCTGCAGGGTCTTGCCCTCCCTGAGTCTGTCCTGCCACAACTGCCGCTAGAGACTGGATCTGGACCTGCATCTCCACCAACAGCCTGGTCAAGGAATCGTTGCTCAATCGCAAGCTCTCAATCACCGCATCACTCTGTGCTCTAGAAGTCTCACCCTTAGAAAGGGGAGTCGACCTTGTCGATGGACGTCTCACCATCCTAAAACCACATCAACATTAGTCAAATCATGGTACAATAGTTGGAACTAAATACAAGTACAGACAATACATACATAAATATGATCTTAAAACTGCTAAACTTGCTCTGGGAGTTTATTTAAACAAAAATGATATTATGCCTAACCTAGGATGGTTAACCACCATCATCTAACTCTTGTGCCTAGATCGGGGATGCATGAATTTATATTCTTTTTCTGATTTAAAAACCATGTGTGTACATATGTTATCCTGCAAATCTTTAGCTTGGCGCGTTGTGCTTATGTAATGTTATGTTATGCATGATTGTGTTATGCATTCTAAAAAGGCCCTAATGCATGTCATGAGCGGCGTACGCATGAAAATGTTATGCATTCCATACTACATAACATTCTATGTAACGAAATAGAAACGTGCTAGTCGTATTCATGTGGTGAGGTTATGCATCCCATACTACATAACCCTCATATGTTGCCCCTATGGTGGATCCATATACAGACACATATTATGCATCCCATACTACATAATATGCCCCGTATACTTCATGTTATGCTATGAGTGTAGTGTTCGTCTTTAGCCAAGACATGCTGATGACATATCGGTGTGTGTATGATATGATGCTAAACACCTAATACCTACAAGGAAAGGTTGCACGACAAATTGTCAAGCATCCTGCCTCGGATACCAACTGTCACAACCCGCATTTTATTCGAATTTAAGAAGTATCAGAGTATGAGAAAACATGCGTCGTGATGCCACGTCAAGCAGGGGATAACGGTCGACGTTCAGGCGAACACCATCTAACTAGACTATAAAAATCTCAAAAATTCAATGATTAAAAAATTAGATATAATGTAGAGGCCGTATCCCTTGGCTCAGTGGATCATCTAGTCCACAGTTTAAAAACTATATTTATACACAGCGAAAAATACTATATTTATTTTTTGACACCCTAAGAGAGTGCATAAGTGTCACGACCCGTATTTTCTCTGAATTTAAGAAGTATCAGAGTGTGAGGAAACACACGTCATGATGCCACGTTGAGCAGGGGATAACTGTCGACGCTCAGGCGAACTCCAACTAACTAGACTATGAAAATCTAATAAGTTTAATGATTAGAAAATTAGGTATATTTTAGGGGTCGTATCCCTCGGCTCAGTGGATCATCTAGTCCACAATTTAAAACTATATTTATACGCAGCGGAAAATACTTTATTTATTTCTTTGACATCCTAAGAGAGCGCGTAAGTGACCCCCGAGGTCAAACCATACTATGCAAGACTCTAGATGTATATTATATTATAAATAGGAAAAACGATCTTTTAACGTTACTTGAAAAGTAGTGTATGAGTTTTATAAAACATGCTGGTCATGAGATATACATATAGTAGTGTTTTTAGGTTTTAAAAACAACTAGCAACCTAGCATAAAACTTACCAAGAGCAAGTAGACTATCTCCAGAAAAGGTAGCAGTAAAAGAAATATATCTAGTATCAAAAGGTTACACTACCAGCGGGCGCCAACAAGCTGACACGAACCCACTGGCAAGTATGTGTGTCTGTAAGAAAAGCTGAAAAAACTACCTCACAACAGCAAGAGAAAGATCCCTACAACTCAAGGGATCACCAACAACACCACAAGAAAACTAGCCGTCTACCCGGCTACTAGTCAGAACCCGAGGCATTCATAAAAGAAAAGAACACCTCAGCAAGTAAATCATGAAAATATGAACTAGGGCATTAAATCAAAATGGAACGGGAGTGTAAGTAAACAAGACAGTAAAAGCAAACACTGTCTAAAGAAATCAAAAGTACACCAAGTACCAAGAACAACACGAAGCCCTACTCAAATCCTGCAGAGGCTACAAGGCAAAAAGGCAAGAAAACTTGCCACAATATGCTGCATTTAACCAGGAAGAAACACCTAACAATCCTAATTTATGAGTTGATGGCAGTAGTAAATCATCATGGACCTGAGTTGGTGACCAAAATCAGTCCCCCAAACAAAACAGTTCCAGCAAAAATAAATAATATTTCACTATCAGCACAAAACCACCACAAACTCAGCCCGTACCTGGGACAAAAAGGGTGGCGGCCACGGCAAATACCCAGCCCGTACCTGGGACTAAAAAGTAGCGGCCACGGCTCGCGCACAAAACATCCCGCTCCTTTAGAGCGTCAAAACAACACTACCTGCCATAACCCACGATTCGGCCCTCAAAACAAAGGAAGAACGAAAGGCCGACAAGACATTTCCCCTAGGATGTAATCACTCGGGAAGAAAAGTACTGGAAAGAAATAAATTTCTGCCTACAGGAATCGTCGAACTTAACTCGATGATTTTTGTCCAGCGCGGGAACAAAATCGTCGAACGCGGGAGAATCGTCGAACGCAGCTCGATGATTTTCGTTGAACACAGGCCACGGGAAATCGTCGAACTCCGTTCGACGATTTGCCGTTAAACGCAGACCACAGGGAATCTTAGAATACAGGCCACGGGAAAATATCGTCGAACGTCGTTCGACGATTTCCCTTTCGTCGAACAAAGGTCACGGGAAAATTGTCGAACGCCGTTCGACGATTTCCCTTTCGTCGAACAAAGGTCACGGAAACATCGTCGAACTCCGTTCGACGATTTTTTTTCATCAGACCCAGAACTAAGGCACATCGTCGAGCTCAGCTCGACGATAATCGTCGAACCCAGATCGACGATTTCCGTTGATCTGGCTTCATTGAGTGCACAAAAATCCTGAACTTCCTACTTCGTTTTTGTCCAAACATCTTCGCCTAATTCAAACCTATTACTGGTAGTATAAGTATGAAAATCTTCCTTCTTTAAACTTCTATTGTGGAAAGGTTAGATACTACCAAAACAGAAGTTTTAACAGGGAGCCATTTGAATGATTAACAGGGAACAATTTGATAAAACAACAAGACTACATTACTTCAGCCGAAGATTTAAGTTCAGAACTTGAGAGAATGCAAACATAAACATAATGGGGCATAATGGTTCAAAATTAACATGCTTTTGACGAAAAAACAGAGTGAAGTATAAATCTCGGAAAACCAGGGAAAACTATAGTAAATATGACCATGAAAAGGGGAATAAAACTTGGCAAGGGTAGGAGCACCACTTTCCTCAAATACCAGCAATTTATCTTGCACAGCCCTTCCTCTCTCTCTCTCTCTCTCGGCTCCAGCCGCAACAGCACCTAAATAGGATCTAAGGTTTTAATGGCGGAAAAGGATCAAAGTAAAAATTTCGAGACCTCTAGAACCACAACGAAAATTGAATTTCTTACCGTAGGAATGAAGGCTAGGCGAGAGCACTCCAAATCCGCTTTCAGAATCGAATTCCGTCCATTAACGCTCCCAAAATCGGCGTCTGAAGGGTACAGGGTTGGCAGTTTTTTTTTCTTCCTCTCAAACAGCAGCGGTTACTCTTACAAGGAAGGAAACAGTGAAAGGACTCGATTTTTTTTGTCTAAGGCTTTATATATAAATGCATGGACACGTCCTTTCAGCCCTACCGCCACTGGTTCAATTCAAATTTTATTAATTAATTATTGCATTATTATTATTATTAATACCACCAAAACGACGCGAAAACCGAACCACCTCAAATTCCGACGAATTTTGCACCGTAGCTAAATACCCACGCTACGAACGCAACGGCGAAGTCAAAATCAACTTTCGACGAACCAAACACTGGTTATCACCACCCAAAGCCAAAACACAAGCATCCCCTGAAAGGCCTCACCAGTCACAAAAACAGACCCGGCTTGCTAGGGGGTCCTGCCAAAAAGGCCACCAATAACCACACAAGGAACCAAAAGAGCTAATACCATTCTCTAACAAACTGCACCCGCCGGAAACACGTCAACATAACGCCAAATGAGAATTAAATAATCGTAGAAAAATGGGGGGCGTTACAGTCACTCCCTCTAAAAGAAAGTGTTGTCCCGAAACTTTATATGCTATAGAAGAAGGTAACAAAACAAAACAAGAGTACAAGAAGGTAACAAAACAAGAGTACAAGAAAGGTAACAATCAAGAGTACAATAGAAGAAGGTAACAAAACAAGAGTACAAGAAAGGAAACGTAAAAATCAAATCAAGGGAAAAGATGAGGGTGAGCCTCCCTCATAGCCGCCTCTAGTTCCCAAGTCGCGCTTTCCAAATCCTGATTCTTCCATAAAACCTTCACCATTGGGATAGACTTCGTCCGCAGCACCCGATCTTGAGTATCCAAGATGCGGACCGACACCTCAACATATGAGAGATTAGGCTCCAACTGGGGCACAACACCCAAAACTTGCCCACTGCTTCGCACACACTTCCGCAATTGGCTTACATGAAACACATTATGAATATCTGGAAAATTTTCCAGCAAATCGAATCTATAAGCTGACATGCCAATCCGCTCAACAATCTTAAACGGGCCTACATACCTCGGATCCAACTTCCGGTTCTTACGGAACCTCTTAACACCAACCATCGGGGAAACCTTAAGAAACACAAGGTCCCCTACAGAAAATTCCAAGTCAGACCTACGCCGGTTGGCATTCTTCTCATATCTCTCCCGAGCAATACGAAGCTTTTCTCGAATAAGTTTCACAGTAGTTTCCATCTCCCCTAGCGCATCCGGACCCAACACAGGCCTCTCACCGACCTCGGTCCAAAACAAGGGAGTTCTACAGCGCCTCCCATACAAGGCTTCAAACGGAGCCATTTGCAAGCTCGTCTGGTAATTGTTGTATGCGAATTCCATAAGCCGCAAACGCTCATCCCACGCTCCTCCATGGTCCAAGATGTAGCACCTGATCATATCATCAACTAGCTGGTTGACTCGCTCTGTCTGACCATTGGTCTGCGGGTGGTAAGCTGTATAATACCTCAAATCTGTACCCAAACCCTCTTGCAGACTCCTCCAGAAGCGAGATGTAAAATGGGAGTCTCGATCCGAAATAATGCTAACTGGCACACCGTGCAACCTGATGACTTCATTCAAATACAGCTCCGCTATCTTTTTCATCGGATAATCAATCTTGTACATCACAAAGTGAGTACACTTCGTTAGTCTGTCCACTATAACCCAAACAGAATCAAAACCTCTAGGAGATCTCGGTAAGCCCGTAATGAAATCCATAGAAATACTTTCCCACTTCCAAGTAGGGATCTCCAACGGAGTCAACTTGCCACCAGGCCTCCCATGATCGGCCTTTACACGCTTGCAAGTGTGGCACTCAGCAACAAATCGGGCTATATCACCCTTCATCCCATACCACCAGGCAACCTGCTTCAATTCATGATACATCTTTGTAGATCCTGGATGGTAGGCAATACTGGATCCATGAGCCTCTCTGCAAATCATACCCTTGTTGTCTCCAACAGCGGGAATTGAAAACCTGTCGTGGTACTTCAAAGTACCCGCATCATCAATAAAAAAATTCGGCAACTCACCTCTCTCAGGCCTGAGGTACAAGTGCAGAAGGTTTGGATCATCCTTCTGGTGCAACCTGGTAAGTGCAATCCAAAACAGCTCTGCCACTGCCAACTGCTCTGCATGTCATAGTGTCCCACGGAAATGTCCATCAGTAGAAACTCTTCGACTAAACAATTGGCGGTGAGATTAAAGATCTTCCCCGTCTTACGGCTCAGGGCATCGGCCACCACATTGGTCTTGCCCGGATGATACTGTATATCCACATCATAATCGGCCACGTACTCTAACCAACGCCGCTTACGCAAATTCAGCTCCTTTTGGGTGAAGACATACTTGAGGCTTTTATGATCTGTGTAGATTTTGCATTGAGCACCATAAAGTAAATGTCTCCACAACTTCAGGGCAAAGATCACTGCTGCGAACTTAAGATAATGAGTAGGGTAGTTCCTCTCATGAGTCTTAAATTGCCTCGACCCATACGCAATCACCTTCCCTTATTGCATCAACACACCTTCGAGCCCAACTTGCGAGGCATCCACATATACATCATAGTCCATGCCCTCCGTAGGCAATGCCAAAATAGGAGCAGAACACAACCTGTTCTTCAGCTACAGGAAAGCCTCCTCGCATTTCTCGCTCCAAATGAACGTCGCATTCTTCTGCGTTAGCTTAGTCAATGGCGCTGCCAGGGTAGAAAAGCCCACCACGAACCTTCTATAATAGCCGGCCAACCCTAAGAAGCTCCTAATCTCCTTGGGTATGCTCGGCCTATGCCAATCCATTACTGCAGAAATCTTTTCCGGGTCCACCGAAATGCTGTCTTTGTTCACCACATGTCCAAGGAAGGAAACCTGGGACAACCAGAATTCATATTTACTCAACTTGGCGAACAACTGATGGTCTCTCAAAGCAGTTAAAACCAATCGTAGATGCTGCTCATGCTCCTCAGCACTGCGAGAATAAATCAGAACGTCGTCTATAAATACGACCACAAACTTATCCAGGAAGTCCTTGAACACTCGGTTCATCATGTCCATGAATGCTGATGGCGCGTTGGTCAACCCAAACGACATAACCAGGAATTCGAAATGCCCATGCCTCGACGTGAAAGCAGTCCGTGGAATGTCCGACTCACAGATCCTGAGCTGATGATAACCCGAACGAAGATCGATCTTGGAGAACACCGTGCTACCATGCAACTGATCAAATAAATCATCGATCCTCGGCAGAGGGTACCTGTTCTTAATGGTAACTTTATTCAGCTCCCTATAATCGATGCACAGCCTCATAGACCAATCCTTCTTCTTCACAAATAGAACAGGAGCACCCCAAGGCGACGAACTTGGCCTGATAAAACCTTTAGCCAACAACTCATCCAACTGGACTCGTAATCCTCCAACTCACGAGGCGCCATCCGATACGGCGCCTTAGCAATAGGATGCGTACCCGGTTCCAAAACAATCACGAACTCAACATCCCGCTCGGGGGGAAGACCAGGAAGGTCATCAGGAAAAACATCAGAAAATCCACGAACAACAGGAATCTCCTCCAAGCGCAGTACACTAACAGCAGTCCGAACCACCGAGACTAAACAAGCGAAACATTCAGAATGAAACAGCTTCTGAGCACATACCGCAGAAATGATAGGAGAATCTTGGCACGGATCAGCATACACACTACGAGGCTGACCGTTATCCTTGATGAAGTCCAAGCGCTTTCCTTTGCACTGAATAACCGCATCATACTTAGACAACCAGTCCATGCCCAGAATAACCTCGAAGTCCTCTAGATCAATCATCTTCAAGTCTGCCTTTGCAAGAAAGTCCGCCAACAAAACAGGGCAATCCAAAATGCCCAAATCTGACATCACAGATTAACCAGAAGGGAACTTCACGCGGAAGGTATCACGAACTTGATCTAGAATCAACCGATACCGCTCTACAAAAGCTCTAGCCACAAATGAGTGGGTAGCGCCGGAGTCGAACAGAACATGCGCCCAGCGGTTCTTCACCATAAATTTCCCTATAGGAATACATAAGCAACTAAGGCACTACAAAAACAAAGCTATAGAAATGCTAGAAAATAAAACTTTCAAGCCAGGAAAAACAACTAACCTAAGATGACCTGAGTCGAAGTCTGAGCCTCCTCAGAAGAGATCACGTTCAGCTTCCCTTTGCCCTTTTCCACATGCTGAGGCGGAGGTAAAGCCTGAAGTGGAACTGCCTGAAGAATAGGCTGGACCTGAGGACACCTAGTCTTGATATGGCCCTTCTGGCCACACTGAAAGCAGACCTTATCCTTGGACCAACACTGGACAGCATCATGCCCAGGTCGCTTGCACACAGAACAGGGAACATCCTTCCTAGGAGCACCTTGAATGGCATGAACTTGCTCCTTCCTCTGAGCTCCAACCTTCTTGAAACACCTCTCAACAGGGTGGCCGGACCGGCCACAGAAGCTACAGACCACCTTGCTCTTATTTGCTGAAGCAACATCAAGTACCTGGGGGTTCTTCTCTTCAACAGACTTCCTCTTGTCCTTCCTCATTTGTTGGCCTATGTTCTTTGCAGTCTCAATTGCCTCCACTTTCAGAGCAGCCTCCACTACTCCTGCATATATCACTGAACCATAAGCACTGGCTAACTGCTGAACCTCGCTCCTCAAGCCACCAAGAAACCGCTTGACTCGATCCACCTCAACACTCACTAATCCAGGGGCAAACCGGCTCAACTTGTTGAACTCTATCTCATACTCACTGACCATGAGTTGCCTCTGCTTCAGGTGAAGAAAGTCGTTCATAAGTCGGTCGCGCTCGACCGAAGGCAAGAACTTCCTCAAAAGCATCTCCTTGAACAATGCCCAAGTGCTACCAGCCACCAATCTCTCCTTTTCCCTAAGCCACCAGCCCTTAGCCAACCCCTTTAGCTGATAGGTGGCTAACATCACTCTCTGATCATCCGCAACACCGGAGTACGAGAACATCTCCTCCATGGAGATCAGCCAATCATATATGACCATGAAATCGCCTTCCCATCATCTGTAGGAGGGCTAAGTCTATGAAACTGAGAAATGAAGGTCATCTCCACTGGCACCACCACTGGAGGTCTCAGGGGAGCAGGAGGGGGAGGGGCAGCTGACCCCCCTATAGGGTCTTGCACCCCCTGAGTTTGTCCTGCCACAACTGCCGCCAAAGACTGGATCTAAACCTGCATCTCCACCAACTTCTTGGTCAAGGAATCGTTGCTCAACCGCAAGCTCTCGATCATCGCATCACTCTGCGCTCCAGAAGTCTCACCCTCAGACAGGGGAGTCGACCTCGTCGAAGGACGTCTCGCCATCCTAAAATCATATCAACATTAGCCAAATACTGGTATAATAGTTGGAACTAACTACAAGTACAGACTATACATACATAAATATGATCTTAAAACTGCTAAACTTGCTCTAGGAGTTTATTTGAACCAAAAATGACATTATGCCTAACCTAGGATGGTTAACCTCCATCATCTAACTCTTGTGCCTAGATCGGGAATGCATGAATTTATATTTTTTTCTGATTTAAAAACTATGTGTGTACATATGTCATCCTGCAAATCTTTAACTTGGCACATTGTGCTTATGCAATGTTATGTTATGCATGATAGTGTTATGCATTCTAAAAAGGCCCTAATTCATGTCATGAGTGGCATACGCATGAAAATGTTATCCATCCCATACTATATAACATTCCCATGCAACAAAAAGGAAATGTACTAGTCGCATTCATGTGGTGAGGTTATGCATCCCATACTACATAACCCTCACATGTTGCCCCTATGGTGGATCCATATACAGACACATATTGTGCATCCCATACTACATAATATGCCCTGTATACTTCATATTATGATATGAGTGTAGTGTTCGTGCTTCAGCCATGATGTGCTGATGACATATCGGTGTGTGTATGATATGATGTTAAACACCTAATACCTACAAGGAAAGGTTGCCCGACAAATTGTCAAGCAACCTCCCTCTTATACCAACTGTCACGACCCGCATTTTCTCCGAATTTAAGAAGTATCAAAGTGTGAGGAAACATGCGTCGTGATGCCACGTCGAGCAGGGGATAACTGTCGACGCACAGGTGAACTCCAACTAACTAGACTATGAAAATCTCATAAGTTTAATGATTAAAAAATTAGGTATATTTTAGGGGCTGTATCCCTCGGCTCAGTGGATCATCTAGTCCACAATTTAAAACTATATTTATATGCAGCGGAAAATACTTTATTTATTTCTTTGACATCCTAAGATAGCGCGTAAGTGACCCCCGAGGTCAACCCATAATATGCAAGACTCTAGATGTATATTATATTATAAATAGGAAAAACGATCTTTTAACGTTATTTGAAAAGTAGTGTATGAGTTTTATAAAACATGCTGGTCATGAGATATACATATAGTAGTGTTTTTAGATTTTAAAAATAACTAGCAACCTAGCATAAAACTTCCCAAGAGCAAGTAGACTATCTCCAGAAAAGGTAGCAGTAAAAGAAACATATCTAGTATCAAAAGGTAACACTACCAGCGGGCGCCAACAAGCTGACACGAACCCACTGGCAAGTATGTGTGTCTGTAAGAAAAGATGAAAAAAACTACCTCACAACAGCAAGAGAAAGATCCCCACAACTCAAGGGATCACCAGCAACACTACTGCAAAACTAGCTGTCTACCCGGCTACTAGTCAGAACCTGAGGCATTCATAAAAGAAAAGAACACCTCAGCAAGTAAATCATGAAAATCTGAACTAGGGAATTAATCCAAAATGGAATGGGAGTGTAAGTAAACAAGACAGTAAAAGCAAACACTGTCCAAAGAAATCAAAAGTACACCAAGTACCAAAAATAGCACCAAGCCCTGCTCAAATCCTGCAAAGGCTACAAGGTAAAAAGGCAAGGAAACTTGCCACAATATGCTGCATTTAACCAGGAAGAAACACCTAACAATCCTAATTTGTGAGTTGATGGCAGTAGTAAATCATCATGGACCTGAGTTAGTGACCAAATCAGTCCCCCAAACAAAACAGTTCCAACAAAAATAAAAAAAATTTCACTGTCAGCACAAAACCACCACAAACACAGCCCGTACCTGGGAAAAAAGGGTGGCGGCCACAGCAAATGCCCAGCCCGTACCTGGGACTAAAAAGTAGCGGCCACAGCTCGCACACAAAACATCCCGCTCCTTTAGAGCGTCAAAACACCACTACCTGCCATAACCCACGATTCGGCCCTCAAAACAAAGGAAGAACGAAAGGCCGACAAGACATTTCCCCTAAGAGGTAATCACTCAGGAAGAAAAGTACTGGAAAGAAATAAATTTCTGCCTACAGGAATCGTCGAACTCAACTCGATGATTTTCGTCCAGCGCTGGAACAAAATCGTCGAATGCGGGAGAATCGTCGAACGCAGCTCGACGATTTTCGTCGAACACAGGCCACGGGAAATCGTCGAACTCCGTTCGACGATTTCCGTTAAACGCAGACCACAGGGAATCTTAGAATACAGTCCACGGGAAAATATCGTCGAACGCTGTTCGACGATTTCCCTTTCGTCGAACAAAGGTCATGGGAAAATCATCGAACGCCGTTCGACGATTTCCCTTTCGTCGAACAAAGGTCACAGAAACATCGTCGAACTCCGTTCGACGATTTTTTTTTCGTCATACCCAGAACTAAGGCACATCGTCGAGCTCAGCTCGAAGATAATCGTCGAACCCTGATCGACGATTTCCATCGATTTGGCTGCATTAACTGCACAGAAATCCGGAACTTCCTACTTCGTTTCCATCCAAACTTCTTCGCCTAATTCAAACCTATTACTGGCGGTATAAGTATGAAAATCTTCCTGCTGTAAACTTCTAGGGTGGAAAGGCTAGATACTACCAAAATAGAAGTTTTAACAGGGAACCATTTGAATGATTAACATGGAACAATTTGATGAAATAACAAGACTACATTACTCCAGCCGGAGATTTAAGTTCAGAACTTGAGAGAATGTAAACAGAAACATAATGGGGCATAATGGTTCAAAATTAACATGCTTTTGACGGAAAAACAGAGTAAAGTATAAATCTCGGGAAAACGGGGAAAATTATAGTAAATATGGCCACGAAAAGGGGAAGAAAACTTGGTAAGGGTAGGAGAACAACTTGCCTCAAATACCACCAATTTATCTTGCATAGCCCTTCCTCTCTCTCTCTCTCGGCCCCAGCCGCAACAGCACCTAAACAGGATCTAAGGTTTTAATGGCGGAAAAGGATCAAAGTAAAAATTTCGAGACCTCTAGAACCACAACGAAAATTGAATTTCTTACCGTAGGAATGAAGGTTTAGGCGAGAGCACTCCAAATCCACTTTCGGAATCGAATTCCGTCCATTAACGCTCCCAAAATCGGCGTCTAAAGGGTACAGGGTTGGCGGTTTTTTTTCTTCCTCTCAAACAGCAGCGGTTACTCTTACAAGGAAGGAAACAGTGAAAGTACTCGATTTGTTTTGCCTAAGGCTTTATATATAAATGCATGGACATGTCCTTTCAGCCCTACCTCCACTAGTTCAATTCAAGTTTCATTAATTAATTATTGCATTATTATTATTATTAATACCACCAAAACGACGCGAAAACTGAACCACCTCGGATTCCGACGAATTTTGCACCGTAGCTAAATACTCACGCTACGAACGCAACAGCGAAGTCGAAATCAACTTTCGACGAACCAAACACGGGTTATCACGACCCGAAGACAAAACACAAGTATCTCCCGAAAGGCCTCACCGGTCACAAAAACAGACCCGGCTTGGTAGGGGGTCCTGCCAAAAAGGCCACCAATAACCACACAAGGAACCAAAAGAGCTAAGACCACGCTATAACAAACGGCACCCGCCGGAAATGCGTCAACGTAACGCCAAATGAGAATTAAATAATTGCAGAAAAATCGGGGGCGTTACAATAAGTGACCCCCGAGGTCAACTTATACTATGCAAGACTCTAGATTTATATTATATTATAAGTAGGAAAATGATCTTTTACGTTACCTGTAAAGTAGTGTATGAGTTTTATAAGACATGCTGATCATGAGATACAATAGTAATAGTATTTTTAGGTTTAAAAATAACTAGCAACCTAGCATAAACCTTCCCAAGAGCAAGTACACTATCTCCAGAAACGTAGCAGTAAAAGAAAACATATCCAGTATCATAAGGTAAAACTACCAGTGGGCGCCAACAAACTGACATGAACCCACTTGCAAGTATGTATGTCTGTAAGAAAAGCAGGAAAACTACCTCACAACAGTAAGAGAAAGATCCCTATAACTCAAGGGATCACTAGCAACACCACAGCAAATCTAGCCGCCCACCCGGCTACTAATCAGAACCTGAGGCATTCAGAAAAGAAAAGAATACCTCAGCAAGTGAATCAAGAAAAATCTGAACTAGGGCATTAAATTAAAATGGAATAAGAGAGTAAGTAAATAAGACAGTAAAAGAAATCACTGTCCAAAGTAAACAAAAGTACACCAAAATACCAAGTAACAACACCAAGCCCTGCTCAAATCCTGCAGAGGCTACAAGGCAAAAGGCAAGGAAAAACTTGCCACAGTATGCTGCATTCTACCAGGAAGAAACACCTAAAACCCCTAATTTGTGAGTTAATGGCAGTAGTAAATAAAATGGACCTGAGTTGGTGACCAAAAACAGTCCCCCAAGCCAAACAGTTCCAAAAGAAAATTCACTGTGTCAGCACAAAATCACCACAAACCCAGCCCGTACCTGGGATAAAAAAAGGGTGACGGCCACAACAATACCCAGCCCGTACCTAGGACTAAAAGCGGCGGCCACGGCTGGCACACAAAACATTTTGCTCCTTTAGAGTGTAAAAATACAACTACCTGCTATAATCCACGATTCGTCCCTCAAAATAAAGGAAGAATGAAAGGCCGACAAGACATCCCCCCTAGGAGGTATTCACTCGGGAAGAAGAAAAAAACTGAGAAGAAATAAATCTCAGCCTACAAAAAAAATGATCATTGTTACAGGAATCGTCGAACGCAGCTCGACGATTTTCGTCGAGCGTGGGAAAATTGTCGAACGCAGGAAAATCGTCGACCGTAGCTCGACGATTTTCGTCGAATCACAGGACACGGGAAATCGTCGAACTCCATTCGACGATTTGCCTTTCGTCAATCACAGGTCACGGGAAAAGTTGTCGAATGCCGTTCGACGATTTTCCTTAACCGCAGGCCACAGGAAATTGTTTCAAACTTTAATAATTTATTATTTACATACAAAAATATTAACGCACCAAAACGACCCGAAACCGAACCACCTCGGAATCCGACGAAATTCGCACCGTAGCTAAACACCCACGCTATGAACGCAACGGCGAAGTCAAAATTAACTTTCGACGATCAAAACTCAGGTTATCACTACCCGAAGCCAAAACACAAGCATCCCCCGAGAGGCCTCACCGTCACAAAAACAGACCCGACTTGCTAGGGGATCTTGCCAAAAAGGCTACTGATAACCACACAAGGGACCAAAAGAGCTAAGACCATGCTCTAACAAACAGCACATGTTGGAAATGCGTCAACGTAACGCCTAATGAGAATTAAATAATCACAGAAAAAATCAGGGGCGTTACAACTCCGCTATGCGATGCTTCGTCAGGCGGGATGGAAGACTAGTCGGGCCGCTATGCACCAAATCACTAGGCGGATGGGTGTGTAGGCTTGCGGATGAGGTGATGAGAACGACAGAATGAGAGTCGTGAGCACCTCTTCGCTACGCACGCCACTAGCAATTGCTAGTGCGGCTAGGGCGGATGGTGGTGGATAGAATATGGTGCAACTCGAGCAACTTAAGAAGTAAAATGAAATAGGAATCACATAAACATGAAACACATAACATATACAACCAAAGTGCACTTCATCAATATAAATAGATTTAAACCCTAAACCCTAAACCCTAATATTCAACAAGAAAGCAAGAACAAGTCAAGAGATCGACCAAATCTGAAGTCTTGTTGAGGATTCACGGTTGGAATCATCGGGTTGTCAATCCGTGTCCAAGCTCGGTCCTCAACAGCGTCCGGGGTAGAGAAGGGCTGTCACCACCTTCCAATGGCCTGTCTTCTTCGTGTCACGATAATGGACGAAAGTTTCAAGCTTCCCTTGGCTTGTTGGCGATGGAGTCAAACCCTACTTGAAGCTCACAGATGAAAGAGAAGGCCGAGAGGAAGCTCCGACTTGGATTTGGCTGTGAAAGCTTGCCCGGAGCACCTCCCTAAGGTGGAAGATGATGCGAAACGGTGGAACCAGCGGAAACGGCAGAGAAAATGTCGAGCTCGGAAGATTTCTGCTCTCTCGAATTAGGGCGAGACCTGCATATTTATAGAAAATAGAAATGAACAATGCGTAGGATCACGGGCGCACGACCAGTGGTCGTGCGCACTATATCTAGTGATCATGCGCACTAGCATGGCAGAGTAAGAAGAAGAACTGGGATAACACGCATGAGCAGTGGCGCACGACCACTGGTCGTGCACACTAAGTTCAATGGTCGTGCGATTACCCCAGATAGGACTCCAGAAAAAGAGGAATCAATGCACACGATCAGTGGTACACGATCGGAGGTCGTGCGCACTATGTCCAGTGTTCGTGCGATTACCCCAAGCAGATTTTGGAAATCAGTGAACATTGTGCACGATCATCGGTGCATGACCAGTGGTCGTGCGCACTATATCTGATGATTGTACGCAATATTCCTGCTTTAAAACATCCCTAGAATACGCATAAGACCCCTAAACCTAGCACTGATATGTGCAGATATTCCAAACAAGCACAAAATGGAGTACAAACAATAAAAGTATAAAAATTACACGACCACGGGCCTAAGTGTGCACTTCCTATGGAAATAGAGACAAGATGAAATATGAACAATATAAAACTAAAAGTGAAGTGCAAATGCGTGAAAAGCAGCCCAGATGAGTCTGAAAAACCCTATATAAATCGGACCCATCACTGCCCCAGACTTAACTGTTTGCGCGTCCCGAGCAAATAAAATCTAAGCAGATAGGAAAAATTAATAGCTAACAAAGAAATTGAAAAACAAAGTACCATGCGAAGTCGCATGCTCGCGTGCGTAATAATACAATAGAGAAAATTTCTAAGTATGTAGAATAGTTTAAATTTTTCACAATGCATATCAAAATTTTATTACTACTCAAGAATAGAATCACGGTGAATCAACCGGTCACCCATAGGAAGAAAGTAGGCACGCCACTAAGGTGAGCTTTGCCAAAGATCGGGGCTCAGGATCACCTCCAAAGGAATCCACCAATGTCGGGGACCATACGCTTGCCCGTTCATACTCTCTCCACGGCACTAGTTAGACTCAAGTGCAAATCCGTAGGAATTTAGGATAATCACGGGACTTGGGTTACGGTGAGCTAAATAATGATAAAAAGAAAGACTATGCACCTATCCCAAATTAGCTATCCTAAAAAGAATCCAACCGCTAACTACAATATATGCAGGTACACCACACCTCCAAACTTAACTTTTAACAAATGGGTGTGTGCACAGCCTACTCCAAATATAATCACATTTCCAAAAAGATTTTCAATTTAAACTTTTTCTTTTCACTTTTCTTCTTCTTTTTTTTTCTTTTTCTTCATTCTATTTTCACAATTCAGTAGATATAAACTTGGGAGCACTTTGATGAGTCCACATTTTACACTGATTTTTGGACTCATCTGGGCTAGTTTTATCGCCTTAGCAGTACACTTGAGAGCCTTTATTGCTTATTTGTGTTTATGTACCTTTTTCACGATTAAGTGCACTGTAGGCCCGCTTCTGTGTGCTTTTTGTGTTTCCATTTCTGTTGTTATTCTTTAGCCCTATCTCGGGGATGTGGTGTGCACGTTCTGGTGGCCTTTTTGCCCCTTCTGCTGGTACAGGGGTCGTGTGCGTGTTCCAGGATGATTGTGAAACAGGAATACTGCGCACGATCAGGGGATCTAATGCGCACGACCACTGGTCGTGCGCCCACGATCGTGCGCACTACTCTACGTTTTCTATTGAATCAGCCTGGGGTAAGCGCACGACCACTGGACTTACTACGCACGACTAGTGGTCGTGCGCCACTGTTCGTGCGCATTACACCCCCTTTTTCATAACCCTGTCTCGGTAATCGCACGAGCACTGGCCCTAGTGCGCACGACCACTGGTCGTGCGCCACTGCTCGTGCGCGTATATGCTGATGCTTCTTGTCCAGGTTGCAGGTTTGTTTGGAAAAGCCGCACGATCATCGACCTACAGTGCGCACGACCACTGGTCGTGCGCCACTGATCGTGCGCACTGCTTCTGCTGCCTCCATATAAAAGGCCCTGCTCCGCGTTTTAGGTCAACGCCTGTCATTTGCTGTGATCGGAGAGTGCGCGGGAATCGCCTTTTCACTTCTCCAGCTACTCCATCACTTCCACCTTTGTCGGGAAGCCATTTCCACTAACTCCGAAGCTTTTCAACACTCCAGCGAAGCCCTCGGCCATTGGTGACTTCAACTCCAAGCTTTCCTGCAGAGTTGATGAAGTAGATAACCTAGAGAACAGACTTAAAGGCATTCGAGGTGACAGATCGTTGGTACCGGAAGCCTCCCTGGACTGAGCCCGGAAGCGGATTGACAACTCGCTACTCCGGCCACGACCCGCGGTGGATCTTCATTCTCTTTTGGTTTACTCCTCTTCCCCTTCCTCTGTGTTATGAATGTTTTGAGCAGTGTAATGAACATTTCCATCCCTGAATATCAAGTTTACTTTCTAGTTAATGGAATGTTAGTTTCTTCTTATGCTTGTGAGTTCTGTCTGTGAATGCGCCTCACTCACCCCACATCCACTTCATTCATGTGCCTTGTCCGATTGCAATCCACACAAGAACGCTGCAATCCATTAGTTTCCCTTCCACTCTCCCAACTGAAGTTCGGCATAGCGGCCGACAAACCCATTTCACCTTGCGAAGCGGTGCCGTCGACTCGCATAGCTTTTACTAGTTCAGTAGATCAAACATCCACAATCTCCCGAGTCCGCTATTTTCTTTTTGTTCTATTTTTAACTCTCATAACAATATTCTCGGTACTGTTGTCGTTCTACGCTAATTGCATTCCTCAAGAGACCGACACTTGGGGATTTACTCCCAAAACTTTATTACTTGTACGACCGGTGCGCTTGTCGTATTACACGCATCAAGTTTTTGGCGTCGTTGCCGGGGAATGCAACTGTAGAGCGACTTCGGATGACTTCCAATATTGTTATTAGAGTTAGTATTGTTTTGTTTTGACTGCTGTTTCTTCTAGTGTGTAGTGTTTGCCGCAGTGAATGCAAGGCCGAGCTACAAGAGATTTTGTCACCTACGACCCAGAGATCGAACGTACTCTCTTAGCACGAAGACGCGCCGCAGCCATCATTTTTGCTCCAATCGGAGACCAGCTGAATATTGATGCAGGCAACCGAGTTGGAGGGCTACCTCATGACGACGAAAATGAATTGAATCCTCCCCAGGTCCGCACCATGAGGGATTATACTACACCCACTGTTGGGAGTATATACCCCAGTTTCGGACCTGCAATTACCAATCCTCAGTTCGAGATTAAACCAGCTATTCTGAATATTATTCTGAACAACGCTCAGTTCTCCGGAATGGCCACTGAAGACACCCATCTTCACCTTACAGAATTCTCCGAGATCTGCGCCACGTTCCGCTACGCTGGAATACCAGATGAAACAGTCAAGCTCCGCCTCTTCCCTTTTTCATTAAGAGACAAAGCCAAGACATGGCTTCACTCCCTTCCACCTGGAACATCCCCCACCTGGGAGGCTTTGACTACCAAATTTCTAGCTAAGTTCCATCCGGTGGATCGGATCGTGAGCTTGAGGCGTGCAATAGCCAACTTCCGGCAAGCCGATCAAGAAAGCTTAGCCGAAGTTTGGGAGCGTTTTAATGAGCTGCTGAGGAAGTGCCCTAATCATGGATTCCAAACGTGGAATCTCGTCGAAAGTTTCTACTTTGCTATTGATCCCCACCACCGAGCCATGATTGATGCTGCCTCCGGAGGAACCATCATGAATCTTGCTCCAGATGCTGCTCTGAAAGTCTTACAAGACACCGCAACTCACAGTGCGTACTGGACCGCGGGAAGAAACATCCCACGAAGCACCAGTGGAGTGTTTGCCTTGGATATCCCCAAGCCTGCTCCTGCCGCCCCAGTGATGGCAATCTTATGTCAAGGGTGCGGAAGCACTGATCATCACAGCTTCGAATGCTCAGGAGTTGAGGTACAAGACGAATCTTTGTTTTTGAATGAATCTGTTAATTTTGTTGCCAATCAAAACAGGGGAGTGCCATACGGGAATACTTACAACCCGGGGGTGAGAAATCACCCCAACTTTTCTTGGAATCCTAACACATCTGGCCAAAGATGGCAACCGGGGCAGCATCAAAACGATGCGTATGCTTCCGGTAGCCAACCGCGGCCGCCTCAACCGAATTATTCCCAAGGGCCCCCCATCGTTAAGAAAAATTCTTTGGAAGAAATGTTCGAGAAGTTTGTTGAGATTTCCCGGACCAACATGACAAATCAGGCCGCCTCGATGCGCAAACTGGAGGCACAATTGGGCCAATTGGCTCAAGTGGTTTCCGAGCGCACCCAAGGCACCTTACCGAGCAACACTGAAAAGAACCCCCATGAACAAGGAAAGCGCCTTAGGGAGGACACTTCGGGAAACCGCAACGAACTTGTCATTAATTGCAAAATCAATAACATCGACACTCCAGCATTATGCGATTCTGGGGCGTCCAGCAACATACTCACTTTGCAAGATGCTGCAAAGATACAGTTACAAGTTGACATTGAAAATCGGAAATCTCTTAAATTAGCTAATGGAAATCTGGTTGACACGGAGGGCGGTGTGCGGGACGTTGAAATCGAGGTTAACGGCACCAGTATCACCACTGACTTTCAGGTTTTGGGACCACAGGACAATAACTCCATTCCTATATTAGGAGTCCCATTCCTAACAGCCAGTGGCGCATCCCTCGACTTTTCCAAAGGCCGTGTCACTTGGCCAAACGAAGAGTCCACCCTCGATAAAACATCCATACATTTTTCTTCCATCCCAAATAACATTTCTCTGAGTGTCACAGATGTCAAGCTGGATTCAGGTCCCCCCGCATTGGAAGCACATCTGGAGGAGACGCCAAAGAACGGACTTTCTCCGGAAGTCGATGAGAAGCAGGAACTACTGGTCCACAAAGGGATCAATTGCACCAAAGCCACGACTGTCTTTCTTCTGCCAGCCAACTCTGTTGTTGAACATGGCGAACTAAGTTTTATTCGGGAGAAATCCCTGGACAATAATTTGTATAATTCTGTTAAACGATATGTGACTTGGGCAGATCCGGTTGCCGTCACGGTGCCGGATAGGCCGCCACCAACCACGATACAAGCAAACCCCACAGCCTACCTTCATTGGAAGTCTCCCACGGTGGAGAAACTGAAAGAGGCCAAGCGTTTACGCGACGAGCGCTGCGATGCCTTCCTGCTCGCGAACGAGTGCACTCGCAGTAATACGACAATGCCTACCCCGAATGCAAAAAGACACTCTGCTGTTCTCTCGCATCCCACCAGAGAGACTTACCATAAATCTATGTATAGCTGATTGTGCCATCTTCTTTCTTGCTACTTGTTGAATGCTGGTTGCTCTATTTTTAATTTTGTTTCCTTTTGCTACTGCCAAGAACTCTCTATTTGAACTACTAATACAGGTATTTGGTCCACCTTAAGGACGGTAAACAAAAGGGCTTTCGGGAGACAACCCAAGTTGGACCGTTCGGTCCTATGCTGTATTTTGATTTCGGTATATTTCTTCATATATATATCTGTGTCCAGCTTTTGTTTGGCTTGCATCCTTTAATCGCCGGTGCAGGATTATTAGAGGCGCGGCAACGTGGCCGCACTTGGACATCTCATTGCCCAACTGGTATGCTCAATTTTGAGCATAGGTAACTTCCTACCCTAGTTATTTCTCCTCTTTGGAATGTTTATTTTTATTCGTTGTCAACTTTAAGTCTGGGGGGGTAGTCTGCCTGTGGTTACTACACCGCACCTTCTGTTGCATTCCAGTTTCTTATTTACTTATTTCTTGCTTTTTGGTTGCACACACTGAATCACCCACACGAGTGCGCTCTTACCCACGCGCACAACCCGAGTTAAATTTATTGCTTTTGTGTAAACTTTAAAATAGTGGTACTGGCTTAGGATTTCAGGATTGATTAGTTCGAAACTCATGCAGCGCTCCTAATCGAATACTCGTGGTTTGTGTAGAGTTAGGCTAGAACTAATTTTTCTTTATGCTCGTAGAATTATTCTTTTCAGCTCACGTCAATATTATTTGTACTGCTCAAAATCTGAATCTGGGATTATCAAACGATAGTGTAGGAATGTGTGTAGCTGCCACTAGACTCGTATTGCTCGAGTCGGGGGGAAGGATCATCTTTCTCGGTGGCTAAGAACTTGCCCTAAGCTACTCTCGAAGCATTGGTGCGCGGTTAGTTAAGCGTGAGCATGACGTAGGCCTTCTTTTTGGCTAGTTTGAGCCTTGTTTAGCCATTCCTACCTGTTAACCATTGCATGCCAAATTTGTGCCTACCCTTCCTTTGAATACAGCTCCACTCACTTTCACCAAGGCCTGAAGCTAAACCCACCTTCGCAATCAAATGCTTGAGCTGATTTGTATTTCCTGTTTTGCCGAGGTTGTGATTAGTGGACATTGTTTTTGGGGGTGCTGATTTTATTCCCGCTTTGATTGCTTCGTTTGGGGATTGCTAGCGCAGAAAAGAAAACAACAGTTTATGAAAATAAAAGGCTGATTCGCGCAATAGAAAAAACGAATATTTATATGAAAGAATTGCTTTGAGATTTCGATCCACATCCTCTGTATTGAATTTGGTCGGGTTCAGCCGTGTTCACACCCGGATTTCAAGCTAAGTCTGGGGGCGTGTGCCCCATTCTTTTCTAAGTGGCTGTTTTGGTTTGGGTTGTTTTCGCTCGCTTTGGTTGCATAGAGCTTTCATGTTTATCTTTGACCACCAAGTCGTTGCCTAAGCCCCATTTCCTCCTACAAGTCCTACTGATTCACGCTTGAGTCTAACCCGCGCCGTGGAGAGAGTGTGAACGTGCAAGCGCATGGTCCCCGACATTGGTGGATTCCTTTGGAGGTGTTCCTGAGTCCCGAACTTTGGCAATGCTCACCTTAGTGGTCTGCCTACTTTCTTCCTGCACATGATCGCACGATTCTCCAGAATTCTAATTTTGAGCAATTACAATATTTATTTACGTCTGTCGAATAGTTTAAACTATGTTGTATAATTAAAAAGTTTTTCTATTATATCTTCTATCCTCATGATTTATTTGATTTCTCGTCTTACTTCTTTCTGAAATTGCTGAGCCAGTTAGCTATCTTCGAGTCCATGGAGTGATAATTTGCTCGGGACGTGCAAATGGTTAAGTCTGGGGGTGTGATGAGTCCACATTTTACACTGATTTTTGGACTCATCTGGGCTAGTTTTATCGCATTAGCACTACACTTGAGAGCCTTTATTGCTTATTTGTGTTTATGTACCTTTTTCACGATTAAGTGCACTGTAGGCCCGCTTCTGTGTGCTTTCTGTGTTTCCATTTCTGTTGTTACTCTTTAACCCTATCTCGGGGATGTAGTGTGCACGTTCTGGTGGCCTTTCTGCCCCTTTTGCTGGTATAGGGGTCGTGTGCGTGTTCCGGGATGATTATGAAATAGGAATACTGCGCACGATCAGGGGATCTAATGCGCACGACCACTCGTCGTGCGCCCCCGATCTTGCGCACTACTCTACGTTTTCTATTGAATCAGCCTGGGGTAAGCGCACGACCACTGGACTTACTGTGCACGACCACTAGTCGTGCGCCACTGTTCGTGCGCATTACACCCCGTTTTTCATAACCATGTCTCGGTAATCGCACGAGCACTGGCCCTAGTGCGCACGACCACTGGTCGTGCGCCACTGCTCGTGCGCGTATATGTTGATGCTTCTTGTCTAGGTTGCAGGTTTGTTTGGAAAAGCCGCACGATCATCGACCTACAGTGCGCACGACCACTGGTCGTGCGCCACTGATTGTGCGCACTGCTTCTGCTGCCTCCGTATAAAAGGCCCTACTCCGCATTTTAGGTCAATGCCTGTCATTTGCTGCAATCGGAGAGTGCGCGGGAATCGCCTTTTCACTTCTCCAGCTGCTCCATCACTTCCACCTTCGTCGGGAAGCCATTTCCACTTACTCCGAAGCTTTTCAACACTCTGGCGAAGCGCTCGGCCATTGGTGACTTCAACTCCAAGCTTTCCTGCAGAGTTGGTGAAGTAGATAACCTAGAGAACGGACTTAAAGGCCTTCGAGGTGACAGATCGTTGGTACCGGAAGCCTCCCTGGACTGAGCCCGGAAGCGGATTGACAACTCGCTACTCCGGCCACGACCCGCGGTGGATCTTCATTCTCTTTTGGTTTACTCCTCTTCCCCTTCCTCTGTGTTATGAATGTTTTGAGCAGTGTAATGAACATTTCCATCCCTGAATATCAAGTTTACTTTCTAGTTAATGGAATGTAAGTTTCTTCTTATGCTTGTGAGTTATGTCTGTGAATGCGCCTCACTCACCCCACATCCACTTCATTCCTGTGCCTTGTCCGATTGCAATCCACACAAGAACGCTGCAATCCAGTAGTTTCCCTTCCACTCGCCCAACTGAAGTTCGGCATAGCGGCCGACAAACCCATTTCACCTTGCGAAGCGGTGCCGTCGACCCGCATAGCTTTTACTAGTTTAGTAGATCAAACATCCACAATCTCCCGAGTCCGCTATTTTCTTTTTGTTCTATTTTTAACTCTCATAACAATATTCTCGGTACTGTTGCCGTTCTACGCTAATTGCATTCCTCAAGAGACCGACACTTGGGGATTTACTCCCAAAACTTTATTACTTGTGCGACCGGTGCGCTTGCTGTATTACACGCATCACACTTCCACATTTTCACAAATAATAACACCACATCATATCCCAACATGAAAATATAAAACACTAAACTCGACTTGGGTGTGTGACTAGGATAGGCTATGGGGCTTTGGTGAATGAAGGTGGAGCTGAATCAAAAGAAGGGTAGGCACAACGGGGCTAGCGAGGATATGATGTTAGGAACGGTACAAAGCTCAACCGGGCAAAAATGATGGCCTACATCACGCTTACGCTAGACTAACCAAATACCCATGCTTAGAGAGTAGCTTGGAGCAAGTTCTTAGCCACCGAGAAAGATGATCCTTCCTCCCGACTTAAGCAAAACGAGTCTAGTGACGACTACACACATTCCTATACTACCGTTTGATTCAAACCGGATTCACCAACATTTGAGTAGAATAAAAAGATCTTTACGCAAATAGAATAGTATAAAACCATAAGCATATAGAAAAATTAAATCTACTCGAATTTCTACCCGAGATGAGAGCAGTTGACTAGAAACACAACAAGGTCAACATTTTACTCTGTCTCACAATCCTAAGCCAGCACCATAATTTTCCCAAATCTAACGAAGAAATGAGTTTAGCTTGCGGCACACTAACAGCTAAGCACGCGCTCAAGTGGGTGCAGTGGTGTGCAGTGCAATGAACTAATCAAAATAAAACTATAAAAACTTCTAGTATGCACATGAGATGTGCACGTGCAAAAGGCAACAAAACTGGCTCTCCCCAGACTTTAACTATACTACACAACATATGATAGAGAAATTAAAATCATAAAGAGATAAGGGAAGAGGTTACCCAATGCTCAGCTAGTGAGCATACAAGAAGACGCGTGGAAACCTGAAGCAGGCCTGCCATACGAAGAATCACAACCCCGCCAACCCGAAGTTGTCAAGAATAACTGCAGGGGTGAGATCCGCAAAAACAAAACAAAAATATACAAACTATAAAGAAATACTACAACTAAATAGACATGAAAAACAAATACAGAAAATGAAAGATAAGTACTGAGGTTATTGTCATCCCAGCACGACTTATTCGGCTATGAAAAGGTTCTAGCTAATGGGCCTATGAAAAGAAAAATGCACAGGTAACTGTTCAAATATCTGTTTCGGTAACAGGTACCTATACGTTGATAAAACAGTAACCCCTTTGCCTAAATAATCATAGTTGCTCCTCGTAGGCAGAGGAAATAGGAAGTAGGATGAGGAGGAAGCCTGGTCCTCACTCATCTCACCACAAAACAAATCCTTGCCTAGTAAGGTTTCGTCCACCACAGGGAGAAGGCAGGAGGAGAAAGCAATCAATGGAGCTTTCTCAATAGAGGAGAAATCAACCTCCTCACGAGAGAGTATGCTATCATCGATGACTCGAGCTGAAAACTCCAAGTCCTCCTGAAGCTCCTGCGGAGACTCAACCCGACCAGGCTCAGATAAAGAAGGGGGATCAAGAAATAAAAGAGACGAAGAACATAAAGAAATAATTAGGGGAGTGATCCCGGTTTCACTCTCCAAAGGCTGAGGTAGAAAAATATCGTCAGCAATGTAGACAATGCTGCAAAGCTCAGCCGGATCCATAGAGGCCTCCACAAAGACTTGGACTTCCTCCTTTGGTATCGAGGGAGAATCCTCAACACCAAGAAGGTTGTCCTCCTCCATGGGAGTGGAAACAACCCATGTATCACAATCCTCAACTTGTGTTGCATCGTCGAAAATGTCGTCAGAGACGACTGAAGTAGAATGCACAAAAGGCGGAAGAACTTTGATTGGATAAAATTCAAGCGCAGGTTCTTGTGGGGCTTCGATACAAAGAATCGGCTCCACGATTAGAGATGTATGCACAGGAGAGATGGGCTTCGCCACATCGAAGCCTAGATCAACCACACATCTGGCGGTTGTGTACACATCATTCCATTCAACAAATGAAGGTGACAGGGATACATAACCAGATGATGAAGGTGTGCCACCAAGGGTAGGAGTCGGGATGATCCGGATGTCCGGCTCATCATCCTCTTCCATAACACGGAGGTACTCGGCACAATCCTTCAGGACATGATCTGTTCTATGACAATACAAACACTTTCTCCCATTACTCTACAGTCCTTGTGGAGCCAGAGAGGAATAAGAGAACGGTGTATGTGGAGAGGACGATTGACCATAAGCTCGAGGCACAGTGTTTGAATGGTTGTACGAATACAACATCTCATACATTGTGCGCTGAGGCTTATGCTCAATATCTCTCGTAGGGCATTCATGACTAGTGTGGGAAGGCTTTCCACACCGACAACATTGGGCATACGAATATCCCCACATGGTGTCGAAACAGCAGATTCAAAATAAATTGTACAAATTACTAAATCCAACAGTATATTACTACAATTGCCTAAACAAACAAGAAAAAGGCAGGCAAAATAGAAATAGAACAAAACAAAAGCGATTTACAAAGGAAAAGGAAAGCAATCTCACGTCTCCCTCTCCAGAAACTCACATGACTGTGTTCCCCGACAACAACGCCAAAAACTTGATGCTTAAGATCATGGCAGTGAACCGGTCACACAAGTAATATAAAATGTGCGAGTTTTCCCAAGTATCGATCTCTCAAGGAACACAGTAAGGTGGAGTTAATTTCGAGGAGGACTTGAGATTGAAGTCCTTAGGTCAGAGTTAACTAAGGGGGGTTTTGATATTGCGGACAAAGAAAATAAAATACTATCAACTACTCATGTGCAACGCCGCTATGCGATGCTTCGCCAGGCGGGATGGAAGACTAGTCGGGCCGCTATGCACCAAATCACTAGGCGGATGGGCGAGTAGGCTTGCGGATGAGGTGATGAGAATGGCGGAATGAGGGTCGTGAGCACCTCTTCGCTATGCACGCCACTAGCAATTGCAAGTGCGGCTAGGGCGGATGGTGGTGGATGGAATATGGCGCAACTCGAGCAACTTAAGCAGTAAAATGAAATAGGAATCACATAGACATGAAACACATAACATATACAACCAAAGTGCACTTCATCAATATAAATAGATTTAAACACCAATATTCAACAAGAAAGCAAGAAAAAGTCAAGAGATCGACCGAATCCGAAGTCTTGCTGAGGATTCACGGTTGGAATCGTCGGGTTGTCAATCCGCGTCCAAACTCTGTCCTCAACTGCGTCTGGGGTAGAGAAGGGATGTCACCACCTTCCAATGGCCTGTCTTCTTTGTGTCACGATATCGGACGAAAGTTGCAAGCTCCCCTTTGCTTGTTGGCGATGGAGTCAAACCCTACTTGAAGCTCACGGATGAAGGAGAAGGCCGAGAGGAAGCTCCGGCTTGGATTTGGCGGTGAAAGCATGCCCGGAGCACCTCCTTAGGTTGGAAGATGATGCGATACGGCGGAACCAGCAGAAATGGTGTAGAAAATGTCGAGCTCCGGAAGATTTCTGCTCTCCCGAATTAGGGCGAGACCTGCATATTTATAGAAAATAGAAATGAACAATGCGTATGATCACTGGAGCACGACCAGTGGTCGTGCGCACTATGTCCAGTGATCGTGCGCACTGGCATGGCAGAGTAGGAAGAAGAACCGGGATAACGCGCACGAGCAGTGGTGCACGACCACTGGTCGTGCACACTAAGTTCAATGGTCATGCGATTACCCTAGATAGGACTCCAGAAAAAGAGGAATCAATGCACATGATCAATGGAGCACGACCGGTGGTCATGCGCACTATGTCCAGTGGTCGTGCGATTACCCCAGGCAGATTTTGGAAATCAGTGAACATTGCGCACGATCATCGGCGCATGACTAGTGGTCGTGCGCACTATATCCGATGATCGTGCACAATATTCCCGCTTCAAAACGTCCCTAGAACACGCACATGACCCCTAAACCCAACACTGATATGTGCAGACATTCCAGACGAGCACACAATGGAGTACAAACAATAAAAGTACAAACGTTACACGACCACGGGCCTAAGTGTGCACTTCCTATGGAAATAGAGACAAGATGAAATATGAACGATATAGAACTAAAAGTGAAGTGCAAAGGCGTGAAAACCAGCTCAGATGAGTCTGAAAAACCCTATATAAATCGGACTCATCATGTACTCCATTTAACTGTAATGACTCAACAAGTCAAGTAAATGCATCCTCATACCACTTGAACAATTGCTCAAGTAATATGCACTCTCTTTTATACCACTTAATACTTAAATGGAGCACCACTAGAAGTACTGACTCAACATGGCCTGATCATGTCAAGTATTGCTTCAACATATCCCCCTTTTTCATGTATTGCCACACATCTCCCTCTTTCTGGATTCTTCAATAGGTATATCTATTGAGGGAGGTGATGGGATCAAGGGAGAATTTATCTCTTGATCCTACCCAATGTCCCATGTTGATACCACTAAGGTAATTAGCGTAATGATCAAACCACTTGATTAGGAGTCATACCTTTTGTGTTGATATATTTATACAACACAACACTACAACACTTGAACTAGCTGCTAACATAGTTCCACTTAAGCTGGCTATTCCTCTTCTCCAGCATTAGCATTGTCTTCTCAACAGCAGAAGTCCATCTCAGACTCAGAGAATATTTTGACTTGGTCATAAATAATCTCACCCTTAGTTTGTGCATTGTCCTTAGGACAAACTGATCAGTAGTGAAGATCTTTGATCCATTGTAGTAGCTGCTTGCTCCTTCTCAACAGTAGGTTGATCCTGTTCCAGCAAGTGTTGGACATGCTCCCCCTTAATAGGAGCATTTTCTATCATAATTTCTGCAGGTGCTGTATGATGCGCGTGAAGCCCGGCTCTAAATTATCTAGGGAGCACGATGGGTCTGGATTTCGCTTGGCGAGTTATAGGCAAGTGCACCTATCACAAGTAATATTGCATATGAAGCAAAGGCAAAATGTTTACCTCCTGAGGGGATAGATCTGTTTTACTCTAGTGGGGGGGAGTGAATAGAGTATTTTAAAAACTCAATTGGTTTTTATAGCAGAATTAAAAAAATAGTGATATATATATATATCTTACGAGAGTGCAGTAAAGAAAAACTAACTAACACAGCATCCAACACACAATAATAAGAAGAACAATAAGCAACCAGATGACACAAGAAATTTATAGTGGTTCCCCTAAACTTGGGTACATCAACTCTTCTACTACCCTGGTAGGAATCCAGTACAGGTTTTTGATCTGGTGCCCTGCCACCAATCAGGTTTTTGCTCAGATGCCTTGCCACCACAAGATCTTTTTTTCAAGGGAGATCTAGCAACCCTTTTAGGCTTTTGATCTGGTGCCCAAAAACCAAACTAAGTCTTTTGATAAGTAGACTTAAGAACCCTGTGGTTAACTTTTGAAGGGAGTTAAAACCCTGTGTACAGTGGGGTGACAACAATGATATTGTCTTCTTTTTCTCAAAACAACTGAGAATACTTTAGTGGATTGCTTGATGATGTCAAAGCTCCCCCTGAGATGATTATTATTCAGGAAATGCTGGAAGCTTTGCATGGTGTAGTTCTTCTTGATGATCTCCAGGAGCTTTCAGACTGATTGTGATTTGTTGTCTCATGAAAGCTTGGAGAAAAGTTGAAGATGATGAAGACTATATGTAGTATGCAGACTGAATGTGTTTCTCTATGTCTGCCTGTGATCCTCCTTGTCAATTTCTACAACTACTTGTTTTCAATATCTACAACAACTGTATCTTCAATCCTTTTGAAAACTATTTTATATTTCCTGCAAAAATTCTGTCCTCTGAATTTGAATTCTATTCCTTGATGGATTGCTGAAATCTTGGAACTTGGAGCTGGAAGGTAATAAATTGATTCCTTAACTGTCCAGTAAATTAGTCAGGTAATTAACTCTGTGAAATCTATAATCAATGCTGCCTAACAACGGCTTTATTCTTGAGAATATAAGAATTAATTACCAGAGAATTACTGCCTTAGAATAATGCCAATTCAAATCAAAATGACAGACAAATCTTCAAACTAAAACTGACAGAATTTGTCGATCTCAAAATAGATTTCATCGACCTGAACTCAGAGTTCCTCGAGCTGAGAAATCGTCTTCATCGACCTGAGTTTAGAGAAAAATAATCTGTAAAGAAACTATCAAAGCGGAGCTCCAAGTTTGTCGAACTGAGGTAGAATATCGTCAACTAGAGAAAAATTAGAGAGAAGAGAATTTGTCGACCTGAGCTCAAATATCGTCGAGCTTAACTCGGGAAGGGACTCTGAGATTGTCGATCTGCGAACGATGATCGTCAAACTGAGTTGGAAGAACTTCGAACCGATTTCTGAATTCTCTTAAAAACTACAATTCTCTAAGTTTGGATCTCTGAAGTCTACAGTCTTCTTAGTCTTCTGAGGGATAGATCCAATCAAACTGACCTGTTGATCTACCCTAAGATCTAATAAAGACCTATGACCCTAGACTATACATTGTGGGTCAATCTATGTAATCCTAATAGTGAATCTTGCCCAAATCAACCCTAAAATAGATGGGGTTCCAACAATCTCCCCCTATTTGTGTGAGGTCACTATGTACAATGCATTAAAACAATAAAATACAAACACAAAGCATAACAATAAATATCTGGCAGAAAGAAAATCTAGCAGATATATATACATCAAGTACTTTGTGACAAATAAATAGTTCAGAAAGAAAATAAGTTAATCAAAAAACTATTTAGAGTTCTTGGATTTGTCTTTCTCTGAAGGCTTCCTGAAGATGATTTCCCTGTTGGGATTAGCTTCTTGTCTTTTGGACATGGTCATATCAGCTGCTTCAATAATGTTGCCTGAAGTAGCTCTTGGAACAACTACTTCTGGATGTAAACTCATATAAGCATCAACATTGAAAATGTTTTTAGCTTTGTCATACCTTTTCAGTTCTTCGCTTATGTAGGAAGACATAGTAGTATATTGAGAAACATCTTTGCCTTCCTTTTTAGCTTTGTTTATATAGGAAAGTCCAACAAGTTCTTGAAATCTAGCCATTTTAGAAGTGTTTTCCTGTTCTGGATCAACAAATGGAACTGGTGGAGAGTAGGGTCTGTCCTTATCTTCAAATTCAGAAGGATGTTGCTTTTCACTACTACTGTGTCTGCTTCTGTGATCACTCTTGGCAGGTTTGTCTTGTTTCTGATAGGAAGATTGCCTTGAGTGTTGAGATGATGTAGTTCTTGAGGCTAGATTGCCTGAAGCACCTGCAGTTGGTAGAGGAGGAGGATGAGGTCCTCTCTAGTTCCTTTAAGGAGGAGGAGAATATCTCATGCTCTTCTTCCTTGCCTTTTGCTCATTCTCTGAGAACTACATACATCTAGGCATACTGGATATGGGGTAATGTTATTCAGGATGTAGTAAGGCTTGTCAGCAGTAGGATTACGATTAGGAGCAGCCTTGGCAGGAGCTTTTCTTTTCTTAGACTTTATCTTCTTTGAACTGGGATCATCTGAGTCGGCATCATCATCATCAGATTCAGGAGGATAGGCATATAAATCATTAATATCTTTTAAAATTTCTTTAGAAATCTGCTTTTCAGCCTGAGGCTCTACTTGAATTTCTGGTTCTGTATCAAAACATTCTGAAACTGTTTGATATCCTGTGTCCTCTTCTTCTGTGCCTGCAAACAAAATGACATCTAAATTTGGCATTGGGGACTCAGCCCACATGCGAGGAGGGGGACTGCAAACCTCTTCAGCAACTAATGATTCTGGAATAACAGGAGCTGCAAACATTGCCTTTAGTTGATCTACACCTTTAGGACTCATTGGTGAGGTATGACAGACCATAGCTTTGGAATGTTGTTGTTCTGAACTTGGTAAAGAATTTATATGCACATAGTCAAAAGAATTTATTAAATGTAATAAATCAACTATGGGATTGATAATACAATCACAACAGTTAGAATCTCTGGAAGAGATACTGATGCATCTGAAGGTACTGAATCTAACTTTACTGGAACTGCAGCTGTTGCTGGAGGAGGATCAACCGAAACTGGTGATGCTGCTAGAGGAGCTAGAGCTTCTTCATTGAACATATCGCCCTGGCTGGATTTAGAGAATACTGAAAATAGGCCCCAGAAGAATGGACAGCAGAGAGTGCAGCAATTTTGGTAGCTAGAGAAGAAATAAAGGCTGAGAGAGGAACAATAACATTTGCTATTAATTCCTCAAGAGATGGAGCAATGAATGTAAGAATATCTTTAGCTATATCAGAGAGATTTAGAGAGAGGTTCTGGAGCAGAGGGAGTAGAGGTTTGATGTCCACAATAGGAACAGACAGAGAATGAATGTGAAAGATTAGTAGGGATTTGTTCTGGGAATGTGGAAGTAGGGTTAGAAGGAATGGTAGTAGATGTGGTTGGAATTGATGTAGTGTGAATTGTTGTGCTTGGACTTATTGTAGTGGAGATTTCCTGGAAGAGAGATTTAGTTGGAGATTAATGTGGAGATGGTGAGTTTTGTGGGGATGGTTGTGGAGAGCATAAGTTGAAGGTAGGTTAAGAGGAGGTGGTTGGAATATTAGTAAGATGAGTTTGAGGTGGAGATAGAGGTGGAATGAAATCAGTCATAATTTCATCTTGAGGTGGAAATGGAATATCATCAAGGATGATGGTTGGAGACTATGGAGGTGATGGTGGTGGAATAGGTGAAGTAGGAGGGATAATAAAGTATGGTTGTTGTTGTGGAGGAGAAGGAATTCTAATAGTAGGGACAACATCTTCTGGAGGTGTGGGGGAGTGGCTATAACTGCCCTGGTGTCCTCAGAAGTCCTGGAAGAGGTAGAAGCCCTGGAAGGCTTAGTGATGGTCCACTCACATCTCCCAAACAAGGCACAAGTCAGCCTTTTGAATGCATTAATGAATATGGTCTGTGAGACCAGTGATTTAGAAGCCTTGGACTGAAGGAAAATGCCTAGAATCCTTCCAAAACATACTTCTTTCTTAGTATTCATCTTTTTGATCAAATAAAACAACAATTTTCCCCAGTTAACTGCTTTCTTATCCACCACAGCACACATCACTAGACACTGTTGCCTGGTAATGTAGTCATGGGCTGTGTTTGCCCAGTAATACTTTCCCAAAGACATCAGCGAGAAATTTGAATGCAGCAGACAAATTCTTCTTAAGAAGTTTGTTATGGTTTCCATCAGGATGACCCATTTTAATTAGCATATCATTATATTCAGAATTGTCTATCTCAATATCTTCATTTCCATTAACCAAGCCAAAAATCTCTGTTAACACAGTAGGGGTTAGAGTAACCTGGTTTCCAGAGATGGTGCTGGTCATCGTGTATACATGTGGAGTAGTTGAGGTATGCACCCATTCTCATATTTCAGTCGCGGCTAATTTGATCTTGGTGGTCATAAAGTTCTTCTCATGTTGATATTCAAATAACAACAGAATATCCATGAAGATTGGATCAGAATGATGAAAAGAATCGAAATCTATGTCAAAGCCAGTATCAAACTTCATGATGGAGAGGAATATCGCTGGAATCGCCATTGTTTTCCTGCAAAAAATAAAGAAAGATCAAGTACAAGATAACTAAAAGCACGGGATGGAGCTCAAAGAAAACCTAATTATAAAGTTTTTAGAATATGAAGCGGCAGACTCCGTCCTGTGAAAAGAAAAAAAATCTTCGATCTCAGGTCGACGAAAAATTTCATGAAGAAATAATATCGTCGATCTCAGTTAGAAGAGGGGAAAACTTTCGTCATCCTCAGGTCGACAAATAATTTTCAGAAGCAAGATCGTCGATCTCAGGTCGTTGAAAATAACTTCACACAGAGAGTTCGTCGATCTCAAGTCGACGAATTTTCTCAAGAACTGATCTTAGATCGTCGATCTTCGTTCGAGGAACTGTGACAAATTATTCGACCTCAATCAGAAAATCAAATTAATGCTTCTCCATTGAACATACCTAGCTGATTCAGAAAGAATAGATGTTTCTTCTCATCCAAAGGTTTGGTGAAGATGTCTGCTCTTTCTAAATCAGAAGAGACAAAGACAAGATTAATTTTCTTTTTGTCCACACAATCTCTAATGAAATGATGTCTTATTTTTATATGATTGGTCCTACTATGATGCACTGGATTTTGTGCAATAGATTTTGCACACGTACTATCACAAAATATAGTGGAATTATTTAAGTTGAGACCATCATCCAGCAATTGATTTTGTATCCACAAAATCTGTGAACAGCAGCTGCATGCAGCTATGTATTCAATTTCAGCAGTTAATGTAAACACAGACGCTTGCTTCTTACAAAACCAGGATAGAAGCCTATCACCAAGAAATTGACAAGTTCCTGATGTGCTCTTCCTGTCCACTGTACATCCAGCATAGTCAGCATCAGAAAATCCATTTAAATCAAATTCTGACACTGATGGATATAGGAGTCCAAGATTTGGACAACCCTTTATATATCTCAAAATCCTTTTTAATAAAATATAGTGATATTCTATATGGTTCACTTGGAACCTAGCATAAATACATGTGACAAACATTATATCAGACCTACTTACTGTGAGATATAATAGAGTCCCAACAATAGCCCTATAAATTTTCTGATAAACAGGCTTGCCATGTTCATTAGAATCAATCACAATATTAGCAGCCATAGGTGTTTTCATTGTTGCGGCATCACACATCCCAAACCTTTTAACAAGATCCATAGCATACTTTGATTGGGAGATGAAGATACCATCAGGTGATTGCTTCACTTGGAGACCAATAAAGTATAAAAGATCACCCATGCTACTCATCTAAAACTTTGAATGCATTAGATCAGAGAATCTTGTGCATAGTTTGGGATAAGTAAAGCCAAAAATAATATCATCTACATATATTTGAACTAACAAAATTTTATTTTTAGGATGTCTAATAAAAGGAGTCCTATCACTATGCTCCTAGAAAACTTATGCTCTATAAGAAAGCTAGCTAAGGTCTCATACCAAGCTCTTGGAGCTTGCTTTAAACCATAGAGAGCTTTATGCAATCTAAAGATATAAGAAGAATGAGTTTGAGAGATAAAACCTGGTGGTTGCTCCACAAATACTTCTTTTAATTCTCCATTTAGAAAAAGCACTTTTAACATCCATATAGTAGACTTTGAATCTTTTATAAGCTGCATAGGCTAAGAAAATCCTTATATCCTCAAGCCTTGACATTGGTGCAAATGTCTGATCATAATCTATTCCTTCATCCTGTGAATAGCCTTGAGCTACTAGCCTAGCTTTGTACCTTATAATGTTTCCTTCTGCATGCAATTTGTTTCTGAAAACCCATTTGGTTCCAATGACTGGATAATCTTTGGGTCTAGGAACCAAATCCCAAACTCTGCACCTCTCAAACTGATTGAGCTCCTCTTGCATTGCAATGATCCAGTGGGGATCTTACTCTGCATCTTTGATGGATTGGGGCTCAAGTTGAGAAATTAAACAAACATGCATCACATTATTGTTGAGTTGATGCCTTGTTTGCACCCCAACTGAAATGTCTCCAATCACTTGAGATATAAGGTGATCTCTAAGTGTGACAAGATCAGTGGGAGGAGTTGGTTGAGCAACAGCTTATGGAATTAATATCTCTTGTGGAATTATATTAGCTGTTGGAGGAAGTTCAGCCACTTCCAAGCTTTCTTCTTCACTTTATTTTTCAACTAGTGGAGAAGGATGTGATGGAACCTCTTGGGTGAGGTTTAGATCATCCAATCTCTCACACAAGTGAGGTACCTGCAAAATATTATTGGTAGAAACTTCTTTCTCCTTATAAAACATGTTAGTCTCATCAAATGTTACATGAACAGATTCCTCAATTTTTAAAGTGGATTTGTTAAACACCCTATAAGCTTTGCTAACTTAGGAATATCCTAGAAAAATTCCCTCTGCAGCTTTTGCTTCAAACTTTCTAGTGTATTTCTAGTTATTATTCTGAATATAACATAGACATCCAAATACTTTAAAATATATGATTTTAGGTTTCTTCCCTTTAAGTAGCTCATAAGAAGTCTTATTCTTAAGCTTGTGCATTAGACTTCTGTTCAGTACATAGTTTGTTGTGCTCACTGCTTCTGTCCAAAAAGATAGGGGCATGTAAGCATCTGCAAGTAATGTGCATGTAGATTCAATTAGGTGTTTATTTTTCCATTCAACAACCCCGTTTTGTTGAGGAGTTCTAGTAGATGAGAAGCAATGTCTGATATCTTCCTTCTCAGAGAACTCTTGCATAAGAAGATACTCAAACTCGGTATCATGATCAGTTCTAATTAATGCAACTGGAGTAGAGTAGTCAATCTGTATGTTCTTGAGAAAATCTATAAGAACCTTGAAGTTACCTGACTTAGATCTCAGAAAGAATACCCAAGTGAATCTTGATAAGTCATCTACAATCACTAAAGTATAAGATTTCCCTCCGAGGCTTTGTACAGCAATTGGGCCAAAAAGATCCATATGTAGCAAGTACAATATTCTAGGTGAGTCACTTTATTTACAGATTTAAAGCTATTTTTGGTTTGCTTGCCTAACTAACAAGCCCTCTAGAGGCCTTCCATCTTCTAGTTGCCAAAAGACAATCCTCTAATAAGGATGTCCCTAGATAACTTAGCATTATTTTTATGATTTACATGTCCTAATCTCTTATGCCAAAGATCATTTTGATAGCTAACCTGGTTAAATAAACAGAGTTTTAAGCTAGCTGATTGAAAATTTACTACATATATGTTGCCTTGTCTAAGTCCAGTTAAAATAGGTTTATTTTCTTTACAGTAAATAATACAGGAAGATGAGTTAAATGATACCTGATAACCTTTATCACATAATTGACTTATGGATATTAGATTATGCTTTAAGCCACTCACATAGACAACTTTCCTGAAGGTGACTGCTCCAACATTAACATGTCCATAGCCTTTAGTTTGGCCACAGTTGGAGTCACCAAAGATCACCTTTGGACCTAGCTTGAACTTGTATTTTGTTAGATTGTCCTTACAGCCATTCATATGCTTTAACCGTCCACTGTCCAGATACTATTGTTGATTAAAGACTGGACAGTCCTTCACCTGCATAGAAAGAAATTAGGTGCTCTTGACCCAGGTTACCGTGGATCCTTGTTTCTTTTGATAAGTGAAACTCGAAATGATAGAAAATTCTATTTGATTTTTGTATCCTAATGATATCTTCTAAGTATTATTTCCCATTGAGTAAAAGGATTAATGGATTCTCTGAATTTGTTGAATTTTCTGTCAGAGTTATTATTTTTATTAATTCTGACTCGGTTCGACGAATTTTTATAAGTTCGTCGATCTGTGTTCGACGAATGAGGATGAGTTCGTTGAACTCTGCTCAGAGAATGAACATAGTCATTTTCTGTGCCCCAAGTTCGTTGATCGCCATTCGAAGAACTATATACAGTTCGTCGATCATAGTAAGACGAATTTTTATGGTTATAATTTGCGTTCATAGATCGTCGATCTGGGTTCGACGAACTATGCACATTTCGTCGATCTGAGTTCGATGAAATCTGTTGAACATATTATTATGCAGATTTTTGTTCTTTTTCTTCTTGTTTATAGGTTTCTAAGAAATATTTAGTTGTGTATGTTCTTCTATTTTATCTTTACCTTTTTCAGAAATAATTTAAATAGGTGTTGAAAGAATATTTTTCTTTAATATAGGGGGTAAGCTTGATGAAGCAGCTAAGCCCAGCTTGACATTTAATCTACATTAACTGTGCTTGTTATGTCCATCAGCTTAAGGTTTCTCCCATTGATAGATTCTTCAAGTTGGTTTGCCTCGCATAATTCAGTCTTTAATGAAATGATTTGTTCATTTCCAAAGTCTAAATCATTTTTCAGTTTAGTATTTTCATCATACAGGTTATCAATTTCAAGTTGTCTCTCTCTAAAAATTTTTATTTCCTTTTCTGACTTAATTAAATCATTGCATAAGGATTTAAATTTAACTTTAAATTCTTCTGAATTTAACTTTAAATTATTCTGAATTTAAACAAAATGAAGAGATTACCTGATCTTCTTCAGATTGAGACTCCTCTTTAGATTCTTCAGCTTGTTCGTCAACATCAGATTTGCTGTTGGAGGCATTGATTGTAACACCCCAAAATCTAGAAATTGGAAACAATTGGGTGACACGGCCTGGGACACGGGCGTGTCCCAGGTCATGTCCTTCCTGGGTGAACAGTCAACGAGTGGTCGACAAAATATGGTGGACGATAATCGAGTGCTTAGGACACGTCCTGTGATACGGGCGTGTCACAGGGCGTGTCAGCGTGGTCGATGAACGCAGCTCGACGAAGTGGAGCTGTGGCATGTCGGGTGCTGTGTGTGGGCACACAGCCTGAGACACGGGCGTGTCACAGGCCGTGTGAGTCTTGGGTCGATTTCAATTTTGCGCAGCCTGATGAACACGACCATAGACACGGGCGTGTCAGTAGGTGTGTTGGGTGATACGGCCCGTGACACGGGCGTGTCACATGGGCATGTACTGGACTAGATACGTTAGTTGAGCATCGCTTTGGGAATATGGCCCGTGACACGGCCGTGTCACAGGTCGTGTCAGGAAATAATTATGCTTTTGTGGCAATATCGTGGTCGCCCGTTCCTTCAGCTGGGATCTAAGGGCTTAGCTGCCTCCCTGCTTCCTTAATGTCGTGGATTGAGATGAAAGAACTCATTTCATACTTGGATTTCATCTTTCTAAACACTAGAGAGAGAAAGGGAGAGGAAGAAGGAGGAGGGGGAAAGGGTCTAGTCACGTGTGGTGCTGTGGTTTTCCGATGAGAGATGCGAGGCCGGCACTTCAGAGGAAAAGCTGTTGCGGTTCTTCTTAGCCAGTTAGGAGCTCATGGCACCGAAGCAGTCTTAGAGGGTAATGACCTTTCATCCTAGCCATGTGAAGGCTTCCTTTTTAGCATATGCATATGATTCCCCCACCAAAAAAGTGTCTGCTTGTGGGAGTCTTTTGGGTTGATTCATGGAATCCCCTCTTATATAGATCCGAAAATGAAAGTACGGAATAGGCATGCTGTGTGAAGCCCATCTGGACAGGTTGGTCTGGACTGGTGATGTTGCATATGCGAACCAGAGAAGACTCCGTGATAAACGCGTAGTTTAGGAGTCGACGGGTTGGACCTGTGAGGGGAAGTAGCAGGAAGTACTGGAGTGGTAGTCCAGGAAAACACCCGTATAATGCTTGTGATGCTTGTGATGTTGGGTTCTACCTGTGAAGGAAGTAGCAGGAAGTACTGTATTGGAATTCCAGGAAATATCCTTTGTAATGCATAATGTTCATAGGTGGTACCTGTTAAATGGAGTAGCAGGAAGTACTGGCGTAGTAGCTAGGAAAGACCCCTGACATTTGTGATATTTACGGTGTCCACCTGTAAAGAGAGTAGCAGGAAGTACTGGTGTGCCCAGGAAAGACCCGTTGATGTGGTGATATGGAATGGGTGTCTGAGACATACCCATTCTTGAATTCCAGAACAGGATCGGTGAGACCTACCCGCGCCTTTATTTAACCGCGAGTACGCCGTACTCGGTGATGGCAAGGCAATTTGAGCAACGGGGGTGGAGGATCCGACCTGCGTTATGTCCGTGCGACATGAGACCTGAAAGTGTGCCTTGTTGGAGCGCATAGCAAGAGTCTTATGCCTGTGCGACGTGATACAATGGGGGGCTACGTGCCAATCCCGATTCACTAAGACTATAAAACTCCAGCTGCACACTATGGAGTAAATGCTCATGTGAGTTGCCGTTGGGTTACGACCCTGATACGGTGGTGGGCAACTTGTTCACCGGTACACCAAGAATGTGCCCTGAGTGCACGGATCGTCGGGCCGGGTGGCTGATGGTTTTGATGGCATGTGTGTGTGAAAGCACCTTATGTGTGAGATATATATACATGCTTGTGATATGATATGCCTGCAGGGAAGAATATCGCTGCCCCGAGAAAGGGGTAGGGTCATTATAAGTTTATCAGCTGAATGCTGACCGTTGCCTCTATTTTCCACCCTTCGGTGGAATGTCCCTGTGCAGGTGCTGTAGAGCCGAGCGGGATGCATTAGGGCTGAATTCCCTGCTGCATTTACTGCTGCCATTGCTAACCCTCGAAGGCTAAACGAATGGAAATGTTATGTTTTCTTTTTATGTGGTCGGCCAGCATGCCAATGTTTGAGGCCACTGTTTTGAAAGCCATGTAAGGCCATAAGGCCAACTACTTGTATGTGTATGACATTCCTATAATGTATAAAATGTTGAGTTTTTGTATGTTGTACATTCAGGTGTGGAGTTCAAGTGTAGTGTTATAGGCTTCTGCTATAATGCAATGTTTTAGGGTGCGCTGCGCTACTCTGGTATCACTCCGTAGCTTCACCGTCTGTTTTTTGGTATATGCTGTGGGGCCCCGACCGGACCTTCTAGTATATTAAATAGGAATGGAAGGGGTTATTACATTGATAGCCATCAGGCAAACTTCCCTTGCCTTTGCCTCCTCTTGATCTTCACTAGAGCTGGAAGATGATGATTCTTCATCTGTGTCACTTCAGGTTTCAACAATGAATCCTTTTTCCTTTCTTTTGTGTTTGCTGGAGGAGTGCTTGCTATAGTGTTTGCTTGAATGTCTCTTATTCTCCTTTTCTTTTCTTCTGTCTTTCTCCAGTGCCTTTGGGCATTCAGGTAGAATGTGCCAAGGTTTTCTGCATCCAAAGCAAACAATCTCCTTGGTAGGAGTCTTGTCATATCTTGGCTTGTCATCATTCTTGGTTGACCTTCTTCTAAACTCTTTCTTGGACATTTTATAAAATCATTTAGCCAACAAACTTAGAAGTTCTTCATTAGCTGGAGGAGCTTCTGATTCTTCTGTTGCCTTGAAAGCAATGCTATGCTCTTTCCTTGAAGATGTAGATGTCTTCTGTTCAGCAGATTCACTTATCTTGATCAACTGCTCATAAGACTTGAGCTTGCTATGGAGAGATTATGTAGAGATCTCATCTTGTCTTCTATCCTCCTTAATTGGCCATATCCTGGAATCCCAAGTGCTGGGAAAGCACATTAGAATTTTATCATTTATCTCAGTTAATGAGATGTCCTTGTCCAGGGTTCTCAGTTCATTTATGATTACATTGAGTCTATTGTACATCTCAGCAATATTCTATGATTCCACCTTCTTGAAGTTCTCATACTGTGATATGAGACGTGATCTCCTGTCTTTTCTTTCATCAGCAGAGGTAGCCACTATTTGGTTTACTGAGTCCCAAATAGCCTTTGCAGATGTGCACTCAGCCACCTTTTGAAAGATGTCATCTGACATAGTCTGTGCCAGAATATTCATTGCTTTTGCATCAACCATCTTGGCTTTCTTTTGAGCATCAGTCCACTCAGATGGTGGAACTGCATGTGTATTGGTAGATATAGTAGCAGCTGTAGGTTGAGGGAGACCTGTCAAAATAGAATTGAAAATGTCGTCATCAATAGAATTCATGTAATGTTTTATTCAAGCCTTCTAGAGTGCAAATTTTTCAAGTTGCATACTGGAGGTCTGGTGCTAGAATATTCTTTATTCTATGCCATGCTGTAAATAAGAGGCTAGAAAGAAAAAGATCTATCAAGGATCTTGGTCCAGATGTGAGTCTGTGAAACCAAAGAAAATCAGCCCTCTGATATAATTGAAGGAAAGGCAAAAGGTTTACCACCTGAGGGGATAGATCTGTTTAACTCTAGAGGTGGGGGGGGGGGTGAATAGAGTATTTTAAAAACTCAATTGGTTTTTATAGTGGAATTAAAAAAATAGTGATATATATATATATATATATATATATATATATATATATATATATATATATATATATCTTATGAGAGTGCAGTAAAGAAAAACTAACTAACACAGCATCCAACATACGACAATAAGAAAAACAATAAGCAACCAGACGACACAAAAAATTTATAGTGGTTCCCCTAAACTTGCATACATCCACTCTTCTACCACCCTGGTAGGAATCCACTACAGATTTTTGATCAGGTGTCGTGCCACCAATCAGGGTTTTCCTCAGGTGCCCTGTCACCATAAGATCTATTTTTCAAGGGAGATCTAGCAACCCATTTAGGATTTTTGATCAGGTGCCCAAAAACCAAACTAAGTCTTTTGATAAGGAGACTTAAGAATCATGTGGTTAATGTTTGAAGGGAGTTAAAACCCTATGTACAGTAGGGTGAAAAGAATGATATTAACTTCTCTGTCTCAAAACAACTAAGAAGACTTTAGTGGATTGCTTGATGATGTCAAATCTCCCCCTGAGATGATTATTATTTAGGAAATGCTGGAATCTTTGCAGGGTTTTGGTCTTCTTGATGATCTCCACGAGCTTTCAGATTGATTGTGATTTGTTGTCTCTTGAAAGCTTGGAGAAAAGTTGAAGATGATGAAGACTATATGCAGTATGTAGACTGAATGTGTTTCTCTGTGTCGGCCTGTGATACTCCTTGTCAATTTCTATAACTGCTTGTTTTCAATATCTATAACAACTGCATCTTCAATTCTTTTGAAAACTCATTTATATTTCCTATAGAAATTCTGTGCTCTGAATTTGAATTTTATTGCTTGATCAATTACTAAAATCTTGGAACTTGGACAATGGCTGGAAGGTAATAAATTGATTCCTTAACTGTCCAGTAAATAAGTCAAGTAATTAACTCTGTGAAATCCATAATCAATGATGTATAACAACGGTTATATTCTTCAGAATATAAGCATTAATTACCAGAGAATTACTGCCTTAGAATAATGAAAATTCAAATCAAAATGACAGACAAATTGTCAAACTGAAACTGACAGAATTCGTCAATCTTAGAACAAATTTCGTCGACCTGAACTCAGAGCTCGTTGAGCGAAGAAATCGTCTTCGTCGACCTGAGCTCAGAGAAAAATAATCTGGAAAGAAACTGTCAAAGCGGAGCTCCAAGTTCGTCGAACTGATGTAGAATATTGTCGACTAGAGAAAACTAAGAGAGAAGGGAATTCGTCGACCTTAGCTAGAATATCGTCGAGCTTAATTCAGAGAGGGGACTCTGAGTTCGCCGATATGTGAACGACAATCGCCGAACTGAATTCGAAGAACTTCGAACTGATTTCTGAATTCTCTTAAAAACTGCAATTCTCTAAGTCTAGAACTTGGAAGTCTTCAGTCTTCTAAGTCTTCTGAGGGATTGATCGAATCAAACTAACCTGTTGATCTACCCTAAGATCTAATAAAGACCTATGAACCTTGACTATACATTCTGGGTCACTTTATGCAATCCTAATAGTGAACCTAGCCAAAATCAACCCTAAAACAGGTGGGGTTCCAACAGGATATTCGGGGGAATATTGAGATCGTAAATTTCTCGGGAACATGTTGATTATCCCTACTGCTCCGGAAGGACTATTATTTTACCGAAAAATTTAAGTTGTCGATTTTAACTAAGAAAAAACTAGAAATAGATTAAGAACAAAGTCGATGAAGAAATATCACCCTGTCTCGAATTACGTTAGGAATAAAATAGATTTAAATAATTAGAGATCCTAGGTTTTAATTCAATTAAAGCGGAAACTTGGTCGTGGAGGTTCCAAAAGAATGAGCTCACCTATCTCTATGAATATCGATCACCTGAACATTAAGATTACTCGATCGGGCTCTCGTCCGACGAAGGATTCCTCTTAATGTCTGCATTACGCTAAGAACCCCACTATTGGGGGGAACCCAATCCGGTAGAGTTTCGCGCTTCCTCTCTCGAGGGTTAGTGCGAAACTCCCTTTATCTAGGGGTGATCATTCCATACACACGGCCTCTCGGCTAGCTAGCGTATGGATAATGAAAATAGAGCCCACACATCGATATGTGGTTCTACGCGCCGTTAACCCGGGGTAAACCTTAAGTTTTTAATTAAATAGAAAAATGAGACCTTTAATTATTTAAAAACATTTTATATCCCAATGCACTTCGATACAAAGGGATAAAAGCAATTTTCCACTCATCAGAATGGGGAAGGCTTATGAGTTTGGATAGGCGTGAGTTCTAAACTATACGCTGAAGGATTCCAAAAAAAGAAATAAGATAAAGCTAAGTTAAGTTAAAAAGGAGAAAACGCATGCACTCCACTAAACTCATAATAAAGAAAAAAACGAAGTTACAAAAAAGGGAAAATTGCATAATTGAAATGACAAGTCCTACTCAAACGAGTAGGGGAGAAATTAAAGCTGAAAATGACGAGTCCTACCCAAACGAGTATGTGATGTCCCGATTCGCACTAGGCCCCTCGTGCACATTTTTTAGTCAGGAGAGCTGACTTGGGATTATGGGAGTGCTGACAACAGGGATGTACTTGTAAATAGGAGGAGAAATCAGTCAAGCATAGGACACGGATAGAGATACGGGCGTGTCCCTACCCGTGTGGGAGAGGCCATCTCTCGAGTCGACGACTCGAGTTTGTCCATAGAAGGACACGGGTAGTTACACGGGCGTGTCACTACCCGTGTGATGTGACACGGGTAGCGACACTGACGTGTCCCTACCCGTGTGTGTCTCGAGTTGAACTCGACGAGGCATGTCGAGATCGACGAAGTGTATTATGTGCAGTGACACGGGTAGAGACACGGGTGTGTCCCTACCCGTGTGTGTCGAGTTGAACTCGACGAAGTGTGTCGAGATCGACGAAGTGTATGACATGGGTAGAGACACAGATGTGTCCCTACCCGTGTATGTGTAGAGTTGAACTCGACGAAGCGTGTCGAGATCGATGAAGTGTGTCGAGACCGACGAAATGTTTGATACGGGTAGAGACACGGGCGTGTCCCTACCTGTGTGTCTGTGTATCGAGTTGAGTTCGTTGAGATGTATCCAGAGAAGGACACGGCCAGGGAACATGGCCGTTTTATGTGGACATGGGTCGGGACACGGGCGTGTCCCTACCCGTGTCGAGTGTTGGACCGACACTAAAACCATCGTTGACGCTTCGCCCGAAGCAGGACACGGGTAAGGACACGGGCGTGTCCCTACCCGTGTAGCTTTTCATATATAAGTGTTGTGAAAACCCTAGCCATTTTCACTCCTTATTCCAGACATTTTTCCTGAGAGAAACTTCTGCAGAGAGGGAAAACTGCTGCATCAAATCTTGGAGGAGAAGATCCACCAATGCCGTGAAGGAGAAGATGCCGCCGAGGAGAGTTACACGGTCCATGGCCGGAAATAGTCGAAACACCGAAAATGAGGTGAGCTTCCTCCCCTCTCCCTTGGTGCTAGATTTGTAGGTATCTAGGTGAGATGTTGACTCAAAAGAGTCTTGACTAGCGAAATGGTAATTTCTCTAGGAATAGACCGTTCTAAGGCATGTGCTCTAAGGCTAGTTGTGTCTTCAACCTCTCCAACCTTCTATGTGAAGATGGGGGATGGTTTCGTGAAGATTCATGGACTCATGAGGGTGAATAAGGGATGAGGAATCTCTGGTGTGATTTGCGAAGATCGGCTTGAGGAGGAAGATGAACCGATGTCGTTCATTCCGCCTTAAGATGCGTGCAGAATCTGTGTTCAGTGCGCAGTGATCTTCGTGGCCATTTTCTAATGTGATATGGCCAGATCTGGGTCTTCGCCTACACACGAAAGTTGAACTACATAAAAATACCATTCCAACGAGTGGTTGCACGACTTCAGGCGAAGCCTGTAGCCACGGGAATGTCTGAATGAAAATGACGTCCGATAAATCCTGCATGCAAAAATTGTGTTATGTACGCAGCGGTGTTCAAGGCTGATTTCAAAAACAATACTTTTGAATCTAGGTTGTGGTCTGAACATAAACGTTGTAGCCCATGGAAAGACCTTTCCATCGAGGGGTTACACGACTTCATCGGATTCCTATAGCTTCAGGAATCTCCGGTTGAATTTGCTGTCCAGATTTATTCTTCACTTAAATTCTGGGTTGGTATAACATGGATTTGGATTCATGGATTCAATGTTGTAGTTAACTTATGGTTTAGGTGAACTCTTTTATTATACTCATCTTAGTTCTATAATTAATGAAGTCTAATAATTGGTGCTCATGAAATTGATTTGTGAAGCAAGCATATTTAAACGAAATGATTTGATGGAAATTGGTATAATAATATAAATGCGCATCATGTTTATAATGTGTTGAAATCATTTGGAAAGACATGTAGGAAGATAATCTATGGCCATGTGTATAATTGTTTAACGAAATGAATTTAGTAGTCCAATGCTTAGAGTGTCGTCTCCCTTCGGGTAGCATTGTGGAAAGGTGTATGTGTGGTGTTGACCGCTACTAGTTGGGTTTGCGTTGAGATGAGACAAAGTCGGACGGTTGGGCTTGGTCCTCGGTGTTCACATCCCGGGGCTCCTTCCGTGCCAAGTGGATGGTTGGGTTTGGTCCTCGTGCTTTCTCCGAGGCTCCTTCCATGCCACGGTGATGTGGAATTACATGCGGTGTGAGTCGGCACGCGGTGTCGTAATCCTGGTGAGGATAGTGTGGCAGGTCTTCGGGCTCGCCATTCGTCACACCGACGGGAGTTGAATGTTAGACTTTGGGCGGTTGGGCTTGGTCCTCGGTGTTCACGTCCCGGGGCTCCTTCCATGCCAAGTGAACGGTTGGGCTGTGTCCTCGTGCTTTCTTCCGAGGGCCCTTTCGGGTCACACCAGGCCAGTTCGGGCTGTGTTTTCGGTGCACATTTCCCTGAGACCCCGCTGGGCCATAGTACGCATGGCCTCTGCTATTGTGTTCTTAGCGTTGAGGCGTACGGAGGCCTAGGTGAAGTAGTTTGGATACCCGCCTAGTATTATAGATGTCCGCTCTACTGTCACTGCCTTGCCACGGCGGTTGATGCCAGAGAGGTTAGCTACCTGCTCGAATAGTAGGAACTATAGTCTGTCTCGACATAGCAGTTGCATGTGTGTGATCATGGGTGAGTCATTGCATAACACACATACCATTTCATAACATTGCACAACATGATCATCATCGTATAAGTTTGTATGGGCACTCCTATTCGATGAGTTACTTTATGTAAACCGATAGTTAACTTATAAGCTTGTATGGGCATCCTTATAAGTTAAGTTATTTCCTGCTGTAGTTACTTGTACTTGATAGTTTGTTTTTGTTTATGTAGAACTGCTAGAATATAATGCTATTAATGTTATTGTACCATTACCACATGCTTGTACCTGTTACACTATTTATTATACTTGTACCCTTACTCTTTTCTCTGCCCGGTGCCGAGGAGTCGTCGGCGGAGCGGATGTGAAGCCACTTAGTCTTTTCGACTAGCGGTTGCTACGTCTTCCTTTTTAGGAGGTCACCCCGCAGGTAGAGCAGTCGCAGACTTTACAGTAGGATAGCCAGGCCAGGACAGCAGGGCCTGAAGTGACGGTGTCGTCACTACCGCCAGTTACTGATGTGAGTGTTGAGAGACTCTGATAGCCCCGTTGGGCGTTTATTTGCTGTACTCTGATATTGTAGAATCATGTTTTAGCATCTCTTATTTGTTGTACTACTTTGGACATATATACTATGTGTGGATTTGACTTCTCTTGCTTATATTTCTGTTGGGTTGGCATGTACATATTGATATTAGTAGTAGTCGACAGAATAGGTGTCTTATGGTACAGGTTAGCATGTGTGCTAATGCTACCGCAAGACGGCTGTTCTGGGCATAAGACCCCCTTCATGCTGTGTTTGGAGATTCGGGAGGGGGGGTCTTACAAATGGTATCAGTTTGCCACGATCCTCAAATAAAGAAGTCATTCAACAATGGTACGACCCCCGTTCGATTAGTCAGTTTTCGGACAAACTGATTTAGCGGAAGCAGTGGGGAGCCCATATGTAATTCACACTACGTTTGTCCAACTTTGACCTTAAGATTAACAAACCTGACCATACGTTTGTGTTTTATGTGTAGATTCCAGTGTACGTTGAGCTGATGGGGGGACTACTGCCCCTTCCATACCCACTCAGTTCCAACAGTTCGAGTTGGGGCAGACGCTCACCGCCATCCTGGATGCCTTTTGGGCGCAACAGCCTCCGGTACAACAACAGGCTCTGGGCTCTAACTGGTTGAGCACCTTTTGGTCCCTCTCCCCTCCTATCTACCTTGGGATAGAGTCGGCTGTATGTATGGAGGAATGGATTGACACGGTGTAGGAGTTGTTGGCGGGGATCCATTGCCCAGCCAACATGGTTGTGATGTTGGCGGTGTCCATCTTAGAACTACATGCTAAGAGGTGGTGGAAGTTCCTCATAGGCTCCACCTTCCAAGGCCGGGTCTATACAGAGATAAGTTGGAGCGACTTCTGAGAGGTCTTCTTGGAGCACTTCATTCCCACATATGCTCGAAATGAACTTGAAAAGAGGTATCTTCTGCTGAAGCAAGGATCAAAATCAGTTACGGAATATCAGCGAGAGTTTCAGCACCTCGCGAGGTTCGTGGCTTCTTATGATTTGGATGATAGAGGATATGCCAAGAATTTCTAAAAAGGGCTGCGAGATCCCCTCAGGTTGGCCCTTTTGTTTACAAAGGATGCTAGCTTGGCGGAGATTATCGACATGGCGAAAAGATTGGAGGCGGATCACTTGAGTAGTGGTAAGAGACCTGCGGAGGGCGTGATGGAAGCTGTCCCAGGCAATAGAAGAAGACGGTGAAGGAATTGGTTTCAAGATGTCCTAAACACCTAGGGGGTTGAATAGGTTCAATTCTTTTTCTAACTTAGGCAGACAAATTTATCTAGTTTAGCAATTTATTCAGCTGATACACAACACAGCATTCACATACACATAACATTCCACAGATTGTACACCAGATTTATAGTGGTTCCCCAAATGATGGGTACATCCACTTTCCCCCTTCGCCTATCTATCAGTGTACTAGATTCGGCCTAACTTCCTTCTTTCTTCTCAGATTCGCAGATCTTACAGCTCAAAAATAAGAATGGTTCCTACAACTCAGAGTGAATCGACACTCCTACAACTCGGGCAAAAGCCCTACCTCAGCCTCTTTCACAGGCCTACAACTCAGAGTGAAACCCACTCCTACAACTCAGGCAAAAGACCTACCTCAGCCTCTTTCACAGGCCTACAACTTAGGGAAAAGATTCCCCAACCTCAGACACTCAGCCCTACCTCAGTCTTTATAATTTAGTCTTACAACTTAGAGAAATAAATCTCCTACACTAAGATCTATTACAGATCCTACAAAAGTTATTGATGAAAAGAAAATAATAACTTCAACCAGATGGAGAGAGAATTAGTTGAAGGCTTCTTGGTCAGTTCTTGATAGAACTGATTACTTAAGGATCAACCTGTCTTAGCTACTTCAAAGCTTCTTGAATCTGAACAAAGTAAGGTTGATCTTCTTGGTGTTGGAGTTGATCTTCAATCAGCTTCCTTCAGATTCATAAATTAATGTTAATTTTTCTTCAGAATTGATCTGAATTCTTCTGGCAGACTGTTCAGGATCTGCCTTCACTAGATGAGGACTTCTATCCTTTTTGTTTTCTCTCTCTATAATATGTTGACTGTTTCTTATTTCTCTTCTTCTGGATCCTCAATCCTTTAGAGATTGTTCTTCATTCACTGATCGTGTTCACGATCACTTCTTCACAATCGATCCCAATTATTGAGGGAGCACATCTATATATAGGCTTCATCCATGGTTACCGGCTGTTCCGGTTCCAATGGTCTTCTGACACCTCTGACAGATGTGACGGCAATGTCAGTAATGACAGCTGTCAAGTCTCCAGTTGAATTACTTCAACCTTCATTGGACTTTGACTCAGCAGCAGAGAATGTCGAGTGAATACTTCACATTTGTCGACACACATAGTCCATGTGTCGACACAAGTCTTGATGATGTCGACACAGCTTCACTTTTACTTCTCGACAGAGCTTCTGTGGAATGTGTCGACATAAGTCCTTTGTGTCGACACAATCACTCCTTCTCTTGACAAAGTTGGTGTCAACAGAATTCTGGTGTCTGTCGACACAAGTTATGTATGTCGATACTGTCATTGTCGACAGAATTATGGAATGTGTCGACAGCTTCTCTGTGTGTCGACACAAATTTTGGGTGTCGACACAATCTGCCCCTTGGTGTCGACACAGCGTTTTCGACAGATTTTCTGTGTGTCGACACAAATTCTGGGTGTCGACACAATCTGGCCCTTGGTGTCGACACAGCCATTCCCAAGTGTCGATACTTGTAATTAGAAAATGTTTCTTCCATTTACTTAACCTGCACATGATAACTCAACACAACATCAAATACAACTTGATGCATATCATTGAGTTAGGTGAGTCTTCTCCATATCTAGTACACATTTTCCAATGTACCCAACAATCTCCCCCTATTTAGAGAAGTCATAACTCTTAGTCAATGATATACATCACTTATAATAAAATAAACAATATGATGTATAAAAGCATTCAATGACAGGGTAACATATAAACAAAACAAGTATATTATATCATCACAGAATATGATACAGACATAATAAGCATGAATCATTGTTTTGTTTAAACTTCAAAAAAAGTTTGTTAACAACAGATTATATAGATTTTAAAACTGAAGATTACAATATTCTTAAATCTAGTCAATCTATCCTAAGGCTGATCAGGCTCCTTGATCACTATGCCTTTGCCAGACTGGACCCTTGCTTGTACTAGAGATTTAGTATCTTCAGCTGGCTTCTTGCTTTTGAGATCCATCTTCTTAAGTTCTTCAGCCTTAACGTTTTGTCTTTCAAAATAGTGATAAGGCTTGAGAAAGTATTTACTGGGCTCCACAGCTGTAGCAGCTATTTTTCCAGCCTTGTGATCCCTTCTGAACTGATGTATAGCATCTTGTCTCTGTAGATATTTGATCCACTCAAGTTCAGAATACCACTTGCCTCTATCATGCATTTTGTCTTTGACAGCTTGCCAGGCAGTGAGTATTATATTTCTAGAGGTGGGACTCCATCTTTCAAAATTAGGCTTCAGTTCAGCCTGCTCTCTAAACCTTTTATTTGAGAGTTGAGCTTCTTGCTCTTTGTTCAATGCTGCCTCTAACATTTCAACTTCCTCAATATTCACATTATGAACCTCCTTTGGAGGACTATACATGTGTTGAACAACATTTTGAATACCTTCAAAATCAGCAGGGGGTAAATAGTTTGAGCTACTACCTGCTGAGCCCCTTTATTATAAGCAATTTGAATGCTTGACTCAGCAGTATTATCATCATCACATAGGAGTGGATATCCCAGAGTTGCTCTAACAACATTTGTTATCCATTTAGCATGCTCTGAGCTAGCATTGACTAACACCCTCTCCCCCTTTATGACTTCTCTTTCAACATGATCTCTTAAGTCATCTTTCTGAAATCTTACTTGATCAGCCAGATAATTGGTGCCGTATAAAAAGATCTGAATTTCTGTAGCTAATCAGAGAGGAGTTTTTGTGAGGCTTGTATATCTATTTGAATAGCAGCCAATTGTTCTTGAAGTTGTTGATCAAATTCAGACTTTGCCTTAATAATAGCAGCTTGATTGTTTATTTCTGTAACAATAACATTGTGGGATTCAGTAAGATTATCTTTCATTCTTATCTGATTCTCCAAAACATATCCCTGGTTAAATGCTATATCATCTATCTGTGTTTTTGCTTCTTGTTGTTGCTTAGCCAAATAAACTACAACATTACCTCCTTTATGGAAGCAGTCTGTCTTCTCTTTCTTATTCTGGTTTACTTCAAATCTGATTGATTTTATATATTGAGCCAAAGTAAACTGAAGTTCCTTATGACTTTCATCCACATATTTTTCAAGAGCTTGTCTTTGCTCATCCATTTTAACTTGCAGAGCAACCAACAGTTGTAACGCCCCGAAACTGAAAAGAGCGATGGGGGACGTTTTGGGCCAGATTTGGAATCTGGTAGTAGGCACACGGCCTGGGACACGGGCATGTCCCAGGGCGTGTCAGGCTGGGTTCGACGTTTTGGTCGAGAGGTCGATGATTTTGAAGTCAACGATTGTCGAGCAGAGAACACGGCCTGCGACACGGGCATGTCGCAGGGCGTGTCAAGCCCGTGTCGACGATCGGCCCAGGGTGTCGACGAATTTTGCTCGACGAAGTGTCGAGACATGGCACACGGCCTGCGACACGGGCGTGTTGCAGGGCGTGTCGACCCGTGTCGACACTCGTCCCGAGGAGTGGACGAATTTTGCTCGACGATGTGTCGAGACAAGGCACACGGCCTAGGACACGGGCGTGTCCAAGGCCGTGTCGGGTGTCGACAAGCTTCACTCGACGAAGTGTCGAGTGTCGCGATAGTGAACACGGCCTGGAGCCGAGGCGTGTTCGGGTAGACACGGGTTAGGACACTGGCGTGTCCAAGAACCCGTGCTATTCTTGTGTTGTTTTCGGGATAAATCGATGGGGACACACAGCCGACCACACGGCCGTGTCAGTTGGAACACGGGCGTGTCAGGTCGAACACGGGCGTGTCGGATGCCCGTGTGTTGTTCCAGGCGCATCGATTTTGACTGCGAATGAGGGACATGACCCTGGAGACGGGCGTGTGCCAGGCCTTGTTCGGTCTAGATTGTATTTTCAGGCCTGAATCAAAGCCGTTCATTTCTTTAATCTGTGATCCAATGGCTGGGGGTTGTTCCTGAGGGGATATACACAGGATTGGACCCTTGAAACCGTCATTTCTTTTGAGTGGTTATCTTTCTAAAGTATAGAGAGAGAGGAGAGCCAAGGGAGGAAGAAGAAGCTAGATCCGGCCATAGGAGGAGCTTCGAAGCTCCAAATCGTGAGCCGACTTCGGATCTACGGAGACAAAGAGAGTGCGGTGCTTTTCATCCGCTTACTTTTCGATGGCGCCAAAAAGGAACGCTAGGGTAACGATTATCTTCTTGAGCATGTTAAGCTCTCCTTCTTTGCATAGGAAGCCCGCTCTCGCGAGTTTGCGGTGAGTTGGAGGCGTTCCTTCGGGTAGATATGTAAAGTCCCCGCTGTGTAGAGTCCGTAAACGAAAACAGACATAGGCATGACGTGTGAAGCCTATCCGGAAATGTTGGTCTGTATCGGTGATGTTGCATTGCATAAATGCCGGAGAAGACTCCGTGCGAATGTTTGTTTTCGAGTTTTTCTACGTGGTAGATTACAATAGGGAGCCTTGGGGATTAACTCAAAGGTGCATCCGGAAAACTGGGCATATGTGTGATCCTGCCAAACTTGTGGGCCTGGAGCCAATATGAACATAACTGGGATATGTGTTATGTGCAAATGATTTGGGACTCGGGAGAAGTTTGACCCACGCATATGGTTTAAATTAACGTTGCGGTGTGAGCAACGGGTCAGGCAGAACCGTACCCGCTCTATGTCGTTCGGTTAAAGAGACCTAAAGTTAATGTGGCACTTACCATTGGCATAGATTGAGGGTCTTAGGCAGTGGCCAGAAAGACCAAATGCTCACGAGAGATTGCCGTCCTGGGGATGGTGGTGAGTCGGCAGGCCTAGACTATGATGACCGAGAATGTGCCCTGAGAGCACGGGGCATGTGGCCGTACGTGCCAACGCCTGTGATGTGATGTAGTTATTTACTGCTTGGTTGTGCTAATATAATGCAGGGAAGGAGCATCGCCGCCCCGAGTTGGGGGCGGGATCGTTATAATTTGGTCAGCATTGCTGACCGTTACTTTTGTTTACCACCGTGCGGTGGATTGTGCTTGTAGGTGCTGCGGGACCAAGCGGTCAATAGCGGGCTAAAGCCCAAAGTGTGAAGCCAGCCCTCGAAGGCCTAATTAGAGTGTTTTACTTGCTTTTGATCATGTATGACCGGCCTACGTGCCGTGGTATGGAAAACATGTAATATGAAGTAAACCCTTTTCGTAAGTCCTTTAGGTCAGTATTTGTGTATGTACTACATTCCAATTTGGTGTTAGTGGACATTCATGCTTTTGAGCTGGGTTCTTTATTGCAACTTATTAAACTGCTTCCGCTAGAATGCTCTGTGTAGGAAGTTATGATTGGTTGGATGGTTTCCATTGAGTAACCACCCGGTCTGTCTGTGATATATGGCGTCGGGACCCAGCCGGACCTACTGCTATATGCCATCCGACGGATAGGGGGTGTTACAATTTGGTATCAGACTCCTCGTTTCGGTCCGGCTTAAAATTAATTCGTGGACGAATTCTTTTTAAGGCGTGGTGAGCACATGTTTGTGCGTCATCATTATAACAACAAAAGAACCCATGAATGTCCACTTAGGAATGAGAATACACGTGTTTGGGGAACCTGCGTGTTCCTATATTGTTGTTTGCAATTTTATTTGCTTGCTTAACAGTGTTTTGTACCACTATAGTTGACCAGAGGCGGTGTTGGGCCGCAAGAATGTCCGGTTTCTGAGGATTATAGTGCACCCGGTGAGGTGTTTGAGACCCCTCCTTCGTATGAAACCGTAAGAAGGATCGTTGAAGCAGTGTTCGTTGTGGCGAGTGCACATTATGGAAGTAATGTACAACCCTGTGCCCCTATTGTGGCTTCAACGCCGGGTGGCGTGATGGAGCAGATGACTTTTGGTAGACCATCGGGGCAGCAGCTGAATATGCATTTAGTGCAGGGAGCGCACACAGTTGATGAATATTTACAAGCATTTCTTATGGTAAGCCGCTACCCATGCTTCGAGTTGGATAATGAGCAAGTGACAGTCGATAGATTTTATAATGGCATGTGCGCCGAGTTACGAGTTCTATTGCTTGGACCAAGGTTATTGGGATTCCGAGCCTTGGTGGAATCAGCTAGATCTTTGAGGCAGATTTGAGGAAGACTGTCCCGATGCCAGCGACCATGGTATCGAACTATGCAAGCCCCATAGGAGCTGCATCCGGTAGAATGCTGGAGAAGGGGGCTACGATATCGACTAGCAAAGCTATTTCCACTTGTTATACTTGTGGAAAGAAAGGGCACTTTGCCCGAAGGTGTTGGAAAGGTGCTCAGAAGACTAATAAAGTTATGTCAGGAGCAGTTGAGGACTTTAGTGCAAAGGAAACAGCATTCAAAACACCGAACACCTCAAAGTCTGGTTATCGTAGGTGGTATAAGAAGGCTAGGACTTTGGGTCTAGTACCTTCTTTCGGTGCTTCGAGGGCATCTACAGGCCAAACCCCGGGCGCATGTTATAATTGCGGGGAGTCGAAGAACTATGCCCGTAGGTGCCTAAAGCCCGGAAGATTGCACGCCGCCGTGATGATAGGTATGGTTTAAAGTTATAACAGCTTAGCCTTAAATACTTGTCGCCCTTGTACGTGTTAACTTAGAACTACTTGTGCTAAGCTTTGTTCTGATTTTCGTTTATCAGTCGAAAGCACCGTTTGTGTAAACGAAGCTTCACATTCCTTTATTTAGGAACTATATTGCGCGTCGAAGTACCTCCTTCGATGGGAAGAGACTTATTTGGACGCATTATGGTCCAATGGTGCTCATTGTGTGCGGGTAGAATCTGTTGCGCTTAGGTGTGTTCAGGGAGCCAAGACTTTGACTTACAAGTGCGGTTAATACCGCTAGGGGAGCTCGACGTGACATTTGGCTTGGACTGGCTCTCGGAGCAGCCAGCCTATATTGATTGAGGTCGCAAGGAAGTCAAGTGGGGAGTAAGTCATGAGACGACTTTTACGGACTTGAATGGGTCGAGCAAGTCGTTGGTGTCTGCTCTTCAGGTGGTGAAGGCGGTTCATGCTGGTGCAGAACTGTTTGTTACGCTATTGGAGGTTGCAAAGCCAAAGCCTACGTTGTATAGTATTTCGGTGGTATCGGAGTACCCTGATGTTTTCCCTAGAGATCTTCCTGGAGCCCCGCCTCAACGGGACATAGGTTTTACGATTGAGCTGGTGCCAGGTGCAAAGCCTGTGTCACGATCTTCGTATCGACTAGCGCCTAAGGAAAATGACGGAGCTGAAGGTGCAACTCCAAGAGTTGTTGAAGCAAGGGTACGTGCATCCAAGTTCTTCGCCTTGGAGCGCACCGGCCCTATTTGTAAAGAACAAGTACCCAATCGCAAGGCTCGATGATCTTTTTGATCAGTTGGTCTGGTCGACGGTATACTCAAAGTTGGGTCTCAAGTCTGGGTACTATCAGCTGCGAATAAGGGAGAGTGATATCCCAAGAGATCGTTCAATATGAGATACGGGCATTATCAGTTTACGGTCATGCCGTTTAGGCTGACTAATGCACCGTCAATTTTCATGGATTTGATGAACAGGACCTTCAGGGATTTCTTGGATGCTTTTGTGATCGTCTTCATCGACGATATCTTGGTATACTCGCAGAATGAGGAAGATAACTTCAAGCATCTTCATTTGGTTTTGGAAACGCTAAGGAGGAATCAGTTGTATGCCAAGTTCTCGAAGTGCGAGTTTTGGTTATCCTCAGTGGCGTTCCTCGGTCATATAGTGAGTGGAGAGGGTATTGCGGTGGATCCGGCGAAGATTGTTGCAATACAGGAGTGGCCTGAGCTTTCTATCGTAGCGGAAGTCCTGAGTTTTCTGGGGCTTGCCGGCTATTATAGGCGCTTTGTATAGAACTTCTCGCGGATAGCGTTACCTCTCACTACTCTGATGAGGAAGGAGCAGATGTTCGTTTGGACGCCGGAGTGCGCGCGAGCTTTTGAGAAGTTGAAATGTCGGTTGGCCATGGTGCATGTGCTGAGTTCGCCAATTGGGATCGAAGGATATGAAATTTATAGAGATGCTTCGGGCAGCGGTTTGGGTTGCGTGCTATTGCAACACGGAAGTGTGATAGCTTATGGCTCGAGACAGCTAAAGGTGCATGAGAGGAATTATCTGGTCCATGACTTGGAGTTAGCGGCCGTGATTTTTGCCTTGAAGATGTGGAGGCATTATTTGTATGGTGTGAAGATTGATATCTACACCAATCTCAAGAGCCTGAAGTTTTTCATTGATCAGAAAGATCTGAATATGCGGCAGCGTAGATGGAAGGAGTTCTTGGGGGACTGTACATTCAAGATCCACTACATGCCTGGTAACGGTAATGTGGTTGTGGACGCATTGAGTCGCCGAGCCCCAGCTCAAGTCAGTTGGTTATCGGTGTATGATGAGCAGTTGGTGCGGGAGTTGGAGGCGTCGGAGATTGTTTGTGTGGATAAGCAATCAAGTGGTGAAGCGGTACTTAATGACCTGGCTGATCTGATTCGGCAGACTTTGGATATGGATGTCCAGATGAAGCAGTTCATGGTAGAGGCTCTGGATGGGTCAAGGCCCCAGTTCGTTGTGGAGGACAGATTGCTTTGGAAAGACAGTCGTCTGTGCGTCCCAAGTGTGGGCAATTTGCGGGTGGAATTGTTGTACGAGGCACACCGTACTAAGTACTCAATCCACCCGCGGAGCACAAAGATACCACGATGTCAAGAAACTATTTTGGTGGCCGGGTTTGAAGAAAGATGGGGCACTCTACGTGGCGAAGTGCCAAACTTGCGCCTTGGTGAATGCGGAATACCAAAAGCCAGGAGGATTATTGAAGTCCTTGCCTATTCCGGAGTGGAAATCCGACGACATCTCTATGGATCGGTTAACAAAGGTGTCGCATTTCATTCCACATAGGAAGGATGATCCGTTGGAGAAGTTGGCAAAACTATATGTGGAGAATATAGTGCGGCTTCACGGTGTGCCTCGCAGCATCGTGAGTGACCGAGATGGGCGGTTCACGTCCAATGATTGGAGGCTTGTGCAGAAAATGTTGGGAACAAAGCTAAAATTCAGCACAGCCTTCCATCCGCAAACAGATGGGCAGACCGAGAGGGTCAACAGAACTATGGAAGACATGCTTTGTATGTGTGTCTTGGATTCTGGAAAGCAATGGTAAGACCATCTGTATTTGGTGGAGTTCGCATACAACAATAGCTACCAAACGAGTATTCAAATGGCGCCCTTCGAGGCCCTATATGGTAGAAAATGTCGCACGCCGTTATCTTGGCTACAAACGGGTGAGTCAAAGTTATATAAGCAATTAGAAGTGGAGGATACTACTTCGTTGGTGCGTACCATTCGGGAGAGGTTGCTTATCGCTTAGGACCGGCAAGCAAAGTACTATAATGCCAAGCACAGGAACGTGGAGTTCGCTGTGGGCGACTATGTGTACTTAAAGATCAGGCCGTTCAAGGGTGTCTCGCGAGTGCGGCGATTGAAAAAGCTAAGCCCGAGGTACATTGGAACGTTTGAGGTTTTGGAGCGAGTTGGCGAAGCAGCCTATCGGTTGAAGCTTTCAGTGGAGTTTAGTGGTTTACATGAGGTATTCCATATATCGGTGTTATGGAAGGCGGTGCAAGAGACTGCGTAAGTGATCGCGGTCGAGTAAGTGTCGGTTGATAGCAGGTTGACAATGAAGGTCAAACTCGTGCAAATTGAGCACTAGTAGGTCACGCGGCTAAGCAATAAAGAGATCAGGATGGTCAAGGTCCGATGGGACAATTGCGGCCGAGAGGAGCTCTCTTGGGAACAAGAGCAGACTATGATTGACGAGTACCCGGAGGTGTTCCGCTCAGGTACAATTTAAATTTGGTACTTGTCTTTCCTTTATATAATTTCGTGGACGAAATTCTTTTAAGAGGGGGGGAGTTGTAACGCCCCGAAACTGAAAAGAGCGACGGGGGACATTCTGGGCCAGATTTGGAATTTGTTAGTAAGCACACGGCCTGGGACACGGGCGTCTCCCTGGGCGTGTCAGGCTGGGTTCGACGTTTTGGTCGACAGGTCGACGATTTTGGAGTCAACGATCGTCGAGCAGAGAACACGGCCTGCAACACGGGCGTGTCGCAGGGCGGGTCAATCCTGCGACACGGGCATGTCGACGAATTTTGCTCGACGATGTGTCGAGACAAGGCACACGGCCTAGGACACGGGCGTGTCCAAGGCCGTGTCGGGTGTCGACAAGCTTCACTCGATGAAGTGTCGAGTGTCACGATAGTGAACACGGCCTAGAGCCCAGGCGTGTTCGGGTAGACACGGGTTAGGACATGGGCGTGTCCAAGAACCTGTGTTGTTCTCGGGTTTTTTTCGGGATAAATCGATGGGGACACACGGCCGACCACACGGCCGTGTCAGTTGGAACACGGGCGTGTCAGGTCGAACACGGGCGTGTCAAATGCTGGTGTGTTGTTCCAGGCACTTCGATTTTGACGGCAAATGAGGGACACGGCCCTGGACACGGGCGTGTGTCAGGCCATGTTCGGTCCAGATTGTATTTTCAGGCCTGAATCAAAGCCGTTCGTTTCTTTAATCTGAGATCCAACGGCTGGGGGTTGTTCCTGAGGGGATATACACGGGATTGGACCCTTGAAACCCTCATTTCTTTTGAGTGGTTATCTTTCTAAAGTATAGAGAGAGAGGAGAGCCAAGGGAGGAAGAAGAAGCTAGATCCGGCCATTGGAGGAGCTTCAAAGCTCAAAATCGTGAGCCTACTTCGGATCTACGGAGGCAAAGAGAGTGCGGTGCTTTTCATCCACTTACTTTTCCATTGCGCCAAAAAGGAACGCTAGGGTAACGATTCTTTTCTTGAGCATGTTCAACTCTCCTTCTTTGTAAAAGGAGCCCGCTCTAGCGAGTTTGCGGTGAGTTGGAGGCGTTCCTTCGTGTAGATATGTAAAGTCCCCACTGTGTAGAGTCCGTAAATGAAAACGGACATAGACATGATGTGTGAAGCCTATCCGGACATGTTGGTCTGGATCGGTGATGTTTCATTGCATAAATGTTGGAGAAGACTCCGTGCGAATGTTTGTTTTCGGGTTTTTCTACGTGCTAGATTGCAACAGGGAGCCTTGGGGATTAACTCAAAGGTGCACCCGGAAAACTGGGCAGATGCGTGATCCTGCCAAACTTGTGGGCCTAGAGCAAATATGAACATAACTGGGTTATGTGTTGTGTGCAAACGATTTGGGACTCAGGAGAAGTTTGACCCGCGCATATGGTTTAAATTAACGTTGCGGTGTGAGCAATGGGTCGGGCGGAACCATACCCGCTCTATGTCATTCGGTTAAAGAGACCTAAAGTTAACGTGGCACTTACCGTTGGCATAGATTGAGGGTCTTAGGCAGTGGCCAGAAAGACCAAATGCTCACGAGAGATTGTCGTCCTGGGGACGGTGGTGAGTCGGCAGGCTTAGACTGTGATCACCGAGAATGTGCCCTGAGAGCACGGGGCGTATGGCCGTATGTGCAAACGCCTGTGATGTGATGTAGTTATTTACTGCTTGGTTGTGCTAATATAATGCAGGGAAGGAGCATCGCCGCCCCGAGTTGGGGGCGGGATCGTTATAATTTGGTCAGCATTGCTGACCGTTGCTTTTGTTTACCACCGTGCGGTGGATTGTGCTTGCAGGTGCTGCGGGACCAAGCGGTCAAAAGCGGGCTAAAGCCCAAAGTGCGAAGCCAGCCCTCGAAGGCCTAATTAGAGTGTTTTACTTGCTTTTGATCATGTATGACCGGCCTACGTGTCGTGGTATGGAAAACATGTAATATGAAGTAAACCCTTTTTGTAAGGCCTTAAGTCCAGTATTGTGTATGTACTACATTCCAATTTGGTGTTAGTGGACATTCATGCTTTTGAGCTGGGTTCTTTATTGCAACTTATTAAACTGCTTCCGCTAGAATGCTTTGTGTAGGACGTTATGATTGGTTGGATGGTTTCCATTGAGTAACCACCCGGTCTATCTGTGGTATATGGCATCAGGCCCCGACCGGACCGACTGCTATATGCCATCCGACGGATAGGGGGTGTTACAACAGTGAACTGAAGTCAACTGCTGGAGTTCAGGGTTGTGAGGCAGTCTGTAAAGAATTCTTATAGCTTGAGCTTTCTTCCTATAAGCCATCAGTTTTCTAACCTTTTCTCTGAGTGATTCTCCACCATATGATTCAGAAGAACTTTCAGTGTTCACTGTGTCCTTTGGACTAGAGGGCAGCTCCTTGTCAGTCCTTGGCACTCCCCCTCAGTCCTTGGCTCCTCCCCCTCAATCCTTGGCACCTTTTCCTCAGTCCTTACTTCTTGTAAGTCAGGAAACAATTCCTCAAGAGTGAATTCTTGTTGCAGTTGAACTGGAGGAATATCTTGCTCATGTACAGTAGATGGAGGGACATCACATGTAGAGATGTCATCCATTGCAACATCCTGTGCTTGGACATAGACTTGAGTAGTCTATTCAACATAAGGTAGCACAAATAGTCTATCAGACTCAGTATTTTTTCCAAAATGATTTATATCATTTATTACCTCAAGTATTCTCTCAGTGACTGTGTCAGTCACTAGTTCATCTTGCTCAGTCTCATGAGCATCCTTTGAAGGTGATGGAGCTTGGGTAACTGGAACTTGTAGAGGCTCCCCCTGGAATTGCTCCATCAGCTCCCCCTGAAAATCATCCCTCTACATCTGACTATCATCAGCAGTCTCAAGAGCAGGTGATTTTCTAGCAGTTTCTGGTCTTTCCTCTTCTGATCTAAAGAACACTTCTTCATCTAAAGCACTAGAAGATTGAGCTACCCTGGGGGTTGTCTTTTTCTTTTTCAGTTGTGATTGTTTCTGTGGTGTATAACCATCATTTGTAAGAACTCTTTCCCACCTGGATAGTATTTTCATATACATCCTTCTCATGTGGTTTATCCTAGATCTTGCTGTGTGGTTCATTACTTCAGGAATATTCATTGCCAGATACAGACTCAGTATTCTTCCTAGATTGGGTTTCTTCAAACTTTCCTTGATCTTTTCAAACATCACAGAAGACTAGTTAGTTTTTACTCTGAAAATTACTCTGGTCATTAAGTTGAACAAATATGTTGAGATCCTATCATGTCCTCCTAGTTTGCAGAGAATTTATTTTCCCATAATCTCTGAAAGAAACTTTCCTTGGGAGTTCATCCCCATCCTCTGCATTGATGATTCAATCTTAGAGGTGGGATCCAATCCACACCAATGAAGAGCTTCTTTTGTCATTGAAGATGTGACTTCATCATCTTCTTGAGTCCTGGGCAACTGTAGTGTCTTCCTCAGAAGCTTCTGTGTAAGTTTCACCTTGCTTCCTTAAATTGATGACTTAATCTTCAATCCAGTTGAATCCAGGGCTGCTGCTGTATAGAATTCAAGAACCTCCTTCTTCCAGATCTTGGTAGGTTCTGAAACTAGATATTCCAAACCACTTTCTTTGATTAGGGTTATCACATCTCTGATCTCAATCGCAGTACTCTCAAAAGCATCGTGAACTAATTCATATCATTCGTTGATGTTGTTCTCCAATTTTGGCGCCATTGGTGACGAGAAATTTGAGAAGAAGAGAGATGAAGGTTTGTCGACTCAATGATTTAGTCTCGAAAATGTTGACAGTGTAGTCGACAAAGTTGTTCTGTGACCTTTTTATATGTTTGTCAACACAGAAGGTCAAAAGGCGGGGTAATAAATACTTAATGTGTTGACACTGTAAAGATTGTGTCGACACAGACTTCTAATGTCTCGACAGAGTCAGACAACACTATGTGTCGACACAGTTTGTGATGTGTCGACACAGACTTCTTAACAGTCGACTATAATATCTACATGTTGACACAGACGACTGTATGTGTTGACACTACTATCTAAATGATAGAACTTCTATGTGCCGACACCAAACTCTAAGTGTCGACACCACTATCTCACCACTATTTTGTTGTGTCGACACAACTTTCCTTATGTGTCGACACTAACTACTATATGTCGACAAAGATTTCCTTTTGTGTCGACATCAACTACTATATGTCGACACAGATTTCCTTTTGTGTCGACATTGAATTACTTAGTCAGATTACTAAGTTACTTTAGGTTTAACATGCCTAATTCAATTTTAAAATAATTGAATTTACTTTCATCTAGTGGTTTAGTAAACATGTCAGCAATTTGATTATTTGTGGTGACAAATTTCAAACAAATATCTTCTTTTTCAACATGCTCTCTAATGAAGTGAAATCTAATTTCTAAATGCTTTGTTCTGCTATGTGATACAAGATTTTTAGCAATAGAAATAGCACTTGTAGAATCACAAAATAGTGGAGTTGTACTTACCTTGAGACCATAGTCTTCAAGTTGATGTTGAATCCATAAAAGCTGAGCACAGCAGCTGCCTGCAGCAACGTATTCAGACTCGGCAGTGGAAATTACCACACTTGTCTGCTTCTTACTGCTCCATGACACCAATCTACCACCTAGAAACTGACATGTGCCAGTGATTCTCTTTCTATCTTCTTTGCAACCTACAAAGTCTGCATCTGAAAAACCACTCAGTAGAAAGTCTTTATTCTTAGGGTACCAAAGACAAAGATTAGGTGTGCCCTTAAGATATCTCAAAATTCTTTTAACAGCAGTATAATGAGATTCTTTAGGGCTTGCGTGGTACCTAGCACAGACACATGTAGCATACATAATGTCTGGTCTACTGGCAGTTAAGTATAGAAGGGAGCCAATTATCCCTCTATACAAAGACTCATCTACAGGTTTTCCTGCATCATCTTTGCCTAAAGACATACTTGTCCCCATTGGAGTTCTCATGGTGGTGGATGACTCCATACCATATTTCTTAATTAACTCCTTAGTGAACTTAGACTGTGATATGGACAATCCATCATCAGTCTATCTAACTTGGAGTCCCAAGAAGAATTTCAGCTCACTCATATTGCTCATCTGAAACTTCCCTTGCATAAGTTTCACAAACTTCCTACAAAGGTTGTTTTTTGTTGATCCAAATATTATGTCATCAACATAAATCTGGACTAGGATCATCTTGCCCTTTGAGTCTCTATGTAACGCCCCGAAACTCAAAGGAGCGAAGGGGGACGTTTTGAGTCAGTTTGGGTTCTGGCTGCAGGCACACGGCCTGGGACACGGGCGTGTCCCAGGGCATGTCAAGCCTGTGTCGACACTGAGCCGGAAGTCGACATTTTGGTGTCGACAATGTGTCGAGACTGGGCACACGGCCTGCGACACGGGCGTGTCGCAGGGCGTGTCCACCCGTGTCGACACTTAGCCGCGAAGTCGACACTCTGCATTCGACGAAGTGTCGAGACATGGCACACGGCCTGCGACACGGGCGTGTCGTAGGGCGTGTCAACCCGTGTTGACAATCGTCCCGCGAAGTCGACACTTTGGTCTCGACATGGTGTCGAGACAAGGCACACGGCCTAGGACACAGGCGTGTCCAAGGCCGTGTCATCAGGTCGACGATCTTTGCTCAACGAAGTGTCGAGTGTCGAGACAGTGTACACGGCCTGGGTTCCAGGCGTGTTGAGGTGACACGGGTAGGGACACGGGCGTGTCCTAGAACCCGTGCAGTGCTCGGGTTGATTTCGGGGAAAAATGATGGGGTACACGGCCGACCACACGGCCGTGTCAGGTGGAACACGGGCGTGTCAGCTCGAACACGGGCGTGTTCAATACCCGTGTGTTGTTCCAGGTGATTCGATTTTGACGGCGAATGAGGCACACGGCCCTGGACACGGGCGTGTGCCAGGCCGTGTTCGGTCCAGATTGGGCATTTCAGTCCCGAATCAAAGCCGTTCGTTTCCTTATTTTGAGATCCAACGGCTGGGGGTTGTTCCTGAAGGGATATACCCAGGATTGGACTTAAAAAACCCTCACTTTTCTTAAGTGTTATCTTTCTAAAACCTTAGAGAGAGAGGAGAGCCAAGGGAGGAAGAAGGAGCTAGATCCCGCCATTGGAGGAGCTTCGAAGCTCCGAATCGCAAGCCAACTCCGGATCCACGGAGGCAAAGCTAGTGCGGTGCTTTTCATCCGATTACTTTTCAATGGCGGCAAAGAGGAACGCTAGGGTAACGATCCTCATCTTGAGCATGAGTAGCTCTCTTTCTTTGCATAGGAAGCCCGCTCTCGCGAGTTTGCGGAGAGTTGGAGGCGTTCCTTCGGGTAGATATGTGAAGTCCCCGTTGTTTAGAGTCCGTAAGCGAGAACGGACATAGGCATGATGTGTGAAGCCTACCCGGACATGTTGGTCTGGATCGGTGATATTGCATTGCATAATGCCGGAGAAGACTCCGTGCTATTGGTTGTTTTTCGGGTTTTCTACGCGGTAGATTGCAGCAGGGAGACTTGGGGACTAACCCAAAGGTGCACTCGGAAAACTGGGCGGATACGAAATCTTGCCAACTTGGTGGCTTGAGAGCCAACTTGAACATAACCGGGTTATGTGACTTGTGATGGATATGGGACTCGATGGAAGTTTGACCCGCGCAAATGGCTTAAATTGTCGTTGCGATGTGAGCACGGGTTAGATGGAACTATACTCGTTCTATGTCGTTCGGTTAAAGAGACCTAAAGGTACGTGGCACTTACCGTTGGCATAGATTAGGGTCTTCGGCGGTCAATGGCTTAAATTGTCGTGACCCAGGCCAGGAAGACAAATTGCTCATAGTTTTGGTCGTCCAAGTGGCGGTGGTGAGTCCAGAATGTCTATGGCTTTAATTGACGTGACATCGACCGGTTCACCGAGAATGTGCCCTGAGAGCACGGGGCGTGTGGCCGTGCGAGCCAACGTCTGTGATGAAATGGTTGTATATGTTTATTGCTTGCTTATGCTAATGGAATGCAGGGATGGAACATCGTCTCCCCGAGTTGGGGCGGGATCGTTATAATTTGGTCAGCATTGCTGACCGTTGCCTTGTTTTGCCACCGTGCGGTGGTTTGTTGCTTGCAGGTGCAGCTGGACCAAGCGGTCAATAGCGGGCTAAAGCCCAAATGCGAAGCCGGCCCTTGAAGACCTAATTGGAAGTGTTTACTGCTTTATTCATGTGTGACCGGCCTGCGTGTCGTGGTTTGTAAAACATGTAATTTGAAGTGAAACATTTTGTAAGGCCTTAAAGCTTATTTGGGGTATTTTGTATAACATTCCTATTTTGTATTAGTGGACATTCGTGCTTTAATGCTGGGTTCTTTGTTACAACTCTTATAAACTACTTCCGCTAGAATGCTCTGTGTAGGACGTGGAGATTGGTTGGATGGTTTCCATAAGTAACCACCCGGCCTGTCTGTGGCATACGGCGTCGGGCCCCGGCCGGACCTACTGCTATATGCTATGTGACGGATAGGGGGTGTTACATTTGGTATCAGACTACTGGTTTTGGTCGGGCCTAAGGGAATTCGTGGATGAATTCTTTTTAAGGGGTGGTGAGCACATTGTGTGCGTCATCGTAATAACAGTAAAACGAACCCATGAATGTCCACTTAGGAATGAAAATACTCGTGTTTGAGGAACCTGCGTGTTCCTATAATTGCTGTTTGCAATTTATTTGGTCGCTTAACGGTGTTTTGTACCACTATAGGTGACCATAAGTGGTGTTGGGCCGTCAGAACGCCGAGTTTCTGAGGCTAGTAGTGCACCGGATGTTGCTCCTGCAACACCTCTGTCGGCTGAGAATATTCGCTTGGTGGCTGAAGCGGTGTTGGCCGTGATAAATGCGCAGCCTGCAAGGCAGGCGCAGCAGCCCGCTCCTGCGATGGAGCAAGAACCTCTTCAAGAGGCTGAGCCAAGGAGAGTGGAGCAAGTGGTTGTGGAACCGGTGGTGCCAAGGAGGGCAACTGAGAGGCAGCTTAAGCATGTAATGAGCTTTAACCCTCCGTTATTCTAGGGGTTGGGAACCCCATCTCAGGCTGAAGACTGGCTCTCCAGGGTGAAGAGAGTCATGACAGCAACGGAGACGGAGGAGTGGCAAATGACCACCATCGCTACGTTCCTTTTGGACGATGAAGCGATAATGTGGTGGGAAGGATTGGAGCTGCACTTACTGAGAGGTAGGAAACTTGGTGATGTCTCGATGGAAGAGTTCTCGAGATTATTCTTGGCCAGATACCTCCCTTCTACTCAGAGGATTTCGATGGAGAACGAATTTCTGAAGTTGGTATAGGGTGAGAGGAGCGCGGACGAATATCTCCATGAGTTCACTCGTTTGAGTCGATATGCTAGCTCCACCATCATGGATGAGGAGCGCAAGACTAATCGATTCTACGAAGGCTTGAGAGATGAGTTGAGATTACTACTCTCGGGGCCAATGACGCAGGGTTTCTTAACCATGGTCAACACGGCCCGGTCCTTGGAGAAGGACATGAAGAATGTGCAGGCAAAGAAAAGCTTGGGCGAGAAGAGGTCGGAGTCCAGAGGGCCAAACACCTCAAAATCTGTGTTCCGAAAGTGGAACAAGAAAGCTAAGACTTCGGGTCTAGCCCTCTCTGCAGGTGCTTCTGGGGCGACTACGGGTCGGACCCCGGGCGCATGTTACAATTGTGGGAAGTTGGGGCATTATGCCCGTGAGTGCCGGAGCGGACGTCCCAAGTCCGAGAGGAAGCCGGGAGCTACTTATGAAGAGAAGGGAAAGGAGGTGGAGTCGACCGCATCCCATTATGCTCCGGCCCAACCAAGGGTCTACAATCTTGGCCAACAGGAGGCCATCAAACAGGCCGATGTGGTGACAGGTACGATTTAATTTATAGCAAGTCAATTTTTATAAATACTTGTTATGCACATGTTATCTTACCACTGCTTGCTTAGGATTTGTATTGATTTGTGAAAATCCGGCACGAGCACTATTCGATACGGGAGCTTCACACTCCTTCTTGTCCGAAGGATTTATATCACGCATCGGAGTCCCTTCTTCGATGGCGAAGGATAAGTTGGATGTGTTGTTGCCCAATGGGTGTTCCATGCGAGCGGATAGGATCTGCAATGTTAAGATTCGTATTGGGGAGCAGGTGTTCGACCTGTGGGCGTCTTTACTTCCGTTGGTGGAGTTCGACGTCATATTTGGCATGGACTGGCTCTCGGAGCAGCAGGCCCATATAGATTGCGGTAGCAAGGAAGTCAAGATTGGAGCAAGTCGTGAGACGACTTTTACGGGCTTAAAGGGGTCGAGCAAGACGTTGATGTCTGGTCTTCAGGTGGTGAAGGCGGTTCGTGCCGGAGCAGAACTGTTCTTTACTCTAGAAGAGGTTGCAAAGCCGAAGCCCGCATTGGATTGTATTTCAGTGGTATCGGAATACCCTGATGTGTTCCCCGCAGATCTTCCTGGAGCCCCGCCTCAGCAGGAGATAGATTTTACGATTGAGCTAGTGCCAGGTGCAAAGCCTGTGTCACGATCTCCTTATCGGCTGGCGCCTAAGGAAATGGCGGAGCTGAAAGTTCAACTGCAAGAGTTGTTGGAGCAAGGGTATGTGCGCCCGAGTTCTTCGCCTTGGAGTGCACCGGTCCTCTTTGTTAAGAAGAAGGACGGAAGCTTGAGGCTATGTATTGACTATCGGGAGCTAAACAAGTTGACGGAGAAGAACAAGTACCTGATCCCCCGGATTGATGATCTCTTTGATCAGTTAGTAGGGTCGACGGTGTACTCGAAGTTAGATCTCAAAGCTGGTTACTATCAGCTGAGAATAAGGGAGAGTGATATCCCGAAGAGAGCGTTTAGTACGAGATACGGGCATTATGAGTTTACGGTCATGTCGTTTAGGCTGACTAATGCGCCGTCAGTGTTCATGGATTTGATGAACAGGACTTTCAGGGAGTACTTGGACCATTTCGTGATCGTCTTCATCGACGATATTTTGGTGTAGTCGCAAAGTGAGGAAGATCACTACAAGCATCTTCATTTGGTGTTGGAGACGCTAAGGAGAAATCAGTTGTATGCCAAGTTCTCGAAGTGCGAGTTTTGGCTATCCTCAGTGGCGTTCCTCGGGCATATAGTAAGTGGAGAGGGTATTGCTGTGGATCCGGCGAAGATTGTTGCGATACGGGAGTGGCCTGAGCTTGTTACGGTAGCGGAAGTCCGGAGTTTTCTGGGGCTTGCCGGCTATTATAGGCGCTTCGTAGAGAACTTCTCGCGGATAGTGTTACCTCTCACTACATTGACGAGGAAGGAGCATAAGTTCGTTTGGACGCCGGAGTGCGCACGAGCTTTTGAGGAGTTGAAGTGTCGGTTGACCACGGCGCCTGTGCTGAGTTCACCATGTGGGACCGAAGGCTATGAGATTTATAGTGATGCTTCGGGCAGCGGTTTGGGTTGCGTGCTACTGCAACACGGAAGTGTAATAGCTTATGGCTCGAGACAGCTAAAAGTGCACGAGAGGAACTATACGATCCATGACTTGGAGTTAGCGGCCGAGATTTTTGCCTTGAAGCTGTGGAGACACTACTTGTACGGTGTGAAGATTGATATCTACACCGATCACAAGAGCCTGAAGTATCTTATTGATCAGAAGGATCTGAATATGCGGCAGCGTAGATGGATGGAGTTCCTGGGGGACTATACATTCAAGATCCATTACGTGCCTGGTAAGGGGAATGCGGTTGCGGACGCGTTGAGTCGCCAAGCCCTAGCTCAAGCCAATTGGCTATCGGTGCATGATGAGCGGTTGGTGCGGGAGTTGGAGGCGTTGGAGATTGTTTGTGTGGACAGGCAATCAAGTGCTGAAGCAGTTCTGAATTGGACCGAAGTCCAATATGACCTGGCTGATCGTATTCGGCAGGCTTTGGATATGGATGCTCATATGAAGCAGTTCATGGTAGAGGCTCTGGATGGGTCAAATCCCCAATTCGTCGCGGAGGACGGATTACTTTGGAAATACGGTCGTCTGTGCATCCCAAGTGTGGGCAATTTGCGGGTGGAGTTGTTGTACGAGGCACACCATATCAAGTACTCGATTCACCCGGGGAGCACGAAGATGTACCGTGATGTGAAGAAACTGTTTTGGTGGCCGGATTTGAAAAAGGATGTGGCGCTCTACGTAGCGAAGTGCCAAACTTGCGCCTTGGTGAAGGCGGAGTGCCAAAAGCCGAGAGGATTTCTTAAGTCCTTGCCTATTCCGGAGTGGAAATTCGACGACATCTCTATGGACTTTGTGCACGGTTTGCCAAGGTCGCAAAAGGGGAACGACGCCATTTGGGTGGTGGTTGATCCATTAACAAAGGTCTCGCATTTTATTCCGCATAGGAAGGATGATCCGGTGGAGAAGTTGGCAAAGCTTTATATGGATAACATAGTACGGCTTCATGGTGTGCCTCGCAGCATCGTGAGTGACCGAGATGGGCGGTTCACGTCCAACGATTGGAGGCTTGTGCAGCAAATGTTGGGAACAAAGTTGAAATTCAGCACAGCCTTCCATCCGCAAACGGATGGGCAGACCGAGAGGGTCAATAGAACTATGGAAGACATGCTCCGCATGTGTGTCTTGGATTTCGGAAAGCAATGGGAAGACCACCTTTATTTGGTGGAGTTCGCATACAACATTAGCTACCAAGCGAGTATTCAGATGGCGCCATTCGAGGCCCTATATGGTAGAAAATGTTGCACGCCGTTGTCTTGGTTAGAAACGGGTGAGTCAAAGTTGTATAAGCGATCGGAAGTGGAGGGTGCTACTTCTTTGGTGCGAACCATTCGGGAGAGGTTGCTTATCGCTCAGGACCGCCAAGCAAAGTACTATAATGCCAAGCACAGGAATGTGGAGTTCGTTGTGGGCGATTATGTATACTTAAAGATCAAGCCGTTCAAGGGTGTCTCGCGGGTGCGGCGATTGAAAAAGCTAAGCCTGAGGTACCTTGGACCGTTTGAGGTTCTGGAGCGAGTTGGTGAAGCGGCCTATCGGTTGAAGCTTTCAGTGGAGCTTAGTGGTTTACATGATGTATTCCACATTTCGGTGCTTCGGAAGGCGGTGCAAGAGCCTACGCAAGTGATCGCGGTTGATCAAGTGTCGGTGGATAGTGGGCTAACGACAAAGGTTAAGCCCGTGCGGATTGAGGACTCGGAGGTCAAGCGGCTACGCAATAAAGATATCAGGATGGTCAAGGTCCGGTGGGACAATTGCGGTCGTGAGGAGCTCTCTTGGGAGAGAGAGCAGACTATGCTTGACGAGTATCCGGAGTTGTTCCGCTCAGGTACAAATTTTGGTTTTGTACATGTCTTTCCTCTATGTAATTTCGTGGACGAAATTCTTTTAAGAGGGGGAGAGTTGTAACGCCCCGAAACTCAAAGGAGCGAAGGGGGACGTTTTGGGTCGGTTTGGGTTCTGGCTGCAGGGACATGGCCTGGGACACGGGCGTGTCCCAGGGCTGGTGCCAAAGGTTATCTTTGGTGACTCAAAATATGGTCAGTCAGAAGGATTTGGACAAGTAAGAATAGGAGTTGTCACATTCAAAAAGGTGACATATGTAAGTGGACTCAAGCATAACCTCATCTCTATAAGTCAGTTATGTGATGATGGTTATCAGGTATACTTTAATCCATCCACTTGCTCTATTATTGATAAAAATAACCAATTGTTTTAATTGGAAATAGAAAAGACAACATTTACTTAGTAAACTTTCTTTCTGCCAAAACTGATATCTGTTTGCTAAATTTAACTAGTACTCAGAATGATTTATGCCACAAAAGTCTAGGACATGTAAATCTGAAAAATATTGCTAGGTTATCTAAGCACAACCTTGTTACAGGTCTACCTTCTGGTCCCTACAATAAGGAAGGTCTCTGCAGGGCTTGTCTATTAGGCAAGCAAACTAAAACTAGTTTTAAATCAGTTAATAAGAGTGATTCAACTAGGGTTTTGTACTTGCTACACTTGAATCTCTTTGGACTCATTGTTGTACAAAGCCTAGGAGGGGAATCCTACACTTTAGTTATTGTGGATGACTTCTTCAGGTTCAGTTGGGTATTCTTTCTGAGATCAAAGTCAGATACATTCAAGGTTCTTACAGATTTTTTCAGGACCATATAGATTGAGTTCTCTACTCATGTTGCATTGATCAGAAGTGGTCATGGCACAGAGTTTGAGTCTCTTCTTATACATGAGTTCTGTGAGAAGGAAGGTATCAGACATTGCCTCTTAGCTCCTAGAACTCCCCAACAAAATGGGGTAGCTGAAAGGAAAAATAAGACACTCATTGTAGCTGTAGGTACATTACTTGCAGATGCTTACATGCCCCTCACCTTTTGGGCAGAGGCTGTAAGCACAACAAATTATGTCCTGAACAGGAGCCTTATTCACAAATTAAAGAACAGGACTCCCTATGAATTACTCAAGCGGAAGAAACCTAAAATAAACTATTTTAAAGTATTTGGTTGTACTTGTTACGTACATAATAACAACAAAAAATATATTAGAAAGTTTGAGGCTAAGACTGAAGAGGGAGTTTTTCTAGGATACTCCCAAGTAATCAAGGCCTATAGGGTGTTTAATAAATCAACATTAAAAATTGAAGAATCTATTCATGTTTCCTTTGATGAGACTAATATGTATTGCAAGGAGAAGGAAACTTCTACCAATAGCACCTTGCAGGTACCCCACTTGTGTGAGACCTTGGATGGACTAAACCTCACCCAAGAGGTTCCAACTCATCCCTCTCCACAAGCCATTGAAGAAAGTAAAGAGGAAGAAGGTGATGCAAATGAATCTCTACCAACAGCAAATGCAATTCCACAAGAGGAATCAATACCAAATGTTGTTGAACAACCAACTCCACTCACTGAATTTGTCACACTTAGGGATCACCCCAGATCTCAAGTAATTGGAGACATATCAGTAGGTGTACAGACAAGGCATCAACTCAACCATGATGTGATGCATGTCTGTTTTCTCTCCCAAATTGAGCATCAATCCATAACTGATGCTGAGCAAGATCCCCATTAGATTCTTGCGATGCAAGAGGAACTAAATCAATTTGAGAGATGTAGAGTTTGGGACTTGGTTCCAAGGACTAAAGGATATCCAGTGATTGGAACTAAGTGGGTTTTTAGGAATAAGCTTGATGCCCAAGGTGTGATTGTGAGGAACAAGGCTAGGCTTGTTGCTCAGGGATATAGGCAAGAAGAAGGGATTGATTATGATCAAACCTTTGCACCTGTGGCAAGGTTGGAAGCCATAAGAATATTCCTTGCCTATGCAGCATTCAAGAGATTCAAGGTTTTCCAAATGGATGTAAATAGTGCTTTTCTAAATGGAGTACTACAAGAAGAGGTTTATGTAGAATAACCTGTAGGTTTTATTTCTTCAACTTATCCCTCTCATGTTTTTAAACTGCATAAGACTCTTTATGGTCTAAAGCAAGCTCCAAGAGCTTGGTATGAGACCTTAGCTAGCTTTCTATTAGAGCATAAATTTACAAGAGGAACTGTAGATAAAACTCTTTTCACTAGACATCATAAGGACCAAATCTTATTAGTGCAAATATATGTAGATGACATTATATTTGGCTCTACAGATTCAAAATTATGCAGGAGGTTTTCTGACCTCATGCATTCCAAATTTGAAATGAGTAGCATGGGAGAGCTTTCCTACTTCCTTGGACTCCAAGTGAAGCAGCTCCCTGATGGCATCTTCATCTCTCAAGCAAAATATGCAAAAGAACTTCTAAAAAGTTTGGGATGACTGATGCCTCAGCCAAGAAAACTCCCATGGCTACTAATGTTATTGTGGACTCTGATGCACCAGGGAAACCTGTGGATCAGAAACTTTATAGGGGCATTGTTGGGTCCCTATTATACCTCACAGCTAGTAGGCCAGATATTATGTTTGTCATATGTTTTTGTGCTAGGTTCCACATGAACCCTAAAGAATCTCATCTAATTTTATTAAAAAGGATTTTAAGATATATAAAGAGTTGTCCTAATCTATGCCTATGGTATCCTGCTGAATCAGAATTTGAGTTAACTAGATACTCTGATACTGATTTTGCTGGATGCAGGGTAGATAGAAAAAGTACTTCAGGAACTTGCCAGTTCCTGGGTATGAGATTAGTATCATGGTTTTGTAAAAAGCAAACATCAGTGTCAACTTCAACTGCTGAAGCAGAATATATTACAGCAGGCATCTGTTGTTCACAGATGCTTTGGATACAAAATCAGCTTCTAGATTATGGGTTCAATTTAAATAATTCAACACTACTTTGTGATAATACAAGTGATATAGTCATAGCCCAGAATCCAGTTCACCATAGTAGGACAAAACATATTGATATAAGACATCATTTCATTCGAGAGTGTGTAGACAAAAAGAAAATCAATCTTGTCTATATGTAAACTGATTTACAAAGGGCTGATATATTCACCAAACCTCTGGATGAGAGAAATCATATGTTCTTTGTAAATCAGCTAGGCATGACCAATGGAGAAGATTTTATTTGATTTCTGTCTGCACTCAACGAATTTTCCAAAGTACGTCGAATGGAGTTCGACGAACCGTGGAAGGTTTGTGAGATATTCGTCGAACGGAGTTTGTCGAATTCTCTGTGTGAAATAATTTTCGTCTCCCAGAGATCGACGAACTTGCTTAAGAAGATATTCGTCGACCGGAGTTCGATGAATTGTCTTCAAGTCTTCTGGGTGATATCGACGAATCATTTATTACTAAATCATTTCGTCGAACTCAGTTCGAAGAACTATTTTTATTTTCGTGGAGCGGAGTTTGTCGATTCATATTCTGGAAAAACCTATATCTAGGTTTTCTTTGACCTCCGTCCCGCGCTTTCTATTCTCTTGCACTTGATCGCCGTTTCTCTCTTTTGCAGGTGATTTCATGGCGATTCCAGCGGGAGCTTTGGCTGCGATGAAGTTCGATACTGCATTTGATGTGGATTTTGACTCATTTAAACATTCAGATCCCATCTTTCTGTATATTCTGGAACTTCTTGAAGATCAGCAACTTAAACCCCTGATGACTAGAAGGATCAAGCTGCACAGCACTGAAATCAGGGAATGGGTCTACACTCTATCCCAAACAGAAGAGAATATCATGACGGGCACCATCGCGGGTAACTCCATCTCCATAACTCCCTCCATCTTAACTGAAATCTTTGGATTAATAAATGTAGAAGAGGACCTCGAGATTGAAGCAGAGGAATCAGATATGATGTTATGCCTTATGGATTATACTGGAGAAACTCCTAACAAGCTTTTGAAGAAACACCTGTCTGCGCCCTATAAGTTTTTAGCAGACTTAGTTGGCAAAGTATTACTTGGGAAACACACTGCCCATGATTATATCACCAAACCACAGTTTCTGGCTATGTGTGCCATTATAAACAAGAAACCAATAAATTGGGCACAGTTTTTGTTTGATCTGATAAAGAAGAAAAACACCAAGAAGGAAGTTTGTTTTAGAAGAATACTAGGAATATTTATACAGGAAAAGGTTGCAAAATCACTGGTCTCCCAGACCATCTTCATAAATGTCAGTAAAAGGCTAACATGTGCCTTATTTAGCAGGTGGGAGAGGACCATCACTAAGCCCTCTATGGCTTCCACCTCTTCCATCACAGCTTTTGAAGGCACAAGAGTTGTTAAGGCCACTCCCCACCCTGCTGACGCGAGCATTCCCTCCACATCCTCTATTCTAGTCGTTCCTTCACCACTACCACCTTCATCTCAACATGCTCCATCTTTACCAGTTGACCTCACTAACATCCCCTCTTCCCCTCTTCAAGAACATCAACAAATCACACCTCCTACTTCCCCTCATGACACATACATTCCCACACCACCTCAATCTCCTCTTCCTCCACATCTTTCTTCCATACCATCTTACCATCTCTCACAAGATACACTCCTGAACGATGCAACCCATCCATCCCTATCATCACCCATCATCCCTCCAAGTGTTCCAATCCCTGCTGCTCCACTTTCTACCCCTCCCATAGTTGCCACTTCCACACCTTCTGCACCAACCTCTCCAACAATATCTTTGGATCCCTCTACCATATCATCTATCATCTCCATCATCACTCCCCTTCTTAAATCCCTTATAGCAGAGGCTATTATACCTCTTGATGCTACCATCTCATCTTTATCTGCCTAACTATCTGCTCTTACTACTGCCCTATCTTCAGCCCGGGGCCTGGCCTCAGCTCCCACTGACACCAGGTAGGGGGAGATGCCTGATGATGAAGCAGCAGCTTCAGCTTCAGAGTCTTCAGCTCCAGCTCTAGTAGATGCTCCAGCTTCACCAGCAGCATATACAGAATGTATAGATAAAGATTTGAGTGATTTTATTGATACTGATATGGATATTGATGAGACTGTTGGTGATTTCATTCTTAATCCCATAGTTAACTTAGAAGATTTGCTGAAAACTTTTGACACTGTACACATGTATCTTCTTCCAGCAAAATTCACTAAGCCACATTTGGTTATTATTCCTTATACATCTCCTGTCAGTCCAGCTGTTGCTAAGCAACTTAGGGATAGCTTTGTACTTCCAGACTCTGTAGTCATTCCATCCCCTCCAGAAGCTATCTAAGCACCAACATTTGTGATGGATGACTCTCCCATGCTAGATCTAGATGCATTGAACTTGGCTGACATTGCAGAAGAAAATAAGGCAGCAGCTGAAAGCTCTGACCCAGTTACTTCTGATTCTTGTATAGCTTCTTCTCTAACTCCTGCTGAAACTCCAGCCTTTGAAAGTTCTGCTCCTGCTACAGAAGAGACTGCTACTTATGCTAAAGCCTTGAAAGCATTGGATGCTCTATATGATAACCCTCAGGGTTCTGCCAGTGATGATGATGATGAAGATGAGGATGAAGATTCAGATGAGGAGGATACACAGAAGAAGTGGAAACAAGTATCCAAGAAAAGAAAAGCTCCTCCTCCTCCTGCTCCTAAGCCTATTCCAGCACATGACACTCCTTATTACATTATGCAAAAGATAACACCATACAAAGGGATGTCAGCTTGGATGTGGCTGTCCAAGAATGAACAAAAGGAGAGGAAGAGAAACAGAAGATACTCTCCTCCTTCAGTTCAGAGATATAGAAAAGATCCACCACCTCCTCCTCCTCCTACAACTGGTGCTTCTGGCTCTAGTTCTCAGAGATCTGCCCCTCTTCAAACTTATCAGAGATATCAAGGGAGATCTTCTGGAAGCAGTCAGCAAAGGCATCACTCTTCAGGAAGTCAACAGCAGCAACATCAACAACAACAACATCAACAGCAACAACATCAACAACAGCAACATCAGCAGGAGTAGCAAACTCTCTCTGCAGAACAGAAAATTGATAGTCCCAACAGGCCATACTCACCTCTTGTTCCTTTTGAAGATCCAAAAACAGCCAACACAGCTAAAATGGCCAGGTTCCAGGAACTTATTGGTCTCTCTATGATCAACAAAGCAAGAGCTGAAGGCAAGGATATCTCAGGATACTCCACTATGTCTAAGTACAGAAAAGAAGAACTCAAGAGATATAATAAGGCAAACAAATTCTTCAATTTTGATGACTACATGAAGCTACACCCAGAAGCAGTTGTCCCCAGGGCCACATCCTTGAAGATTATAGGAGTTGCTGACATGACAATGTCCAAGGTGGAAGCTTCAAATCCTAAAAGAGAGATTATGTTTGCTAAGATAGGAGAAAAGACTAAAGAAGACAAGCCCACAGATAAGAAACAGAAGAAATAATCTTTACATTGTTTCATTTTTTTCTTCTCTGCATTAGCTTTAAAACTGATTTGTTTGTTTAAAACAAAGCTCATGTACATATATATCTGATGCATGTGTTAGTAATCTCTGCCAGATATACCTTTTTCCTGCTTTGTTTATTCTTATGTTTTTGTTTTAAGTCTATTAGTGATCTTACGCAAATAGGTGGAGATTGTTGGATCCCTAGTTGATTTGGGCTACATTCACTAACTTAGGATGATTTGACCCAACATGTTTATTCAGGGTCATAGTTGTGTCATAGAGTGTAGGCCAAGAGTCAACATCACATGGATCTGCCTACAACAGCTTATCAGAGACTCAAGCAGTTGTGTAGACACCCAGAAGAATCGTGTCGTCACACAGAAAGGTTGTGTCGACACCTAGAGGATTTATGTCGACACAACAGACTATCAGTCGACACAGATAATGTTAGTCGACACTAGCTCAGTCGACACAAGAAGGATTGGTGTCGACACAGTTCACAGAATCTGTTTCAGAAGGATAAGTCAAATTCTCACGTCGACGATTGATGTCCTCAGCTCGATGATCTTGAGATATTTCTCTGAGCTGAGCTCGACGATCTTTGTTCTCTGATCGACGAAATCTGATATATTTCTTCTACTATCTAAAGTTAGGATAACTCCAAATTATTCTAAGTACAACTTCAGACTTTGTTCGACGAACTGGATCCTGAGCTCGACGAACTTGGACCTCAACTTTACAAGAACCTTCAGTTAGAAGTTCTCAGGTCGACGAATTCTGGATCCTTTACTTCAACAACTGTATTCATGAATTATTCTAAGTCCAGAATAGTTGTTGAACTCCAGTCGACGAAGTTACAAACTCAGCTCGACGAACTTCAGACAGAAAAGGCAAGGGTTCTGAAGCATGCAGTTCTGTTATAAGCTCGACGAAGTTACAAACTCAGCTCGACGAACTTCAGACAGAAAAGGCAAAGGTTCTAAAGCATGAAAGTTCTAATATCAGCTCGACGATCTTGGAACTCAGCTCGACGAATAGAAGCCGTCTGGTCGACGAATACAACATCTCAGCTCGATGAATTGGTAATTCAGTTCGACGAAATCTGCCAACTTTTCGACGATTCCATACTTAGCCATTTCCGGCATTCGGTCCTCACTCAAATGCGATAATTCCTGAAAGATTAATGCTCTAACATTCTCTGAATGTATCCGTTAGAAGGAGCATTAATCACGGTCTTCCTCAGGATTATTACTTGCGGATTTTCCACAAGATTGTTGGGGAAATTAATCAATGTTGATTATTCTCAAGGCCGTCAGCATTAATGACTGAGGCATTCAAAATTTTAAAAGATAGAGAAGAAGAAACACGTGTATATAGAGATACAAAATGAAGAGACAGAACACAAAAAATAAAAGAAGTCTTACAGTGACAAGCAGAGATCATTATTCAGGAGAAGAAGAACAATCATACAATTACAAGAATCTTCTTCTTTATACTCTCCAAGACTTCCAAGGGCATCCACAATCAAATCAGTCAAAAAGTTCCTGCATCTCTGCTAGTCAAGAACTCGGCTTGAAGGCCTATCACCCTACAACCAAGCTCCAGATCTTCCTTGAACCATTCTACATCTCAGGGGGAGCTGTTTGCTAACATCAGTCTACATAAGTCTTCTCTCTAATTGTTGACAGAGAAGACATAATCAACTCTCTCACCCGCACCTCTGTAAAGGGTTGTCATCTCCCTTCAAAAGTGATTATTGGTTGCAAGTCTCATGATCAAAAGACTTGAGTTGGTTTTTGGGGACCTGATCAAAACCCATTGGTGTTAGGCACCTGATCAACAACCTGAGTGGATTCCTACTAGGCCGGTAGAAGAGGGGACTACCCAGATTTGGGGAACCACTATAATTTCTTGTGTCGTTTGGTTGCCTATTTTTCCTTTTGTTCTTACTGTACTTGTGAATTAGGTTTGCTATCTGCTAGCATTTCATCATTTCCTGCACTAGAACTTAATAATTTTTTTAAAGTATACTCTATTCACCCCCCTCTAGAGTATTCTATATCTAACTCTAACTTTCAAAGCAGGCCTGCTTCCGCCTCGCCGGCACCAGAGGAGGTCTCGGCGGGAGTCTCTTGTGCATGTTGGCCTTCATCCGCCCTGGCGGTAGCAGAAGGGATCGCGATAGCGGTCTCGGCGGGCGCCGATATCACCGTTTTGCCCTTTTCCGTGGTGGTCGGTTTCAACTTTTTGGAAAGGGGGGCCGGGAGGGAGCTTGATTTCCGTTTCAGAACGCTCGGTGTAGATGAAGCTCCAGGCTCTTTCCGGCAGGCGTCGGCGGCCGCCAGGTCGTGAACCAAGGAGTCAGAAGGCGCCGCGGACTCTTCGAAGGGCTGGTGAACGGGAAGATCTCGCTCACCTGCAAAGCCCGTAGTTTTTATAAAGCCTTTCGTTCAAAGTAAGCTCTCGCAAGATTAATCCAGAAAGTTACCTTCACCGGGGGGAACCGGTTGGAGAATTTCTAGGTCTCGCCGGAGGAAAGGAACGTCAAAGACCTTCGAGCCAAAAAATTCGACGAGAGTGCCCTCTCGCTCCCCGAGAGCCGGGGGCTTGTAGGTCGCGCCATCGTATTGAATGGGGGCGAGAGGGACGTTGCCAAAAGGTCCCGAGATGAAGACGAACCTTTTCGTAAAGTGGTGGTGTTCGTTAGCGAGACCCGCCGTCTTCATCGATTGGCCGGAGAGGAAGACCGACCCTCCCTTGGCTCGGAAGTTGAACAACTTTTGAAAGATCGAAAGATTCAACTCGATCCTTTCCGCCCACATGTAGCAGGCGAAAGCCACAAGGAGGGCGATGGAATTGGGATTGAGTTGAGTGAGTACCACCCCGTAGTAGCGCAGGGCTTGGCGCACCTCAGGCCAGAGGGGGAGTCGGAGGCCCGCTTCGAAGTGCTCCAGAGGAATGGCGAGCTCCCCTTCCGACGTGAGGTTCACCCTGTCCTCACGCCCGGGTTTCTGCATGGTAAACCCCGACAGGATGTAGTTCTTGTTTATAGTGACGAACTCCGCTTGCTTAAGCCAGCAAGGCGGGAAGTCATGATCAAGGAAGGATTGCGTGCACTTGGAAAGGCCCTAGCTCTTACCCTACATCTCGGAGGAAGAAGAGAAGAGAGGGTGGGATGCGAGGATGAGAACCCTTGCGCTTCTAGAGAAGGCGAAAGCAATTGACTGATGGACGGAACTATGGAATAAATGCGGGGAATGGGGTAGGTGGATTGACCTATTTATAGAAAGCAGGGTAATCATGAGTTCTTAAGAAAACTATGGCGGGGAAAAGTCAACGAGCCAACGACTCCGATCCTTTTCTTTCCATCCTGTTGCACCAGCTCTCCATGGTTTGACGAGAAGCGATACCCTCCAAGGGAGGCTGGAGAAGGGAGTGTGTAGCCTCAGTACGCGAGAAGCATTGAGCAAGACACAAGCATCAGGCATTCACAAGATATTAGAACAACATACAAAAGGGGAACTGAAGAAACAAAGATAAAGACGGGGTCTCGCCAGGCGAGAGCCCCCGACAACGATAGTAAATAAATAATAATAATAATAACATTAACACACACAGCTTGTAAGAAATTATCCAGCACTAGAAGTGAAAGGGTACAGATGGAAGAGGTAGGCCAAGAAGAGGGGTAAAGAGAGGGATCGCCAGGAGAGATCAGTATGGCACTCACCGCCAACAACCTAGATTTCGCCGGCCAGACCTAGGAGGGTCTTGAGGATCAAAGAAAGCCATAAGGGAGGTTAGCCCCCGGTTCGCCAGGCGGAGCTGATCTCGAATCCGCGCGATGTGCCTCCCAGGTGAGGTTTCGCCGGAAGACGCATCATGGAATCTCGTCCCGCCAATAAGGACTGCGCAGTCCCGCTCAACGGCCGCCAGTCGCCGGTCTATCGTCTCGTGAATCCTTTTCACTGCTGCAGAATTGGCCTTTTGCTATTGCGCGATCTTTGACAAGACTATCGCGATCCTCCGCCTCCGCATCTTTCCACTCTTTGGTCCCTCGAGAAAGTCTTCCATCTAGCCGGCGGAAGGGAGGGGCGAATCTCCCCTTGTTTCTTCTTCTTCTTCCTTATCCTTTCCAACCTCGTGGTCTTACGGATTTGAGGAAACGGGAACATCCAGAATAAGAGGGGGGGAGGATGATTGAAGAGTGGGGAGGTTCTCGCTTACCAGGATAGCGAGAGATGTCTTTCCGCGACGGGCAGTGAGAAGGGCCAGGCTGATCCTCTCTGTCCTTTCCAAAAAGAAGATGGAGCGGCTTGCCCAGCCCCGGGAGAAAGGTCCCGCACTCCGGCGGGCCGGTCTCGCCAAGTGTGGGATCAAGAGCCCCCTCTATAGACAGAGGTGGGGGTCTCGACACGGAAGCGGGAGGCTCTGGGTTAACCCCTTCGACAGGGAGGGTGTGTTCTGGTGTCAGATTTGTTCTAATAGCTGGAGGGTTAAGTGGAGCGACCCCTGAAGCGGAAGGCGGATCCTCATTGTAGAGCCCGGCCACTGCTGTGATCGCAGGCGGAAAGCCGGCAGCATCCTTATGTCCTGACCCCTGCGAAAGGAGAGGTTTTTCAGCATATAGCTATGAACAAACTCTCAAAAGGTTCACAGTAGTGGGAAATGCGAAAGGACCGAAACAAACCTCCGGCAGAGAAGCGAGGGAATCGACGCGGCTGGGAGTCGGGGAAGGCCGGTCCTGGTTTTCTCTCAACAGGTGGCGCCTTACTGATTTAGCCTTCTTCTTCTTCTTAGGGCGGGAACTCTCGCCAGCTGGCTTCTCGGCGGCTGGCTCCTCACCAATTAGTTTCTCGCCCGACGCTCTCTCTCCAGCAGGCCTCTTGCCCATCAGCCAAGGTGCAACCTTGTCACAGCGGGTGCGAGCTCGCGCCTGGGCAGCCACAAGACGAGCCTAAAGCTCCTTTGAAAGTGGCTTTTCGGCGGGTTTGGCACGCATCTTCACAGATTGGCGGAGGCTCACGCAGGGAGAAGGGACAATAGGGATGGCCGGAGGGACCAACCCGGCGGCATATTTATAGAGCATAGGTGGGGTCTACTAAACAATTCTCTGCCAGGTCAGCATGTACCCACCGAATATTTGGGGTTGGACGGGTCTTTTCGAGCGCAGGTGAAAGATATAGTACCTAAACACCTAGAGGGGGGGTGAATAGGTGACCAAAATCTTTTTAAACTTTAATGGCAGCAATCAGTTTTAAACACAGAATCTAATCTACTTTTACACAGCAATCACACAGCATACACAGCAAATCACAATCACAGCAGACACAGAGATTTATAGTGGTCCCCAAGCTTTGGGTACATCCACTTTCCCCCTTCGCCTATCTAGCAGTGTACTAGATTCGGCCAAACTTCTCCACTATCTCAGAACACAAACTAGTTCCTACACCTCAGGCCCAAAGCCCTACAACTCAGCTTTTCCACAAAGCCTACACTCAGCCACAAAGGCCTACACTCAGCCACCCAGGCCTACACTCAGCCACAAAGGCCTACACTCAGAGATTTCAATCTCCTACACTCAGGCTCTCAAAGCCCTACACTCAGCCTTTATAATTACAGGCTTACAAAACTCAGATCCAAAGGATCCTACAAGATAAAAATGATTATACAATTGTTAACTCAGCAACCCAAAGACAAGAGAGGGGAGTTGTGAGTTTCTTGATGAGTTCTTGGAAGAACTCAGATGGAATCAATCTGACTTAGCTTTCTTCAAAGCTTCTTGAAAGTAGAACTCAATGAGATTGACTCCTTCTGCAGTTGATCCTTGATCTCTGCTTCTTAAGATTCAGACTAATCTGAATCCTTCTTCTCAGCCTAGTTCCAACGGCTGATTTCTTGGATGGAGCTCTCTCTCTCCAACTTCTTAGATCTTCACTTGAATCTTCAAGGAATAGCTAGATCTTCTTTGTTGAATAATTGATCAATAATTTGAACAACCACTTCTTCTTTTTAACCACTTGTTCTGTAGACAGGATAGGCCTATTTATAGGCCTTCTTCATGGTAACCGGCTGGTCCGGTCCATAACTGAATTCTGACAACTCTGACAAGTGTTGTAGACCGGCTGGAACAGCCGCTGTCAAGTCATCCAGTCAGTTCTTGAAAATTCTCTAACTGTTTGATAGTGTCGAGACTTTCTGTCTTTAAGTGTCGACACTTATAGACCAAGTGTCGACACATGTTGTCTAAGTGTCGACACTAGCCTACAAGGTGTCGACACAACTCCTTGTGTTGTTGATTCTTTATCTCGACACAGTTTCTTCTTCATGTGTCGACACTGAAATTGAGTGTCGACACCAGTACTTGATCTTCTGTATTTTGCTGATTTCTTCTAAGTGTCGACACAACACCTTTGTGTCGACACATCTTCATGTGTTGTATCTGTCAAGTGTCGACACTGCTTCTTGGTGTCGACACATGTCTTCAGTGTTGATACTTGTTGAGTGTCGACACAGCTCCTTGTGTCGACACATACTTCTTCTTGTTGAGACTTCAGCTGAGTGTCGACACATTCCCATAGTGTCGACACTTGTACTTAGAATAATTTGTTGATCTTGCTGTTCTTCACTAAGTGTCGACACAGCTCCATGTGTCGACACTTTCTTCAAGTGTTGAGTCTTCAGCTAAGTGTCGACACATTGTTCTGGGTGTCGACACTTACTTCAAGTGTTGACTCTTCTGCTAAGTGTCGACACATTGTTCTAGGTGTCGACACTTACTTCAAGTGTTGTCTCTTCTGTTGAGTGTCGACACATTGTTCTGAGTGTCGGCACTTGTACTTAGTCTCTGCAGACTTTTGCTGAGTGTCGACACAGCCTCCAAGTGTCGACACTTTCTGATGTAGACACAGCTTCACTGGGTGTCGACACAACTGCTAAGTGTCGACACAGCTTTACTGGCTTTTCTTCACTGAGTGTCGACACAGCTCCTTGTGTCGACACTTTCTGTCTGGTGTCGACTCAGCATCCCTGGTGTCGACACAATGACTCCAAGTGTCGACACTGCTTGCCTAGGTGTCGACACAAGTCTTCTTAAGTGTCGACACTTTCCCTCTGGGTGTCGACACAAGGACTTAGAAACTTTTTCATCATTTCCTGCAAATACTTAACCTGCACATGTAACTCAAAATACATCAAATACATTTTGATGTATATCATTGAGTTGGGTGAGGCTTCTTTAAATCAGGTACATTTAGACCAATGTACCCAACAATCTCCCCCTATTTGGAGAAGTCATAACCCTTAGTCAATGATATACATCATTCATAATTAAATTATAAAATGATGTAATGCAGGATTATATACAGCAGGGTAAACATAAACATGTATCAATTACACATGTATACAAATACATCATCACAGAACAAATATGAAATAGACATAGTCATCATCACAGAACAAATATGAAATAGTTTTAACATATAACACATTGTTCTAATATCTGTCAAATTCATTTCCAGAAGTTCACATAATGTTTTACATCGAAAAGATTACAAAGTAAACTTCAAGAAAATTCTAATTCTATTTCTGTTCTGGCTCCTTAATCACAATTCCTTTTCCAACTTGAACTTTAGCTTGAACAGGAGCATCAGCAACTTCAGCATCAGCAGGCTTCTTGCCTTTCAGATCTTTCTTCTTGAGTTCCTCAGCCTTAATCTTTTGCCTCTCAAAGTAGTGATATGGCTTTGGAAAGTACTTGCTAGGCTCCAGAGCTGTAGGAGGTAGCTTTCCCATCTTGGCCTTCCTTCTATGTTGAACTATGGCCTCCTGCCTTATTTCATGTTTTCTCCATTCAGCTTCAGAAAACCACTTATTCCTGTCTTGAATGTTATCTTTGGCAGCTTTCCAGGCAGTTAAAATGATATTCCTTGAGGTAGGGCTCCACTGCTCAAAGTCTGGCCTTTGTTCAGCTTGTTCCCTAAACCTCTTCTTAGAAAGTCTAGTCTCTTCTTCTTTCTGTAGAGCTTCTTCTTCTTTCTGAAGAGCTGCTTGCATAACTTCAGATATAGGCTGAACCACTTTTTCCAGAATGACATTAGACTTCCCTTCAGTTGGGCTATACATGTGATGAATATCAGCTTGCACCATTTCAAAATCTGGAGGAGGATAGATAACTTGAGCCACTTCTGGTTGCTCCCCTCCTAAATATGCAGGCTGAATTCCAGATTCAGCAACATTGTCATCATCACAAAGTGGAGGATAGCCCAGTGTAGCTCTGATGGAATTAGATATCCATTTGGCATGATCAGAGCTAGCTTTGACTAAAACTCTCCCCCTTTATGACTTCTCTAGCCATGTGATCTCTGACATCATCCTTCTGGAATCTGATTTGATTATCCAAGTATCTGACTCCATCTTTAAAGAAAGGTTTGAGCTTTTTAAGTTGTTTAGATATGGCCTTCTGGGAGTCTTGAATGGCAGTCTTAACAGCATTGATTTCTTCTTGAAATACCTTGTCAAATTCAGCTTTAACAGTAGCAGTAGAGGTTGAAGGTCCAACACCTATATTCTTTAATTCTGTGACAATTGCATTATGAGATGCTGTCAGATTGTCATTCATCCTGAGTTGATTTTCAAGTACATAACCTTGCTTCACAGCTATGTCATCCACTTGGGCTTTTATCTTCTCCTAATGAGTTGCAAGATAGACTACTGCATTCCCACCCTTGTGGAAGCAGTCAGTCATTTCCTTCTTGTTAAGATTCATTTCAAATCTTATTTACTTGATATCTTGGGCCAGATCAAATTGTAGTGATTTCTGCCCTTCATCCACATACTTCTCAATGGCTTTCCTATGTTCATCCAATTTAATCTGCATAGCAACCATCAGTGCACTATAATCAACAGATGGTGCTTGCTGAACTAAAGGTTGTGGAGCAACAGTTTGCAAAGCCTTTTTATAACTTTGGCTCCTTCTTTTGAAGACATAAATTTTCTTTTTCCTAGCCCTTGCAGCCTCCTCATCTTCAAAAGCTGAGGAGCTGGCTATATCTACCCTTTCCTTTGGTGGTTCTTCAGCAGCTTGGGGCTTCTCAGTCTCATGCCTTGCAGGCTCTTCAACAAATAATACTTGCTCCCCCTCAACTGGAGCATTCTCCTTTTCAACAGCAGTTTCTTTATCAAAATCTTCTTGATCCAGATTGAGAAATAAATCTTCCATGGTGTATTCATGTGGTGAATGAGCTGGAGAAACTTTGGGCTCTTCAACCACTGGATCAGATACATACTGAGCTGCAGCAGATGTGTCTTCCAAGACAACATCTGGGACTTGGGTATCCAGCTGAATTTGCTGATGAACATCAAACAAATCAGTATCTTCCATAGGAAATTCTAAAGTATTGAGTTCAGTGATTACCTCTAGGATAATGCTGGTTGCTTGTTCACTTTCCAGTGTAGTGGGTTCATCTACAACTGGAAGCTCCCCCTGGATTTGATCCTTGTGTATGGGGCTAGCTTGAGGTAGCTCCCCTTGGATCTCAGCATCATCTTGAGGAGCAGGAGATTTCACAGCAGGCTCTTCCTCATTCTCATCTGGTGTGAAGACAACTTGTTCTTCACTGTCTGAGCTGCTAGTGGACACTTGAGCCACTGGAGCAGTCTTCCTTTTCTTCTTTGGAGGAATTTCTTTCTCAGGAACTATCTTCTCAGGGGTTGACATCTCTTTAGACAACACCCTGTCCCATCTAGAGAACAACCTCATGTCCATTTTTCTAATGTGATTTATTTTGCTTCCAGCAGCTGTACTCATAACTTCAGGTATTACACCAGCAAGGTAAAGACTTAAAATCCTGCCCAGGTTGGGCTTCTTCAAGCTTTCTTTAATCTTCTCATAAACCATCATAGACCAGTCTGTTTTTAGAGTGATGATTATCCTTGTCATTATACTAAACATATGGGCAGACACTCTGTCATGCCCTCCTAGCTTGCTGAGTATGACTTTGCCAACAATCTCTGAGAGGAATTTCCCTTGATTGTTCATGCCTTTTCTAAGAAATACTGATCCAAGCTTCATCTTAGGATCCAGTCCACACCAGGTTAGAGCTTCCCTGGTCTTTGTAGTTGTAACCTCATCTTCTTCTTTAGTTCTTGGCAGCTGTAGAATCTTCCTCAAGCTCTTAGGTGAAACTTTCACCTTCTCACCATGAACCCTGGATTTGATCTTGAATCCAGTTTCATCTATCTTAGCTCCACTGAGAAATTCTAGTACCTCTTTCTTCCAGATTTTAGCAGGTTCAGAAACAAGATATTCTAATCCTGAATCGACTACTAGGGTTACGACAGCCTGGATTTCTTGATCAGCATCATCGAAAGCACCGCGTACCAGCTCGTATCCTTCGTTGACGTTCTCCTCTAGCTTAGGCGCCATTAGGGTTTGTAGAATTTTTCTTGAGAGAAGAGAGGTGTCGACACAGAAGTTTGGTCTCGAAACTTTGAAAGCGTGTCGACAAACTAAGACAAAACCCTATTTATACCTTTCTAATTTTGAAGATGAACAGGCGAGACAGCTAACAAAAATTGTATCGACACTGACAATAAGTGTCGACACTGACTTATAATGTCTCGACACATATGTGTCGACACAAGTTTAGTCAACAGATTTTATGTGTCGACACTTGTTTATGTGTCGACACTACATAACTCGACACATAGTCGAGACTTTACTTAGAAAATTCTGAGTAAAACTTAAGTGTCGACACCACTTTGGTTGTGTCGACACCAACTAGTCATGTGTCGACACTAATATTCTGAAGTGTCGACACTAACTTTCTAGATGTGTCGACACCTTTTTCCTGAAGTGTCGACACCTACTATCTGTATCGACACAGAAATCTCTATGTGTCGACACCTTTTTACTTGGCCAATTTCAATACTATAAACTTACTCTAAGTTTATCATACCTAGTTCAATTTTAAATCTATTGAACTTAGCTTCTTCTAGGGGCTTAGTATACATATCAGCTAGTTGATCATCAGTTTTAACATATTCAAGTAAAATATCTTATCTTTCTACATGCTCCCTAAGACAATGATATTTAATTTCAATATGTTTTGTTCTACTATGGGATACAGGATTATTAGCTATTGAAATAGCACTAGTAGAATCACAGAAAAGTGGAGTTCTACTAACCTGAAATCCATAGTCCTCTAGCTGATGTTGTATCCACAGAAGTTGAGCACAGCAACTTCCTGCAGCCACATACTCTGATTCTGCAGTGGAGATAGCCACACTGGTTTGCTTTTTGCTACTCCATGAAATTAGTCTCCCACCTAGGAATTGACAGGTTCCAGTAGTGCTTTTTCTATCTTCTTTGCATCCTGCAAAGTCTGCATCTGAATAACCTGTTAGATCAAAATCCCCATTCCTACGATACCAGAGGCCTAGATAAGGAGTGCCCTTCAGATATCTCAATAACCTTTTGACTGCAGTCAAATGAGACTCTTTAGGGCAGGCTTGATACCTAGCACAGACACATGTAGCATACATGATATCTGGTCTACTTGCAGTCAAGTATAATAGGGGGCCAACTATCCCTCTATATAAGGTTTCATCTACAGGCTTCCCTGCATCATCCTTGCTAAGAGACATACTTGTCCCCATAGGAGTCTTCATGGTGCTGGATGAATCCATACCATACTTACTTATGAGTTATAGGGTGAACTTGAACTGACATATGGATAATCCACTCTCAGTCTGTTTAACTTAGAGACCCAAGAAAAACTTCAGCTCTCCCATACTACTCATCTCAAATTGACTTTGCATTAGCTTTGCAAACTTTTTACAAAGGCTGTTTTCAGTAGACCCAAATATAATGTCATCTACATATATTTGGACTAGTATAACTTTGCCTCTAGATTCCCTAAGGAATAGAGTCTTATCTATTTTCCCCCTTGAGAACTTGTTCTCAATGAGGAAACTAGATAGGGTTTCATACCAAGCCCTAGGGGCTTGCTTTAACCCATATAAAGCTTTCCTAAGTCTATAGACATAATGAGGTAGAGTTGAATCAACAAAACCTGAAGGCTGTTCCACATAAACTTCTTCTTTAAGATTACCATTTAGAAATGCTGACTTGACATCCATTTGGTAAATCTTGAATCCTTGAAAGGTTGCATAGGCCAGGAACATCCTTATGGCTTCCAGTCTGGCTACTGGAGCAAAGGTTTGATCAAAGTCAATACCTTCTTCTTGTCTATATCCTTTAGCAACCAGTCTTGCTTTATTCTTAATGATGACCCCTTGTTCATCCATCTTATTCCTGTAGATCCACTTGGTTCCTATTATATTGTGGTCTTTATGTTTAGGAACAAGTTCTCAGACCTTGCACCTCTTGAACTGATTAAGCTCTTCTTGCATTGCTTCAGTCCATTGTGGATCTAGTATGGCTTCTTCAAACTTCTTTGGTTCAACTTGAGATAGAAAACTGGAGTAGATTGCTGCATTCAGGTTTCTGCTCCTTGTTTGTACCCCTTGTCTTGGATCTCCAATAATCTGCTCTACTGGATGATCTCTAAGATGCCTATTGGCTGGAGGCATCCTAACTTCTAGTTGAACCTCTTCAGCATCTCCATCATGTTGTTCTCCTTGAACATCATCAGCAATTGGTACATGTAGTTCTCCCCCTGGACAACAGCCACTGTCTTCTTCTTGCTGTCTTGCAGCAGGTACTTCTTTTATAGTAAGCTTGTCCATCTTCTTTGTTAAACCTGTGGGGCTGCATACACTACTAGACAACTCATTGTTAATAAGTTTAGTCTCATCAAATACTACATGTACAGATTCTTCTACAACTTGTGTAGACAAGTTGTAGACTCTATAAGCCTTACTGTTATTGATGTACCCAACAAAAATTCCCTCTTGGGACTTGGCAGCAAACTTAGTTAAGTAAGACTTCTCATTGTTAAGTATGAAGCATTTGCAACCAAAGATCCTGAAGTAGGATAGGTTTGGTTTCCTGCATTTCACAACCTCATAGGGGGTCTTGTTGAGGCCTTTAGTTATGGTAGCCCTATTGATAACATGGCATGCAGTATTTACTACTTCAGCCCAGAAGTATTCTGGTAGTGATGTATCACTTAATAGGGTCCTACCAGCCTTAATCAAGGTTCTATTCTTCCTCTCAGCAATGCCATTTTGCTGAGGTGTTCTTGGTGAAGAGAACTCTTGAAATATCCCAAAGTCTTCACATAGTTTTGCCATGCTATCAGACTGAAATTCAGTACCATGGTCACTTCTATTCTTGACCACTGTACTGTTTAGTTCATTCTGAATTTGCTTGACAAAGCTATGGAAGACACTAGGTGTTTCAGATTTCTGTCTTAAGAAGAACACCCAAGAAAACCTTGAGTAGTCATCTACAACTACAAGGGTATAGACCTTCCTACCTAAGCTGTGAACTGGCATTGGACCAAAGAGATCCATATGCAAGAGGTATAAACACCTCACAGCATCTTTGTTTTCTATGCTTCTAAAGGTGGTTCTAGTCTGCTTGCCCTTTTGACAAGCTGAGCAAATACCATCTTTAACACACTTAACTTGAGGACCATTCCTCACTAACTCTTTGCTAAAGAGTTTGCTAATTGTCTTGTAATTAAGATGGGCAAGCCTCTTGTGTCATTTGACATAATGAGAGACTGTCTCATCAGCTACAAGACACACTGGAGAACCATTGTTCTCAACCATAATGTCTAAGCAATAGACATTCCTCTTTCTATAGCCAGTCAAAATGATCTCTTGATCAGTTGACCTCTTGATATGACAACCATTCTTAACAAATGAGATGTCATACCCTACATCACTTAATTGACTTATACTTATTAGGTTGTGTTTCAACCCTTTAACATAAGCCACTTGAGTAATGGTAACTAAGTTACTAGAAATGTTACCAAACCCTTTGATGATTCCTTTTTCAGAACCACCAAAGGTTACTTTTGGACCATCTTTGATTGGAATGTAGTCCCTTAGTAGTCCCCTAGTTCCAGTCATATGTCTGGAACATCCACTGTCCAAGTACCATATTGGGGCATGGCAACTTGGACTCACCTGCAAAACAGATTAGTGAACCTTAGAACCCAAAGAATTCTTGGGTCCTTGATACTTGTTAGTTTGCAACCTGACAAAGCTACCTACTGGTTTTCCAATAGGTAGTTTGCTACTCACTTTGGCACTAGCATTGTGCCAACAATCCATTGCAAAATGGCCAACTTTGTCACAACACCAACATTCAAACTTATTGTACCTTTGCTTAGGTACTGTCTTTGCTGTCTTATCTATAGCTGACTTGTTGAATGTTGGGGCTTTGCCCTTGGACTTGGACTGGACAGTCCTTGCAGGTTTAATAAAACCCAGTCCAGCTCTACCCTTGTGATGAGCAAATTCATCAATTACGGGTAACACTGACTTATGTTTGGAAAACCTAGCAACAAGCTCTCTCTCCTTCTGAAGATTGATCTCCAGACTCTTGATTTGATCATTCTTATAGGTGATAGTCTCCATCTGAATCACTGTTATGTGTTTCAGTCTGGCTATCTCATTAAGTTTTTGATCAAATAACTTCTCAACCTCAGTTGCAGCAGCTTTAAGATCAGCAATTTCTTTTGCCTGACTTTTGGCTAGGAACTTGTTCTTCTTGTAAGCTTGCAACAGTACTTTATATTCATCTATCAGCTGATGAATATCTTCCTCAGACTCAGATACACTCTCATCACTTGATGATGATGAATCTGAATCTGTACTGGCACAAGAAATTGAACTTAGAGTTGAACATTGTACCTTACTGGGTCCTGGCTGTTCCAGGATTTGGTCTCCTTCTGTCAATACCATTAGCCCTTGACATTAACTGTCTTCTTGTTCATATATAGACTCCAAAATCTGCATGAACTCTTCTTCTTCTTCTTCAGCAAACAGCCCTATGTATGCCTCAGCATCTGACTCAGTTTCTGAAGAAGAAATATCTGACAGAGTCTTCTCCTTTTTGGCAACAAAAGACTTCTCTTTCTTGCCTTTGAAATGAGTCTTCTTTCTGTCACCAGACTCCTTTCTCTTTTCTGGACAATCTGCAACAACATGGCCTTGTCTATTGCAGCAATAGCACACTATTTTTGAAACAGTTGCCTTACTAGACTTAGTCCTCTTCCTGTCCTTCTTTGAAGCCTTTTTATTCTGATATAAGTCTTCTTTTCCCTGTGAAGTAGAAGCCCTTAACCTCCATTGTTTCTTCTTCAAGAACTTCTAAAAATGTCTTGTGAAGGCAGCAAAGTCTTCATCACTTTCACTGCTTTCAGACTTTGTGCTGACAGACTCATCTGACTCTGATTCAGCAACCTTTGGAGGTGGAGTTGGTGACTTACCTCTGTACTTTCTGGTGGCTTCTGTCTTGAAAGCTACTGTTCTTTCCTTATGTTCATTTCTTGTTGATTTCTCCTCCTCTTTCCTCACTGTCAACTGCATTTCATAAGACAACAGTTTGCCAAAAAGTGTAGGTGGAGGAATTTCAGCCAACTTAGTCATTTCTCTAATGGCACAGATCTTGGTGTCCCAGTCTTTAGTTAGGAACCTTAGAAACTTGTCATTGAGTTCATAATTACTGAACTCTCTACCATAGGACATGAGTTCATTCACTATCCTGTAGACCTTCTTGTAGCACTCAGTTATGCTATCACCCTTTCCTTGTCTAAAACTTTCATACTCTTAATTTAGCAAGGATTTTCTATCTTGCCTAACTTCTTCAGAACCCTCCATATAGACAATGAGAGTATCCCACATCTCTTTGGCTGTCTTACAGTGTATTAGATTCTGAAAAGTGGCATCATCTATGGCACTTACAATGATGTTTTGAGCCCTTTTGTCCATGGTGGCTAGGACAATCTCATCCTTAGTCATTTCAGAGAAATCCTTTGGTGTTCTCTAATTAGCATCTAGGACTGACACCTTCATGGGCATATATGGCCCTTCCTTTACTGTGATGTAAATTCTTGGGTCTGAGGCCTCCATAAACAGCCTTACCCTTTCCTTCCAGATCCCAAATATCTCTTTCCTACATATAGGTAATTTCATGGATCCCAATTCCTTGTGATTCTCAGAGGAATCCATGGTTCTTGATTTTCTTGAATATGTAATTTGACTTAGACTGAATCTGCCAATCAGGATCTCCTCAGACTGTTAGTCCTTTTTGAGAAACCTGCCTCTGATACCACTTGAAAGATATAGTACCTAAACACCTAGAGGGGGGGTGAATAGGTGACCAGAATCTTTTTAAACTTTAATGGCAGCAATCAGTTTTAAACGCAGAATCTAATCTACTTTTGCACAGCAATCACACAGCATACACAGCAAATCACAATCACATCAGACACAGAGTTTTATAGTGGTTCCCCAAGCTTTGGGTACATCCACTTTCCCCCTTCGCCTATCTAGCAGTGTACTAGATTCGGCCAAACTTCTCCACTATCTCAGAACCCAAACTGGTTCCTACACCTCAGGCCCAAAGCCCTACAACTCAGCTTTTCCACAAAGCCTACACTCAGCCACAAAGGCCTACACTCAGCCACCCAGGCCTACACTCAGCCACAAAGGCCTACACTCAGAGATTTCAATCTCCTACACTCAGGCTCTCAAAGCCCTACACTCAGCCTTTATAATTACAGGCTTACAAAACTCAGATCCAAAGGATCCTACAAGATAAAAATGATTATACAATTGTTAACTCAGCAACCCAAAGACAAGAGAGGGGAGTTGTGAGTTTCTTGATGAGTTCTTGGAAGAACTCAGCTGGAATCAATCTGACTTAGCTTTCTTCAAAGCTTCTTGAAAGTAGAACTCAATGAGATTGACTCCTTCTGCAGTTGATCCTTGATCTCTGCTTCTTAAGATTCAGACTAATCCGAATCCTTCTTCTCAGCCTAGTTCCAACGGCTGATTTCTTGGATGGATCTCTCTCTCTCCAACTTCTTAGATCTTCACTTGAATCTTCAAGGAATAGCTAGATCTTCTTTGTTGAATAATTGATCAATAATTTGAACAACCACTTCTTCTTTTTAACCACTTCTTCTGTAGACAGCATAGGCCTATTTATAGGCCTTCTTCATGGTAACCGGCTGGTCCGGTCCATAACTGAATTCTGACAACTCTGACAAGTGCTGTAGACCGGCTGGAACAGCAGCTGTCAAGTCATCCAGTCAGTTCTTGAATATTCTCTAACTGTTTGATAGTGTCGAGACTTTCTGTCTTTAAGTGTCGACACTTATAGACCAAGTGTCGACACATGTTGTCTAAGTGTCGACACTAGCCTACAAGGTGTCGACACAACTCCTTGTGTTGTTGATTCTTTATCTCGACACAGTTTCTTCTTCATGTGTCGACACTGAAATTGAGTGTCGACACCAGTACTTGATCTTCTGTATTTTGTTGATTTCTTCTAAGTGTCGACACAACACCTTTGTGTCGACACATCTTCATGTGTTGTATCTGTCAAGTGTCGACACTGCTTCTTGGTGTCGACACATGTCTTCAGTGTTGATACTTGTTGAGTGTCGACACAGCTCCTTGTGTCGACACATACTTCTTCTTGTTGAGACTTCAGCTGAGTGTCGACACATTCCCATAGTGTCGAAACTTGTACTTAGAATAATTTGTTGATCTTGCTGTTCTTCACTAAGTGTCGACACAGCTACATGTGTCGACACTTTCTTCAAGTGTTGAGTCTTCAGCTAAGTGTCGACACATTGTTCTGGGTGTCGACACTTACTTCAAGTGTTGACTCTTCTGCTAAGTGTCGACACATTGTTCTGGGTGTCGACACTTACTTCAAGTGTTGTCTCTTCTGTTGAGTGTCGACACATTGTTCTGAGTGTCGACACTTATACTTAGTATCTGCAGACTTTTGCTGAGTGTCGACACAGCCTCCAAGTGTCGACACTTTCTGATGTAGACACAGCTTCACTGGGTGTCGACACAACTGCTAAGTGTCGACACAGCTTTACTGGCTTTTCTTCACTGAGTGTCGACACAGCTCCTTGTGTCAACACTTTCTGTCTGGTGTCGACTCAGCATCCCTGGTGTCGACACAATGACTCCAAGTGTCGACACTGCTTGCCTGGGTGTCGACACAAGTCTTCTTAAGTGTCGACACTTTCCCTCTGGGTGTCGACACATGGACTTAGAAACTTTTTCATCATTTCCTGCAAATACTTAACCTGCACATGTAACTCAAAATACATCAAATACATTTTGATGTATATCATTGAGTTGGGTGATGCTTCTTCAAATCAGGTACATTTAGACCAATGTACCCAACAGCAAGGCTAGCTCGCAAAGAGCGGGGATTGTGTACAACCACATATTCGTTGGGTAGAACCAAGGTCCACCTCAAGGGCCTGGATTGGACTAGCTTCGGGCTAGCTTTGGGCTTCAGAGCGGAAGAGCTCCAGCCGAGACCCACTTCTGCCCTGGGGCTGCGAGAAGGCTCGCACCCCATGGAGGGCGGAAGCAGGCTCGGTCCGGGGGACCCTTCATCCTTTATTCTTTAGCTCCCGCCGAGTGAGAGGCGGGATGGTTCTCGGCATAGGGTTCTCGCTGGGTGGGGGCTAGGGCCTGGGGTGAAATTACCTAGTTGCCCTCGGTTAAATGACCTATATGCCCCCAGGGTCTGCATTTAGAATTTTGTAACAGCGGGATTTGGCTATTGGCAGACAAGCCAAGGGTACTTTAGTAATTTCAGGACAGTGAAGACTATAAATAGACCCGCAGGAGCTCTTCAGAAGGCAGGCTTTCATTTTTCTCTAAGACTCTCTAGTGCTTTCTGAGAATCTTCCAGCCCAGCTTTTGGCTTTGGAGGGGAAGCTCTCAGAGATCTTCCGGGAAAGGGGTGGGAACTCCCTGCTGAGGCTTTGGGTCAATTCTAGGTCCTTTAAAACCAGTAAGGGGTCGGGGGTTCAGAGAAGTAGGTGTCAGCTGCCCCCTATTTTCAAACTCTCGCTGAGGTTAATTTCTGGCTTCAACAGCTGCCCTCAAGAAAAATGAGAACTGATACCTTGTGCCCAAGGTTGATGGCATTGCTCCTGTGACTTGCAAGTGGGTATACAAGCTGAAGAAGAAGGCGGATGGAAGCATCGAGCGGTACAAGGCTCACCTTGTAGCACGAGGAATTTCACAACAGTACGATAAATACTATGATTAGACGCTCAATCCCATGGCGAAGATGACTTCTGTACAGGTGGTGATGACCTTGGCGGCTTGCTAGGGCTGGAAGATGTGGCAGCTACACGTAAAGAACGCCTTTCATTATGGGGAGATCGACAAAGACATCTTCATGGATCAGCGACTTAGATACGTATCTGAAGAACATCCGGACTACGTATGCAAGCTTCGGAAAGCCTTTTATGGTCTGAAGCAGGCTTGAGGAGCCTAGTATGGGAAGATTGCAGAATACCTCCAGTTCTGCGGTTATCTTGCTTCAAATTCACACTCAAGCTTGTTTGTTAAGAAGAAGGAGGAGCTTCTGGTCATGGTGTTGTTGTATGTGGATGACATGATCATCACGGGGAAATCCAAGGAGGAGGTAGCTCGGCTCAGGGCAGAGCTAACTATAAGGTTCGAGATGAAGGATTTGGGTGAGCTCCACCATTTCCTTGGACTTGAGGTGAAAAGGAAAGAGAGCAGCATACTCATGTCCTAGAAGGGCTATGCGGAATGGATCGTTCAGCGATTCGGCATGCGGGAGGAGAAGAGTAGCTCTATGCCTTTTGATTCGGGCATCAAACTTCGGCGAGATGAGGGAAGTATTCTTCCAGATCCTTTGGTGTTTCAGGCTCTGGTTGGGATCCTTATTTACTTGGCGATTACAAGACTAGACATTGCTTATGCAGTTGGCCGAGTAAGTCGGTATATGGCAGAACACAGGAAGACTCATCTGATGGCGACAAAGTACATCCTGAAGTACGTGAAGGCCACTTCTGATATGGCTCTACTTTATAGGAGAGGCACGAGTTTTACTCTTCAAGGACACTCGGATGCTGATTATGGGGTAGATTCAGACGATCGGAAGTTAACATCTTGTTATGTCTTCACATATGGATCAGCCAGTATCTCTTAGTGTAACAAGAAGCAGGACTCTGTGTCCGTCTCTACTACGAAAGCAGAGTACAAGGCTTCGTCCTTGGCTGCTCGGGAAGACATCTGGATCAGGAGAATAGTAGAGGACGTCTATGAAGAAGTGCGCGGTCCAACTCTGCTGTGCGGTGATAATGAAAGTGCCCTGAAACTGGTGAATAATCTAGTTTGTCATGCACGAATCAAACATATAGAGATTGAACACCACTTCATTCGGGAGAAGGTATTGGAGGGGCCTCTTATGGTGGAGCATGTGTGGAGTGAGGACAACATCGCGGACATCTTCACGACGCTGGTGCCGAAGGTGTCATTTACACAATTACGGGGGTTGCTGGGTCTGATCACCACTTCTCACTTCAAGGAGGAGTGTTGAAAATTGTGAAGTGAAAGTGAGGGTTGATCAGGTAGACCGCATGACCTGGGCGGACAGTCTGGAGGACTTATGGTGCGGCCTGGGCGGTCTGAGGTTGCGGCCTGATGATGTCGACCAGCTTGTTTAGCTTCTTCTGCTGAAGTAACCGTGCGGATAGTTGGTATATCCACGGCGAAGTGGCAGACTCTTTTTGAGTTCGCATAGTTCGCTTGTGGGGGACTGCATTTGGAGATCGTGAGATCGACATTGTCTCGTGCCCTTGATCTGTGGTGGAGCGGTTGGTGATAACCACGGAGTTCGTGGTTGGCAGACTGTCTTGGGAGCTGGTATAAGACCCCCCTCCCCCTTACCAAGCAGGCTTCCGGTCTTATGCCGAGAACTGCTGTCTTACAGTGACACTAACGCATGGGTTAGTAGACAACACAACACGTCGGTTCTGCCGGCTAATACGATCATAAACCTATAGGCCAATATGAGAAAAGAGGTAATACATAGCAGAGTACAACAAAGCTAGTCCACAGTCACAACACATATATGAAAGGAAAACATCAGTCCCAATGAGTACATAAATAAAATGAAGAGTAATAAGGGCTAATGCACAGTACATCAAATCAAATCTCTCTCTCTCTCTCTCTCTCTCAACTCTAAACAGCGGAAGATATCTATCATCACCAAGTCATCCCACCTGAGGCAACTCTGCAATAGTAGTAGTCGGTGGTGGTATCAGCTCCTCACGTTCTGCCATCTCTTCCTGCTGGTCGTGCTGGTGCTCCATCTCCTCGAGCTCCTAAAAATAGTTTCGTCACTGACCATTCGTCAAAAAGACTAAGTCGTTTCCTCCACACCTCGCCCCGCAACTCCTAGGCATCGTGCGGGAGGACGAAGCAGAGGACAACAAGGGGTATCAAGAGTAAACAGGTTGCAGTAGCACTATACTAACAAGTTTATGAGGAGTAATAGTAGTTCTACTCTAGCAGTTCTATGTAACAAGTACAAGTGCAACAAGTAAAGTATAAAAATGAAGTAAGTAAAGGAATTGAAAGTAAGAGCAGGAAAGTAAAACTATGCTACCACTACTCTACCATCACAAATCATACCTTAACTTATAAAAATGCCCATACAAATTTATAAGTTAAGGTTTCCAGGAAAATTTAACTTATCATATAAAAGAGTCCATACTAATTTATATGATAAGGATCTATGAAGCGTATGACCTAAAATGAATGAATGTTTATGATATAATTTATGCATAGGCAAGTACAACTCACACACAACGACTCTGTGATCACAGACCTTTAGTTCCCACTTTTTGAGAGCTAGCTTCACTCTCGGGTACCACCGCTGTGGCTACGGCAGCAGCGGAGCAGGCATCTCCACTTCTAGGTCGGTATGAACAATATCAAACCTTAGACCCCTCTCATACACCTCTATACACGTCCAAGTTGCACTCTAGAGTTTATGCGTACGCACTTTGTTGATAGCTCATCTGTCTTGTTGGGTCGGGTGTGCGTTATCGGGGATCGTCCTCCAGACCGCAGTGTAAAACAACCCACTAGCCCCTCAAACCCTCACACCCGCCTGGTTCACCGTACTGCCGTCGGTGTGACGATCGGCCAGTACCGCATGACCCTCCACTAAATTTATGCACATGCAAGTATTTCATCCCGAGCCTTCAGCTCGCAGGACCAACCTGTCCTGAGTCCCTCAAAACCTACACAGGTGAGCATTTATCACAATCCCTCCAACCCTACACGGTTGAGAACACACAATAGTGCCTTTATTCCAAATCCCTCAAATCCAACACGGGCGAGAATGAACCACAATGTCTTAACCTATTAGACTACTCTTGTCTACGGGTTATTATAATTAGTGAATTAAGGTTAATCTAAGGACTGCCCAGGGTATACCCGGTGAAGGGCTCTCGGGGGCACTAGGAACTACGATGGGATTACGCCTAAAGCTCCCTTTCTCATGGATTTTTATTTTAGTTGATGACTACCCATAATTCACCCCAGCTCTCGTTATTACTCTTGAGCGATCCTAATGAGTTAAGATGTTCTCAGAAGGGCGACGGTCTTCCGCCGGCCTCCACTCCAGTTGCTATCCAAGGGCTTGCACTTTACTCTCATCACTAAGACAACTCTACCCACCAGGGTCATATTCCAATTGAAGTCTCTAGCTAATTTATTGATCTATCCCCCGGTGGTCCTTATAACATGACCTACTTACACTATGCGCAACCCATGACCTAATACCACCCCGAAATGTAACTTCCAATTCTTTGGGCCACCTTCCCCTAATTATTTATCCTAGGATGGTATGGACTAATGAAGTGAGTCTATTGATTTTTATAATTTTCTTAAGTCATTAAGGCCTCTAATTAAATCATTTAATTAATCCTCTAGGTCATTTAATACATGATGTATCACAAATTATAATCCACTGACCTAAAGAATTTTTCCTGAGTTATATCTTGGTAAAATATTATTGTCTACCAAATTTTATAATTTTACTTTGACTATTTCTATTTATTCCTTAATTAATACAAAATTCATACAATTGTCATTTTCCAAATGAAGTATAAGGAATACATTACTAAAAATTATAGGAATATTACAGAGCTTATATATCATGAATTTAAGGCTAATGGCAGAGTTTCATCAACCTCTACAATGTAATGGCCTACAAATTTCAATTCTTAATAATTTACCAAAATGCCATTATAAGGTTTTAAAAATTACTGATTAATCCAAAAATGCTGAGAATACTATACAAGGTTATTCATACTCAGATATATCATCAAGAAATTTTCCAAAACTTTCTACTAAGTATTTTCACCAATTTGCTAATTAAGTAAAATGAGGGTAAAATGGTAATTTCCACATAACTCCTATCAAAATTCTTCAAACAGAGACATAAAAATTTTCAGGAGTTAAATCTAACATAATATTGACCTTGACAAAAATTGGGGATTTTATCTCAATGATAAGCCTATTTTTCATTTCTTTTTCAAAAGTTCTAATATTCCAAAAATTCCAAATAATGGGATTTTTGCTTCCAAAAATCTCATTATTACAATGTGGGGTATACTTCACCCTAATGAGCCTCTGAAATCAATATCATGATTTTTGAATCTTCCAAATAGGCTTAATACACAATATATCACAATTCGCTATTTGCACCCCAAGCCTATATACAATCAACACATGCAAGTGGGTTTACCCAACCTACAATGGTCCAAATGTGCTTAAATTTTTACCATGCACATTTATAGTCCCCAAGGACATGCCACCAAAAGTTGGGGCTATTTGAAACCATAACCCTCCAAATATTTCATTTATTTAATTTTGTGTATTATGAATAAAACTATAGAAAACATTTTCCCAAAAATTCTTAATTTTTGGCAGCGGCTAAATATACTTTAAACATGCATGCACCCAAAAGTTGGGGTCATGTTGATTACTGGTTTGGCTTGAGCATCAAATTGAAGTTCTGCCCTTGCCTAGTACCAATCCTAGGAAAACTAACCTACAGGGCAGTATACCGCTCCAAATTACAAGATTAAGATGACAAATTAAAGTTAAGAGGTTACGCTACAACTTTCATTAAAGGTGCATGACCTGGAAATGCCTCTAAGAGGCCTAAAATAGTCATGCAAAGTTACTGAATAAGTGTGACAAATATATAAAATGCTATAGTTTATATTTTGATTTAATTTATCTGATGTGCACGAATCCTAAAGCATAATAGACGGGATCGGTTCATCGTCCCCAAACAGCCAACCACCCAGATTGATTCTGGCTGGGCCACCTTGCCCGACTATTTCCGGCCAGTTGAGCCACCACCACCACCGGTGGATGTCGCCATCACCTTCACTGAGGTGGTGGCTAGCGGTTTCCGGCGATGAGGCCGCCAGAGTTGGCTCCTCCGGCAAACCCGAGCAAAACTCGGAAAATTTTCCATTTCCTCACATGGTATCGGGCTCAATTGAGCCTGATGTCTCTCCCTAAAATTCTAGAAAGCTAGTACGAGTAGAGGGGAGGCGAAACAAACCCGAATGGAGGCACGGCGGCGAGGTTGGCGGCGGTTGGCCATTGTTGAGCTTCTCCGGCGATCTCCTGCTCAAAATCCCGATTCTCCACCAAAAGCTTTGCTCCAGGACTCGTTCTCCACTCGATTCCACTCACTAAAGATGATGGTGTGGTCGGTTTGAGCTGGAAGTGGCTGTATAGGGAGATACAACCAAGGTGAGCTCGGTTTGGGGATTTGGAGGCTTCACCCTTGGTGCCAAGTGGCCCCATGCTGCCAAATTCTCTAGAAATCCTTGGGTGGCCGGCCAGCAAGCTTTTGGGCTAATAGAGCCAAGGCCAAGTGGCCTCAACCTCTTTAAATTCACTTTCTCTCTCCTCTTTTGGGTAATTTCTCCAAAATGCCCCCTTGCATGTGTCCTATTTCCAAAACAAGAGGGGTAGGGCTGGTCTCTGTCCACTTGGGCTTGTCATGGACCAAGTTTTGTGAGCTTGGCCCAAGGGGAGTGGGTTTAGCTCTCATTTTCTCCTTTAGGTTAATTAGGTTGACTAGGTTGACTTGGGTTGACTTGGTCAACCATGATGAGTGGGCTGACCCCTCTTAGTGGTCATGGGTCTAATGGCACCACCCAACTTGGTTTGGGTCAATGTGGTGCCCTACTTGGGCTAATTGGGCCCATAGGTATAGGTTTGACCAAATTAGGGTCATGGTTGACTTTGGTCAACTAGGGTCAAAGGGTTGACCTAATGACATGCCCTAGGGTCCACTTAGATTATTTTAGGGTTAGGGTAATGTGGTGGGGTCATGGTGTGGCTAGGGTTCCTATTTAGGTTAGTTTGACCTAGTTTGACTTTGGCCCCTTAGTGGGCCCCACATGGCTACAACCCACTACTTATCGTCAAACCTAGCTAAATTTCCTATCACCCACCACATGCCTAACCCAATTTAAGTTGAGGGGGTCTAGAAGTAACATGGGATGTTACAAAGCCCAATAAACAAGAAAATAAGTTCGTCCCCGGCACCAACTGAATCCTAAAATCCAAGTCCCGAGCTGGTGGTAGTCCGGGCAATTTCTCCGGGAATACATCGGAGAAATCCCGAACCGCCGGGATATCAGCTATAGAACTCTCCGCTGCCACCATCTCGAAGTAGATGAGGTACACCTCTTCCCCCTGCTCATAGGCCTTGACAACCTGTACAGAAGATAATGATAGATAGGGGATAGGTCGGATACCTTTAATAGTAATGTAGGAGTCTCCATGCCTGAGAGTGATCCTCTTAGAGGGGCAGTCGATCTGGGTATAGTTCCAATGGAGCCAGGTCATGCCCAAAATCAAATCAAAGTCCGACAATCTCAAGATCACCGCCGGAGCTTCGAATGTCTTGCCTCCTATCTCGGACTCCATGTTGCAACTATCTGTGGTCCTTAGCTCAGAGCCATCAGGAAGACGCACCCTCAACTCTGTGCCAGGGAATCTATCCACACCCTCTAGTCCTTCAATGAAAGTGTCCGACATGAATGAATGGGAAGCACCCGTGTCGAAGAGGGTATGTGCGGGTTTGCTGCTGATCATAACTATGCCTGAGGTTTATTTGAGGTATAATGGATGTTATTTCTATGGTTTTCAAGGCACTACTAAGGTAGAAATTTCTAAATTAAAATAATTTAAGTACATGTAATCACTTTCTCGGGGTTCCTCTGCTCCGTGAGGTCCAAGGCGTACATCTGCTCCTGGTTACATCCTCTGTCGTGATATCCCCGGCCTCGGCCTCGACCTCGTCCTCGGCCTCGGCCTCGGCCCTGCGGTGCTGGAGGGGCCACTAGAAGTGGATGAGGAGGAGGTGGATGGAACCGATGCGGACACTCCGATCTAATGTGCCCGGGCTAGCGGTATCCGTAACAAACTACTGGTCGGTGTCCATGGTCATCCTGCATCCTCGAAACATGCACCTGTAGAGGTGGGGGAGATAATGTTGGAGGAGGCCCCTGCTCCTGCATAAAGTTGGGACGACGACGTCCCCCACCCCTCTTGTATCCAATAGTCCTGCCTCTCTGAGAGCCCCTGCTGCTCTCTCCTGATGTCGACCCATCATACGGTCTCTTTCCTCTGCCTTGCACCATCAGCTGGTCAGCCTCCATCTTCTTTGCCATCTCGATAATCTGGGCTAATGTGCCGTGAGAAATGAACAACAATGCCTGCCTCAAGTCGTCTCGAAGGCCACGGTAGAACCTCTTGGCATACCTCCTGTCGTCTGTGTCATGTATCCCTGCGAACCTAACAAGATGGGAAAACTCCCTCTGGTACTCAATCACCGATCTGCTCCCCTGCCCGAGGTTCAGAAACCTCTCCTCCAAAGCATCTCTATCTGTAGTAGATCCGAAGTGATCCAAAAATACATCGTCGAACTCCTCCTAAGATATGTCTGATAGCTCCCAATCAGCATACGTAGACTCTCACACTGACTTCCACCATCTCTTCGCATGAGCTTCTAGTGCAGAGGTGGCTAGAGGTACTGCCTGGCCGACCAGGCAGCTGATGCATGCCAAAATCTCGTGTATGGCCTCCAGCCATTCCTCCGTCTTTACATCATCCTCTGTCCCACAATACATCGGTAGGGACAGGCTCTTGAAGGCACTTAGCCAGCTTGCCCCTGGATTTGGCTGCGGGGCCAGGACTTGCTGGGCTTTGAAGGCTTCCGGGATCACCATCAAAGTCTGCCCCATCTCCGTCTGTAGAAATGGAGTGACAGCTGGAGGGGGAGCAACTACATTTTGCGGCACGGCGACCTGTGGAGGTTGCATAAAGGTAAGGTTAAAACAGAACTGGCCTAACTCATTGTACTTAATGGACTGTTTTATGTGACTTTTTACACATGGACACACCACTTCTTCCGCTACATAGTTTGTCCGCAAACTAATGCTCGCGCGGGATGGTCCAGTGTTGTGGACTTCTTTCTCATATGATCGTTCGGTCAAGTGATACCAGTTTGTAAGACCCCCCTCCCCCTTACAAAGGAGGCTTCCGATCTTATGCCCAGAACTGCCGTCTTACGGTGACACTAATGCACGGGTTAGTCGACGCTGAAACGCCGGTTCTGCCGGCTAACACGATCATAAACCTGTAGGACAATATGAGAAAAGAGGTAATACATAGCAGAGTACAACACAACTAATCCACAGTCACAGCATATATATGAAAGTAAAACATCAGTCCAAATGAGTACAGAAATAAAACAAAGAGTAAGAAGGGCTTATGCCCACTACATCAAATCAAATCTCTCTCTCTCTCTCAACTCTAAACAGCGGAAGATATCTATCATCACCAAGTCATCCCACCTGAGGCAACTCTGCAGTAGTAGTAGTCGGTGGTGGTATCTGCTCCTCACGTCCTGCCATCTCGTCTTGCTGGTCGTGCTGGTGCTCCATCTCCTAGAGCTCCTAAAAATAGTTTGGTCACCGACCATTAGTCAAAAAACTAAGTCGTTTCCTCCACACCTCGCCCCACAACTCCTAGGCACTGTGCGCGAGGACGAAGCGGAGGAGACAAGGGGTATCAAGAGTAAACAGGTGGAAGTGGCACTATACTAACAAGTTTATGAGGAGTAATAATAGTTCTACTCTAGCAGTTCTATGTAAGAAGTACAAGTGTAGCAAGTAAAGTATAAAACTGAAGTAAGTAAGACAAGTGCAGTATGGTAAGGTAAGTAAAGGAACTGAAAGTAAGAGAAGGAAAGTAAAACTATGCTACCACTACTCTACCATCACAAATCGTACCTTAACTTATAAAAATGCCCATACAAATTTATAAGTTACGGTTTTCAGGAAAATTTAACTTATCATATAAAAGAGCCCATACTAATTTATATGATAAGGATCTATGAAGCGTATGACCTAAAATGAATGAATGTTTATGATGCAATTTATGCACAGGCAAGTGCAACTCACACACAACGACTCTGTGATCACAGACCTTTAGTTCCCACTTTTTGAGAGCTAGCTTCACTCTCGGGTACCACCGATGTGGCTACGGCAGCAGCGAAGCGGGCATCTCCACTTCTAGGCTGGTATGCACACTACCAAACCTTAGACCCCACTCATACGCCTCTGTACACGTCCAAGGTGCACTATAGAGTCTATGGGTACGCACTTTGCTGACAGCCTGTCAGTCTTGTTGGGTCGGGTGTGCGTTATCGGGGATCGTCCTCCAGACCGCAGTGTAAAACAACCCATTGGCCACTCAAACCCTCACACCCGCATAGTTCACCGTACTGCCGTCGGTGTGACGATCCGCCAGTACCGCATGACCCGCCACTAAATTTATGCATATACAAGTATTTCATCCCGAGCATTCAGCTCGCAGGACCAAGCTGTCCTGAATCCCTCAAACCCTACACGGGCGAGCATTTATCACAATCCCTCCAACCCTACACGGGTGAGAACGCATAATAGTACCTTTATTCCAAATCGCTCAAACCCATCACGGGCGAGAATGAACCACAATGTCTTAACCTATTGGACTACTCTTGTCTACGAGTTATTATACTTAGTGAATTAAGGTTAATCCCAGGACTGCCCAGGGTATACCCGTTGAAGGACTCTCGGGGGCACTCGGAACTACGATGGGAATACGCCGAAAGCTCCATTTCTCAAGGATATTTATTTTAGTTGATGACTACCCATAATTCACCCCAGCTCTCGTTATTACTCTTGAGCGATCCTAATGACTTAAGATGTTCTCAGAAGGGCGACGGTATTCCGTCGGCCTCCACTCCAGTTTCTATCCAAGGGCTTGCACTTTACTCTCATCACTAAGACAACTCTACCCACCAGGGTCATATTCCCACTGAGTTGCAGCTCAGTTGGTGATGAGGGAGTGGCAGAAAGCTCTCTTATCAAGGTCCTGGGTTCGAGACCCAGTGGCAACAACCTACTGCGCTGATAAATAGGACGGAGAGCGGTTGGGGTGCATGGCCTGCAAGCTTGAATGTGAAAGGCTGACTACCAGTGGTGGGCTAGGGTCTGGACCCTGGTAGGCCGGCGGTGCCAGCGGGTTCCCATGGGATGGGCCTGGATCGTTATAGCTGGAGGTACGGGTTCTTGTCCGCCGAGCTCCCGCCAGAGGTTCACTAGTTACTGGACTTGGTTATGTCTTCACATGTGGATCAGCCAGTATCTCTTGGTGTAGCAAGAAGCAAGACTCGGTGTCCGTTTCTACTACGGAAGCAGAGTACAAGGCTTCGGCCTTGGCTGCTCGGGAAGCCATCTGGATCAGGAGATTAGTAGAGGACGTCTATGAAGAAGTGCGCGGTCCAACTCTGCTGTGCGGTGAAAATGAAAGTGCCCTGAAACTGGTGAATAATCCAGTTTGTCACACACGAACCAAACATATAGAGACTGAGCACTACTTCATTCGGGAGAGGGTGTTGGAGGGATCTGTTATGGTGGAGCATGTGCGGAGTGAGGATAGCATCGCGGACATCTTCACGAAGTCGGTGCCGAAGGTGTCACTTACACGGTTACGAGGGTTGCTGAGCCTGGTCACCACTTCTCACTTCAAGGCAGAGTGTTGAAAATTGTGAAGTGGAAGTGGGGGTTGATCAGGCAGACCGTGCGGCCTGGGAGGACAGTCTGGAGGACTGATGGTGCGGCCTGTGCGGTCTGAGGTTGCGGCCTGGTGATGGAGACCAGCTTGTTCAGCTTGTTCAGCTTGTTGTGCTGAAGTAACCGGGAGGATAGATGGTATATCCGTGGGGAAGTGGCAGACTCTTTTTGAGTTCGCAGTGTCCGCTTGTGGCTGACTGTGTTCGGAGATCTTGAGATCGGCATTGGCTCGTGCCCTTGATCTCTGGTGGAGCGGTTGGTGATAACCGCGGAGTTCGTGGTTGGCGGACTGTCTTGGGAGCTGGCGGTTTGGGTTCTTGTCCGCCGAGCACTCGCTAGAGGTTCACTGGATGCTGGACTTGGTCATAATCTGTGACAAGTACAGGTTGATCGCAGAGTCCGCAATATCCGCTGGTTAACCAGGCGATTTGTGCCTGTTGGTCATGGACTTGTGTTGCGGGTTGTTACGGTGTCCGCGGTAGCATACAGACTTGTACATTGTTTGCAGAGTCTGTATTGTCCGCTGGTGACCGAGCGGTTTGTGTCTGTTGGTCGTGGACTTGTGTTGCGGGCTCGTGCGGTGTCCGCTGCAGCATGTGGACTGGTGATGTGTCTGCCGGGTTGCGGACTGGCTTCTTGCCTTGGTGCCTGGCGGATTGGCTGGTGTCCGGCCTTGTCCTTGCGGACTGTACGAATTGCTTGGTGCTAGCTGCGGGCTGGGGTGGTGTCTTTATCCACTAGGGCGGTGACCACACTCCTCTCCGCGCATATAAATAGGCCCCCCGTCACATCAGCAGTAACTGAATGAACTGTAAGTTGAGCGTGGGTTAATTGCTGCGGCCTCGGTTTTCTTGTCCGCGCGGATTGAGATTGTTTAACTGGTTGCTATTTACAGGTTGTGCGGCTAGCACTGAGAAGCCAAGTGTTTGGTTCTGACTGCGGTCAAGAATCAGTGGAGCTTGCAGTTAACAACCAGAGGGTTTGCAGCAGGTCGCATTTGAGGCCAACCAGTTTTCTCTCCTTCAGCAATTCCAGTTCAATAACCTGTCCGCCGGTTTCGGCGGTCTAGGCGGTCTGTTCTTTCAGTTCGGCGACGGCTTGTAGAGCAGTCGTTTAGCAGAATAACGGGTTGTCCGCGTACTTCGCGGACTCCATAGATCAGTGGTGCAGCAGCGGCTTGGCGGTATCAACGGACTCAGCTGACTCGGCGTTATCTGAGGCAGTCCGCTCGGCTTGAAATGACTTGTTGCTTGTTTGCCTCTTCTTTGTAATTTGCGAAATCATGTCTCGTCATATATGTCTTGCCTTGTAATGAAGATAGTTGATAATACAAGATTTGTGATTGTTTTCTGTTGTCTCTGATTTACTTAGCTCAGTTTATGGTTGGAGTGTTCATGCGTCTGATTCCCGCTTTCCGTTTTCCGCTTGATCAAGTTGTCAGCTTGATAGCTCTGAAAGTTTTACTTGGTATCAGAGTTCACTTCTTGATCATCTTGTGAAATTTCAACATGGTATTAGAGGTATCTACCTGATCATCTTGTGAAATTTCAACACACCTATCCGCCCGGTTACTTCAAATAACAGCCAACTGCAGAACCACAAGCCGAACTGAGTGAACACCACCACCAGGTCGCAACAAACAGGCCGCCCAGGCTGCACCATCAGTCCGCCCAGGCCGCGCGGTCTGCCCGATCAACCCCCACTTTCACTTCACAATTTTCAACGGTGGTAGCCAAGCGGATTTTTGCTCAAGCATTGGGCATAGCTTCGAGCAACCATGGTCAAGATGTTCCTTTCAGAACAAGTGAAGATGGAACCACTCTCAGCCATTGATGAGCTTGCGGATTTTCTGCCAGTATAATATTTGTGGTTATCTCCTCAACCTGTTTATAGAACTCCAAATGGAATCAATCCATCTTCTGAATCCCATGATTTGGGATCCTACTCGTGTTAGTTTTTTGAATTTTTGTATCTTAATATTCAATAAAAGCTCCTTGGTGAAGGTAAAAGGAAAGATAGACCCGACGAGTTCAAGAACTTTTCAGTATATCAATCACTTTGATCGCTTGCCTCTCCTGGTTTCAGCAAATGAAAAGCTTGATACGGCCTTGTTCAAAGTCTGATTTTTCATCAGTTCCTCCCTCACTGAAGCGTACCGCGCATATAATGAATCATTACTGGTTCGAAGGCCGACAGTATCTGGAGCTGTGCTGCTTTTCTAAAACTCTAGCTGCTACTGCTGAGATGGTTTAGCGAAATTTTGACTGTGCGCAGTGGCTGCGGTTTGAAGATATATCACAGTTCTTGCAGTTCTCTTTGATGGAATACTTTGTGCTTAGACATGATGTTTCATCTTGAATCCTCTTAAGAATGCTTTAATGACATTTGTTTTGTTATAAAACCTTACTGTAATATGATTTAGATTTCTGTGAAAAACTAGCACCAAGTAAAATATATTATGGTTTAAAAATACTGGGTGTTGTACTTAACAGAGAGCTTTATTTTGTATGAGGAATGAAATTGTTGAGGCATACACGATCATATATACGATTCATCTGAAGCGCGCTGGAATGTTGGATCATGGCTACAGTCCGCCGCTGGTGGTTCAGGATCCATCGGGTTTTCACTGATTTGCCAGGGAAGATGCCGCATTTGCATTTCGTCGGCTCTACGATTTGCCAATGGGTTCACTGATTTGCCAATGGGTTTTAGTCGTAATATGTGTTGGTGTAGAAATGCTTGGTTGATCCTTACACATGAGCTTAAACATTTTGGTTGAATTGCTAGTTTGACTGTTTGGTGTGTCATTATCAACTTGCTTAAAAGGGGTTTCCCGATATGGGCTATTGGGACTATGATATACCTGCTGGAGCAACCCCAGAGCTTCTGTGTGACTCAAGACTCCTATCAGGGTCACTATACCTCTGTAAGCATGACAGATGTGAAGGGCTCCTATGTGAAATGGATATTCCTGTGGCATAAAAGAATATGATTATGATTTACTCTCACATCAAACACGACTGCTGAGCTCAACGAAAATCCAAATATGACTGCGGAGCTCATCACGATCAACCACCAGATGGAGTGGGAGTAGAAGCTTTTAAGAAGAGGATGCGACAGTTAGAAGAATGGGCTCGAGAAGGCATACCCGCCATTGTTTCTTATGGAAGGGCGGGGGACAAGTGCTGCCCCTTCTATAGAAGGGTTGTCCGCTTCGCGGGCGCTTCAGTTCTTCCATTTTTGCAGCTCAGAGAGGTTTCCGCCGACAAGCTGGAAGATGGTTTACTCGTTGTGCTTTCAGAGTTTTTAGGGTAGGTTTCAGTTCAATTCCATTGTGAAGGCCTGGTTGACTTGCACATTCTTGTTAATGATATTTTCAATCAGATTTTCCTTCAACTGTTACACTTTTTAGTACTTCTGTGAAGAATTTACTAATTAGCTAGTGGTTGCATCATGTTGAAAGAGATTTTTGTAGAAAAACACGTGAATTAGCTTCAATTATGATGTCAAATTTTGCAAAGAAATTCTTATGAGTTTGGGATTACAAATTTTATTATTTATGTTGAGAAATTTGACTCCAACCACCACCACAATTCTGTCACCAAAGAGATAAAATTGGTTTCACATTTACGTCAACACAAAAAATTCTTTTTCTCCAAGAAAACACAACAACGTTCATGATCATAATTTTCAACCACTGCAATTACAACTGTAGTTTTCAACCACTGCATTTATGACCACAGTTTCAAACTGCTGCATTCATGACCAAAAAGTCTGTTAAAATAATTTCTCCTAAGTGTGAAAGAAGGTAGACATTTTTGACCATGCTTTTCAAGCATGTGTTTCATGACAAGTGTGAAAATGAGTAGCAGTCTTTGGCCTTTAATCCAACATGTGTTTTTTGACTAAGAGAAACTTCTTGTAAGCTCCATCCACATGTTGTTGGGTATTGTATCCACAATCACCTGGATTTGAGGAAGTCACCTGTCAAGCTAAGATGAATTCACAATGTATTTGATGAAACTTCTTAAGTTGTGCTTGCAGTTCTTCCACGCTAAGTGCACACCAATGTCAGGGTGTAGTAGGTCAATATACACGGGTCGGCACGACGTAATCCCTCGTTGAGCAGATCAGTGTGTTGGCCTACGTGCACTCTCTCTATTGGAGTGCACTTACTTTCAAGTACAGGGTCGTGATTATGCAAGAGAAGACAAGGAGCAAGGATGGGTCAAGGGGCAGCTCTTGGGTGGAACGACGAAAATTCGTCTAAGTAAAAGTCGACGAGAATCACCAAGTAATTCTCGCCGATTCGGCGAGAATCACTAGTGATTCTCGCCGAATCGTCGAGAATCATTAGTGATTCTCGCCGACTCCTTCCGGCTACCTCAAAATGGTGCCAAGTGAGATTCGGCGAGAATCACTAATGATTCTCGCCGAACCCGTCGCTGAGCAGGTCATGAATACCAAGTGAAAATCGTTGAGAATCAACAAGGGAATCGTCGAGAATCACTAGTGATTCTCGACGAATCGTCGAGAATCGTTAACTGATTCTCGCCGATTCGTCGAGAATCACCAATGATTCTCGACGAATTTTACTTGGCGTTTTCTCTGGATGCTGCTGGACCGGACTCTGCCGCTGGAAGATTTTGAACCGGAATTCGGTTGTCTACGTGTGGGACCCACAACGGTCATGTTGTTTGTGTCTTCAATGTATAAATACATGGGTATTTTTGAACAGCAAGAGCAGCGAAGAAAATAAGAAATACGCGAGCACGGACAAACCCTAGATCGCCGCTTCCGCTCCGCTGCCGCCGCCACCGCTCGCGACAAAAGGTCGCCGCTGTTGATCGCGCTTCTTCCCGATCTCCGGCGACAGAAGCCTAGCTAAGCTTAGAGTCTCACGCGTCTATCCAGAGATCCCTTGTCTCTCGATTTGTTGATCGGGAAAAACTTCCCATCCGAATTGATCGAGACGACTGATCCTCGTGTGACCGTTGGTAGACCTAGCTTGCTTCGCTACGAAGATTGGATCTCTATTTTCAGCTGCCGCTCATCATCATAGCCGCCGATCCCGAAGCTAGCCGTCGCTCGTGTTGCCGCCGCCGGTTCCGGGGAGATCCTCTCCAAGAGAGACCAAGGTTGTAGACTCTTCGTTGACTTCACGATCACGTCGTCGAACGAAGAGGAACACCGTAGTCTCCAAACGAAGTTTGTATCTCGTGTACAATCTATTTTACTTTTGTTGTAAAGGAACGATTGTTCCGTGTTGTAAGGGTTGGGTACAACCCGTTTTGTGAGAGTGTTGACTCTCACGTGTGGAAGGGTTCCTTCCGATAGTGCAGGGATTGGATTTCAATTCTGTTGGAGAAGAGACCGAGTCGTCCCTTGTTGGGAGATAGGTCGAAGGGGGAAAGTGGATGTACCCAAGTCGGGGAACCACTATAAATTGCCTGTGTATTCTGTGTGCTGTGCTTTTTATTTTTATTGTGCAGGTACATTCGTAAATTCCGCAAAAGCGTTGCACGACACCTATTCCCCCCCCCCATAGGTGCACATAGCTGACACTAGGTGGACTTTCAAGTGGTATCAGAGCCAGGTTGCTCATCAAAAAGGTTAACACCTTGAGTAGAATCCTGCCACCTGTGTCAAAAGCATGGAGCTGGATTATGAGATACCGCCACTCAAACTCCCTGCTTGAACAAAGGATTATTATCCCATCTGGAGAATGAGAGTGTCATTTAACCTTGATGATATCGATCCTCGAGCATCTTTCGTCCTGGAAGAGGGTCCATTTATTCCCATGAAGACCTCCGACTCTGGGATCCAAGTGCCCATGTGCATTGCTGAGATGTCAGAGACGGAACTGTCACTATTTAACTTGGACGAGAGGATTCGTCAAATTATCTTGGATATCTGGTCTGGAGCCTCTCGCTCTAGATTGGAAAAATGTCGGACTGCTAAATCTATGTGGGTGATGATCTCAGAGTTGATGGGGGGGGGGGGGGTCAGAGAAAGCTGAAATCTGTAATCCACCAGAGGATGAAGCCTATGTGGGGGTCCTCACCTCTGAAGATGAAGGCATGGATCACTCGGACAACATCAGAGCTCCAGTGTCCGTGTCAGAGACTGACGAGGCCAGTGAGGAAAGCTGCTCTGATGAGGATGAAACATTGGTCACTGGCCCTAATGAAAATAACACAGAAGAGCAGGTAACTTCTTCATCCTGCCCCAAATATTATGAACTTTCTGAAGACAGGAACTGCTCTCCTCCAGAAAATTCTGATTCCCTGAAGAGAGCCCTTCAGGAAAGCAACCTACTTGCTGAGGAGCAAGCTCAAGAGATTGCTCGACTAAAGTTCTTGTTGGTTCTCCAATTGGCGTCCAACAAGGTCAAAGACACTAAGATCTCAGCTCTAGAGAGTAGTCTAGAGAATGAGAAACGAATAGTATCAAACTTTTCCAAAGTTGATGCTATAAAGAGAAAGCAAGAAAACGGGTGGATCTCCCAGATTATCAATTCGTGGAGAAATGGGGAAATGGTATTCCGACCCCCCACTCCAAGCTGGAAGGCAACACATCATGCCTTCAGGTATGACCACAAGAATAGTCGTGGTCACTGCAAGGGTAATCTGTCCACATGTGGAGACACCCAGAGTGCAAGGGTCGTCGTGGCCACTCATGAGAGAATACCTAAGGCTCATTCTGAGCCCTTTGTATTCACTGCCACTGCCTCAACTCGGTGTGAATCTGCATGTCCTAGCTCACAGAACACTTCTCACCACCCGAGGACACATGATAGGGAGGTTAGAAGTCATGGTGTAAGTTTTCGTGGGGCCTCTGAAAGGGGGATGCCTGAAAGGAGGGCACCACCTTCCCGGCCTCATGACGCTCACAACATGCATTCCTTCCACCCTTCCACGTGTCACGATGGAAGAGGAAATTTTGTGAGGAGATCATGCTCTATCCCGTTTAGACCTAGGACCGTGACTACCTCAGTCACTAGATTAGGTCGGAAACGGCGATACAACATTCACCCATGTTGGTGCTGTGGCAAAGTGAGACACTTTGCCATCGACTGTTGGCACAACCCCTCTGTGCCCACGGCAAGGGCTTATCCACATTCTCGGGACAGAGGTAGTCTTCCAGACAGGTTTTCTGAAGGAAGGCAGTTGCGTGCTTATGCTAACAGGAACCTAGGACCCAATATGATTTGGGTTCCTAAGGTAAAGTAATTTTTTCTTGCAGGGTAGTCTAGGTTCCCGTGAATATGATGGGAACTAGACAGTAGGTGGCTCAAGACTAAATTGGAACAAGCATCTGCAATAACAGATGTGATATCTATATGAGCATCCTCATATTGAGCTTCTAATATGTTCTACCTGTGGGACTAAAACGATGACTCTCAAAATCCCAGGTACTCATGATCAGTTCCAAGACTTGAGTCATTTTCAATTGATAATTATATATATATATATATATATATATATATATATATATATATATATATATATATATATCTTTATATACAGATACATCTTTGTATATTCGTGTCTGTATGCACATCTAAGGATAGGTTAACTCGATACATGCAAACCTTTATACATCAATAAAGAGTTAACGAAGACATGTCATTGTGAATCTCGACAACTCACAATTGACATCAAGAAGTGTTTGGAGAAGCCTCGCTCAAACCCAAATAGATTGGCTTTACAATAAATATGTATTTATCGTTCTTATATTGACTTGACATCAGAAGAATTCGAAAAGGTTGCAATGCTTCTTAACGTGAAAATTCCTAGTAGAGAAACCTTTCAATTTCGAATTAGACAAATCCCGCCGACCCATTATATACTCGGAATCTCGCCGACCCTTCACCTTCCTCAAGTATCCCGCCGAAGGAGCAAGCTACACGAATCCCGCCGACCTTCGCAGAAAACATGCCAAATCACAAGGTTTCTTCTGCCGACCCACAGGAAGCTCATTGCACCGCCTTCGCAAAATCCCGTCGAATCCCGCCGAACTTCGCAGGAGACTCGCGGAAGCACGCCGACTCTTCCCATTCCCACCGACTCGCGGAAGCACGCCAAACCTCGCCGACTCTCTCTGCAGGGAACTCTCTCCTTCTCCGCTGGACACTCGCCGAGGGGCAACTAACCGCCGCAAGGGAAACTTACCGGAAGGACAACTCGCCGACTCCTGCTGGAAAGCTCGCCGAATCCGTCTCCATCAAAGGTCTCCCGCAAGAATCCCGCCGAAGCTCTCACCGACGATCTCTCCAAGTTTCGATTCTTCTCCACTCGAACTAACTCACCGTCTACACCGCTAGGTATCCCCTCACCCTCAATTGGACTTGATCACTAGTGTTACTTCCTTTTTGATTTTTGATTAAGCGTAGAATAGGGCTTCTCTCCCTAGATCTGCAATGGCTCCAAGAACAACTGCTGGGTTTGTCTCTGGTTGCGAGCTTGTTCGAACTGGGTTTTCAAACGCCTCGGACGAATTCCGCAACATCATTCTGATGCTGGAAGAGGCTGGGCTAACATTCGTCCTGGAGCACCCCTGCAAAATCCTGGACAAAGAGGTGCTGGAGTTCTTCGCTACCGCAAGACTCCGAAATGGCGACTCCCTAATCAAAAGCAAGGTGGCTGGGGTAAAGGTCAAGCTGTCTGCCAGCAAGCTGACTCGCTTCCTGCAGCTTTCTAGCTCGGAGCATGAGGACTATTTGGAGGACGATGACAAAACCAGAACTCTCTTATTCTGCGGTCTTCCACGAGGAACTCGGTCAATAAAGAGAAAGGATATGAATGAAGAAGGGAAGCTCCTGTCTGACATTATTGGAAAGGTGCTCATCTGCAAGCCGGGCTCTCATGACCATATCTCAGCAGATATGTTCAAGATCCTGATAGCTGTTGTCTGCCGTAAAAGATTCAACTAGGGGGAGTTGCTGTTCGAGAAGATCAAGGACACCTTGGGCTCTCCGAGTTTTGGCCGTATCATAAGTCTGTATCTAAATCAGCTAAATGGAGACAGGTTTGACATGATCAAAGGTGTTCCTCTACACTACTTGAAGAAGATGGACTCAAGTGTGTTTGACCGATGGGAGAGGCGTATTGGGCCGACAGCAGTGGAAGAACAACAGGGAGTATCTCCAGCAGTCAACCCCAGTGAAGTTCCCGATACCTTGACTGCAGGAATCGAGGGGGAGCCTCTACCCCCTCATACTGATGTAGTATTTGACATCTCCCAGCTGGCCAGAGATGCTATGGCAGATCTACACTAAGAAAGTGAACCTGAGCTGGAGCATGGGGAGGCCCCGAACCGAAACGAGCAAGGAGCCGAAGCTACTGGACTGGAGACTGCTGACAACGAGTTGGAAGATGCTGCTGATATAGATGATTTCTTGGATGATGACGGAGAGGAAGATGGGAATGAGGGACATGAAGTATTGGAGGCTCCAGATCTTGTTGAACCTCCATCGGACAAGCATGCACCAGTGGAGGGGGAGTCAGATAAATCTACCGAGGCCGCCAGCATTCCTCCATTAGAGACTGTGCTTGTATCCAGCTCTACGGATGTGTCTGCTGAAGGGCAAGGCCCACAAGTGCCTCCGGCTATTCCGTTACGAGATGAGCTAGCCACTCACACTGTCAATGTCATTCAGGGCATTGTGAATGAACTTAAAGCCTCCTTTGATGAAGCTCAGAATAAAATGCTGAAAAGGATTAAGACATCTGAAAATCTCATGCTCAAGAATATGGTGGAGATCAACCATAAACTGGACGAGATGGAGAAGAAATTTGAAGAAAAGTACACCGAGGCCGGCCAAGCTGTCACACTTCTTATGGCCGGATTGAAGAAGAACACCGACACCCTTGCTGTAGTAAATCAGAATACACATGTTGTAGCCAACAACATTCAAAAGTTTGACGGTAATATGGTCACTCTTAACGCCAATCAGCAAGCCTTGGTCAATGAATTCTCCCGGACCTCAAAGCATATTGATGACTCGCTGCACTCCTATGCCAATTCCATCGCGGTCGAAGCCAAAAAGGGGGAGAAAGAGTATCTAGCTAAGATGGCTGAGCTTCAAGAAGTCATGATCAAAAACTTCGAACAGTCAAACAAGTACGTCTATGACAGCTGCCGGTGGATGCTCCATCAGGCGTTAGGCATCCCCTTGGCTGAAAATCCTGCAGATATTCATCCTCCTGAGACATCTATGGCCGCTGAGGGAGTAAGTGCTGCTGAGGGAATAAGTGCAAGTGCAGCAGATGTTCCCATAAGTGAAGCTGATGCTAGGGCTCTCTCCAAAGCTAAACTGAGGAGCATGTTTGACCAAGAGGCCTTAGCAAAAGCCAGGGGAAAGAGAAAAGCTCAGGAAGGGACCTCCAAGGATACAATAGCTGAGAAGAGAATCAGAATGAGTGAGGAGGAAGTTCGAAACGAAAAGTGGAGTCCAGTTTGAAAGAACATCATCTTGGACACCTTCTGGCTACAAGAAAAGGGAGAACTAAATCGGAACGAAGTTTACAACCAGTATGAGTGGGAAAGGTACAAGACATATGAAGCAAAACGAAACATCTTCTTCAGAAACAACACGGATGCAGATAAAGTTCCTCCTCCCAGATACTACTCGAAGCCTAAAGAGTACATGGAGAGACAAAGGAAGAAGTTCTTGGCGCAAAAACTCAAGGAGGACTTAGCTAAGGAAAGATAGTCAACAACTTGTAGCTTGTCATTCTCTCCTAAAAACATTTAATGATTATTGTTATGATATGAACAATTCTGAGATTATATATATATATATATATATATATATATATATATATATATATATATATATATATATATATATATATATATATATATATATATACATTCGTATTTGAATTTGTGAATGACTCAAGTCCTGATCTGGTTGCATATATTCTCTTGTGCTGCATGTTTAATTTCTGAATGTTATGTTTATTATTTGATAGGTGTTATTCATCTTAGCTAGTAGGGTTTTTGCTTCTTCAAATAGGGGGAGATTGTTGGGTATTGTATCCACAATCACCTGGATTTGAGGAAGCCACCTGTCAAGCTAAGATGAATTCACAATGTATTTGATGAAACTTCTTAAGTTGTGGTTGCAGTTCTTCCACGCTAAGTGCACACCAATGTCAGGGTGTAGTAGGTCAATATACACGGGTCTGCACGACGTAATCCCTCGTTGAGCAGATCAGTGTGTTGGCCTACGTGCACTCTCTCTATTGGAGTGCACTTACTTTCAAGTACAGGGTCGTGATTATGCAAGAGAAGACAAGGAGCAAGGATGGGTCAAGGGGCAGCTCTTGGGTGGAACGACGAAAATTCGTCTAAGTAAAAGTCGACGAGAATCACCAAGTAATTCTCGCCGATTCGGCGAGAATCACTAGTGATTCTCGCCGAATCGTCGAGAATCATTAGTGATTCTCGCCGACTCCTTCCGGCTACCTCAAAATGGTGCCAATTGAGATTCGGCGAGAATCACTAATGATTCTCGCTGAACCCGTCGCTGAGGAGGTCATGAATACCAAGTGAAAATCGTTGAGAATCAACAAGGGAATCGTCGAGAATCACGAGTGATTCTCGACGAATCGTCGAGAATCGTTAACTGATTCTCGCCGATTCGTCGAGAATCACCAATGATTCTCGACGAATTTTACTTGGCATTTTCTCTGGATGCTGCTGGACCGGACTCTACCGCTGGACGATTTTGAACCGGAATTCAGGTTTCTACGTGTGGGACCCACAACGGTCATGTTGTTTGTGTCTTCAATGTATAAATACATGGGTATTTTTGAACAGCAAGAGCAGCGAAGAAAATAAGAAATACGCGAGCACGGACAAACCCTAGATCGCCGCTTCCGCTCCGCTGCCGCCGCCACCGCTCGCGACAAAAGGTCGCCTCTGTTGATCGCGCTTCTTCCCGATCTCCGGTGACAGAAGCCTAGCTAAGCTTAGAGTCTCACACGTCTATCCAGAGATCGCTTGTCTCTCGATTTGTTGATCAGGAAAAACTTCCCATCCGAATCGATCGAGACGACCGATCCTCGTGTGACCGTTGGTAGACCTAGCTTGCTTCGCTACGAAGATTGGATCTCTATTTTCAGCTACCGCTCATCATCATAGCCGCCGATCCCGAAGCTAGCCGCCGCTCGTGTTGCCGCCGCCGGTTCCGGGGAGATCCTCTCCAAGAGAGACCAAGGTTGTAGACTCTTCGTTGACTTCACGATCACGTCGTCGAACGAAGAGGAACACCGTAGTCTCCAAACGAAGTTTGTATCTCGTGTACAATCTATTTTACTTTTGTTGTAAAGGAACGATTGTTCCGTGTTGTAAGGGTTGGGTGCAACCCGTTTTGTGGGAGTGTTGACTCTCACGTGTGGAAGGGTTCCTTCCGATAGTGCAGGGATTGGATTTCAATCCTGTTGGAGAAGAGACCGAGTCGTCCCTTGTTGGGAGATAGGTCGAAGGGGGAAAGTGGATGTACCCAAGTCGGAGAACCACTATAAATTGTCTGTGTATTCTGTGTGCTGTGCTTTTTATTTTTATTGTGCAGGTACATTCGTAAATTCCGCAAAAGCGTTGCACGACACCTATTCCCCCCCCCCCCCATAGGTGCACATAGCTGACACTAGGTGGACTTTCACATGTCATTTATCATCTCTATCTCTTTGGTTTTTGCTCTATAAATATACATGAAGGAGGAGGCGTAAGGCATCCACTTCGTCTCTCCAAACTCAAACATTGGAAGATTTCTAGAGAGGCCTTTGCGACAATCATCTTAGTTTGGGAGAGCTTTCAGACGTCGTTGTACGACGTTGACGAGTAGTATTTCGCCTACAGGGATTAGATCTAGATCAGATTTGGGCAAGGATTCAAAGAGACATCTTGAAGAGGATTTGTGTAATCCATCTCGCACTCCACTATCAGTAACTTGCGGTTTTCTTTTATTATTTATTGTATTATGTAGTGTGAAGCTGATGAATATCCTATAAGAATCAGGATGAGAAAGTGAAAGTCTTTGATTACAGGGTTGCTAATCAGCTAGAGGGGGGAGGGTGAATAGGTTATTACAGTCTTTTTAAGATTCTTTAAAATCTTTTATGACTCAAGCCCTACTGTGTATACTTAATTCAACTTTCAAGAACACAATACTCAGCATACCAAAATACAATACACAACACACCAGATTTTTATAGTGGTTCCCCAGTGTGTGGATACATCCACTGTACCGCTCCGCCCTTCTAGCAGTATGTTAGACAAAGCAATTCTCCAAACACTATGGCTCCTCAGTGATTACAGCACGATCCCATTGGATCAGTCATTCTGCACTGAGACTTACAACACTCTCTCACAGCCCTCCACACAGTAATCAATTGACAACCACACACAGGCACAAATGCCCTTTACACAGGCTGGGAGAAACTGCCCAACACTGATCCACAAAGGAATCCAATCACAGGCCCACAGCCCTAACATAGATTTCACAGATTTTTCACACAGCCTTTATAATTCAGTCTTTGCAATAAGATCTCACAGATCTCTCACACAGCCTAATCAATATAGGCCTCTACACAGATCTTTCAGAAATCCACAGATTTTCAAAGAGTTGTTGATTTGACTCAAAAGAAATTATTCTTTGAGTCAATTTCTTCCTGGGCTAAGTAAATCTCAGCCCTATCTGCTTCCCAGTAACAAGAATGACAATCTTCGACTATCTGCTGCTTGTGCTGGAAATTCCTCAGGACCTTGATCCTATTCTTGCTGATGAAGGGGGAAGATTAAGAATGAAAGTCTTTAATCAGCTAACCTTTATTGGCAGGAAATGAATTGCTCTGCCTCTCCTTATGTCCAGAGAAAACTCTGTTCAGATATCTTCTTCTTCTTCAACAATCCAGAGAAAGATCTTCAGATTTGGCTTGGCTTGGATCGTGAATCAACTTCAGCTAGAGCTTGCCTAGACTGATTTGTCTTCCTCAGAGAGATCCTCTGTTCTTGTTGTAGCAGATGTTGATTGCACCAGCGAACTTAGAAACCCTTTAGATTTATCAATTGAAGCTCTTGGCTCTATAACAATGGCGGATGAAGACGACGAACTCCCGCTTCTCATTTTCAGAATGTTAATCAGAAAAATTTATTTGATCTTGATCTCAGCTGTTATTTATAATCCCGTCGATTTGATGGATGACTGACAAGTGTCTCATTTTTAACGGTGGTTAAAATCTCAGCTTAATCAAATTGAGATTCACTGTAGACTGACGACGACGTTAATGTCAGTTTGCAACATTTAAATAACGAATCATAAAATCATTGACTTGTTGACTTTGCTGACGTCAGAATCATTCTGGACTTAACAAAATCAAGCAATATCTCAGAAATCCTTAGTTTGATGAACTCAAAACTCAGTTCGACGAACCCAGAGCTCAGCTCGATGAAATCAAGCATCACTTCAGAAATCTTCAGTTCGACGAACTCAAAACTTAGTTCGACGAACTCAGGGCACAGCTTGACGAAATCAAACATCATTCCAAAAATCTTCAGTGTGACGAACTCAAAACTCAGTTCGGCGAAACCAGAGCTCAGTTCGACGAAATCAAGCATCATTTTAGAAATCCTCCGATCGACAAACAGGTGAAAGCTGAGTTCGACGAAATCTGAACTCAGTTCGATGAAATCAAAGCTCAGCTCGACGAAAAATGAATAAGCAATACTTTGACGATTCTGGACTTAGAAATATTTCAGCTCTACTAGGCATTGAGAGCGTTGAGTGTATATACCTCACTCAACGCTTTTTACCTTGACCACATTCTTCTGCACTTTCTTCTTAAAAGCGTTGAGTGTATATGCCTCACTCAACGCTTTTTGCCTTAGCCATATTCTTCAGCTTTTTGCCTGATGACGTTGAGAGCGTTGAGTGTATAAACTTCACTCAATGCTTTTATACTTAGCCTGATTTTCTACAATCTTGCATTCTTGCTGAAGTTCGGTGTTGACAGACTCAGCATGGTATTGAGTGATGAAGCTTCAATCAACGCTTCTAGACTTAGTCGATTTTCTGGCTTCCGCTGCTAGGCTTTGAAATGATATCCTTGACTCAACGATTCTGGCCATATGGCGTTGAGTGAGTTGAGCTCATTCAACGCCTGTGGACCTAGACACATTTCTGCCTTTTTAATATTCTAAGCTTTGACTTTCAGCCTTCTCTCAGCGGTATTAGTTGTATGGCGTTGAGTGAGCTTGCCTCACTTAACGCTTCTGGACTTAGACATTTTCCTGAATTTCCAGCCTATCTCTTTGAGTCCACCTGTCATTATCTCTTGAACTATATGTCCAATCATTGTGACAAAGACTAACCTGTATGTATGAAATTAAACATACATCAAATACAACTATGTGTATACCATTGACCTGTTTGACTTCTTACAAATCTAGGATATTGGGATCAATGAACCCAACAATCTCTCCCTATTTGAAGAAGTCAAAACACCATTTGAGAATTCTTTGTCAATTATGTACACTAACATAAGCAGCAAAAATATTAATATTGTATTAATATAAGAGTAACAAGAGTTAGCACATTGAGTTACCACATTTTCCCTTGTGCTACCCCTGCTTTGTTGCATCCTGCTGCTACAAGCTGCTTCACCCGTGAAGCCTTTCCTGTAGCTGCTTCTTTGTTGCTGCTACTCCCCCTTGCTACTTTTTTCTTGTACTATTTCTCCTCCTTTTTGACTTCTGTGAAATAGCTTAGGAGCAGCATGCTATCTACTCCCCCTATTTGAGATCAGGAAACACCTAGAGCAGAACATGCTCTCCCTCAATAAGAGCAACTGAAGCTATACCAAATTCAACATACCCAATTCAAATTTGAAGGTGTTGAACTTTGTTTCATCTAGGGGCTTAGTGAAAATATCAGCCACTAGCTTATCTATTGGGATAAACTCAAGACTTATATCATCACATTTCACATGTTCTCTTATAAAATGATATCTAATCTCTATATGATTAGTCCTGCTATGTGATATAAGATTTCTTGCTATAGAGATTGCACTTATAGAGTCACAAAATAAAGGGATTTTACTTTTCTGGATGTTATAATCCTTTAGTTGATGCTAAATCCATAGTATCTGTGCATAACAGCTTCCTGCAGCTATGTATTCTGATTCTGCAGTAGAAATAGATACACTATTCTACTTCTTGCTGCTCCAAGACAGTGGCCTTCTACCCAGAAACTGACAGGAACCTGATATACTTTTCCCGTCCTCTCTACAGTCTGCAAAGTCTTCATCTGAATAGCCAATTAGCTCAAAATCCCTATTCCTAGGGTACCATAGGCCATGATCTGGTGTGCCCTTTAGATATCTCAAAATTCTTAGAACAGCTGAGAAATGTGTCTCTTTAGGGCATGCCTGATATCTAGCATAGACACATGTAGCATACATGATGTCAGGACTACTAGCAGTGAGCTATAAAAGAGAACCAATTATCCCTCAATACAAAGTTTGATCAACAGGTTTCCCTACCTCATCTTTGTCTAAAGACATATTTGATCCCATAGGAGTTTTCATGGAGGAAGCATTCTGTATCCCAAATTTCTTAAGTAACTCCCTAGTAAACTTAGACTGTGATATGAATATTCCGTTGTCAGTTTGTCTTACTTGGAGACCCAAGAACAACTTATGTTCACCAATGCTACTCATCTCAAACTTCCCTTGCATAAGTCTGTCAAACTTCCTGCAAAGGTTATTATCAATAGACCTAAAGATAATGTCATCAACATATATCTGGACTAGGATGATCTTGCCCTTAGATTCCCTAAGGAATAGAGTCTTGTCTATCTTCCCCATGAGAATTTATTTTCAATGAGGAAGCTAGACAATGTTTAATACCAAGCTCTAGGGGCTTGCTTTATCCCATATAGAGCTTTTCTTAGTCTATAAATAAAATCAGTATGGTAAGGAACAACAAAACCTGGAGGTTATTCCACATACACTTTTTCTTTCAAATTTCTATTCATAAATGTTGATTTCTATAGGGGCAAAGGTTTGATCAAAGTCAACACCTTCCTCTTGTCTGTACTCATGAGCCACCAATCTAGCTTTATTCTAAACTATAATATCATTTTCATCAAGTTTATTCCTATAGATCCACTTAGTTCTAATGATATTATGTCCTTGAGGTCTGAGAACCAGTTTCCAAACCTTACATCTTTTAAACTGGTTCAATTCCTCTTGCATAGATCCAATCCAAAACTGCTCTTGGTTAGCCTCTTCAAATTTCTTAGGTTCTACCTGTGATAGGAAGCAAGAGTACATTGCTGTGTTGAGACATCTGCTCCTTGTCATTACTCCTTGCCTTGCATCACCAATAATCTGATGGTCTGGATGATCCCTCAGATGGCTTGCTGCTGGAGGCATTATTGCTTCAACATCATGTTCTTCATGATGTTAATCTTCATCCACTTCATGCGATCCCTATGCTTCCTCTGGAATGCACACACCCACTTCTTGGTCTTGCATTGTTGGAGCATCTTCTTCAGTTCTCTTAAGAGTGAGATTTTTCAACACTAGTTCAGTACCTATAGAACTAGAAGAAGAGCTTGACAGCTCATTATTAAATATATTTGTTTCATAAAACACTACATTAACCGACTCCTCTAAAACTTGACTTGTCAAGTTATAGTTCCTATAAGCCTTACTATTATTGTTGTACCCAACCAATATCCCCTTATAGGCTTTGACAGCAAACTTAGTTTTATAGGATTTCTCATTGTTTAGTACAAAGCACTTGCTCCCAAAAATTCTGAGATATACAAGGTTTGGTTTCCTACCCTTCATAATCTCATAGGGAGTCTTATTGTGCCTCTTGGTGATAGAAGCCCTGTTAAGGATATGACAAACTGTATTTATAACCTCAGTCCAGAAATATTCTGTGAGAGAAGTGTCATTTAGTTGTGTTCTACCAGCCTCTATTAGATTTCTATTCTTCCTCTCAGCTATCCCATTTTGCTGGGGTGTTCTTGGAGAGGAAAACTTTTGCTGAATCCCATGATGTTCACAGATTCTTATCATGCATTCAGACTGAAACTAATTCCCATGGTCACTTCTGATTTTGACCACAGTACTGTTCAGCTCATTATGTATTTGCATGACAAATGTCTTGAAGACATTTGGGGTTTCAGACTTTTTGTTCAAAAATAATACCCAAACAAATCTGCAAAAGTCATCAACCACCACAAAGGTGTGGACATCCCTTTCTAGACTATGAACTGGCATTGGACCGAACAAGTCCATATGCAAGAGGTATAAACACCTCACAAAATCTTTAGTCTCAATATTTTTGAAGGAATCTTTTGTCTGCTTACCCTTTTGACATGCAGAGCAAATACCTTCCTTAGAATATTTCATGTTAGGACCATTTCTAAGTAACTTTTGACTATAGAGCTTTCCTATAGTCTTATAATTCAAATGAGCTAGCCTCTTGTGCCATTTAACATAATATAAGGCTGTCTCATTTGTAACTAGACAAATGAGAGAGTCTGAAGATAAACAAAGAAAATTAAGACAATAGACATTCCCACTCCTAGTGCCAGTCAAAGTGACCTCTTGGTCACTAGATCTTCTTATATGACACTTATCCTCGTGGAAAGAAATGGCATAGCCAAGATCACATAGTTAGAATATGCTTATAAGGTTGTGTTGCAACCCTTCCTCATAAGACACTTTTGTGAAAGTGGTTAAGCCATTAGTGATCTTACCAGAACCTTTGATGATCCCTTTATCTGATCCAACAAATATCACCTAAGGTCCATCCCTTACTGGAATGAAATCCTTCAGGAAGCACTTTGTTCCAGTCATGTGCCTGGAATAACCACTATCCAAGTACCATATAGGTGTATGACAACTTGGACTTACCTATAAGAAATAAATCACTTATCATTAGGACCCCAATTCTCATTGGGTCCTAGGTGCATGTTAGGCTGAAAATGAACATGTCTGCCTGCAACTCTTCTGACAGGTAAGCATGCATTAGCTCTCTGTACACTATTATTGTGCCAGCAATAAATGATATAGTGGCCTAATTTGACATAACACCAGCACTCATAAATGTCGTACCTCTTTTTAAGGGCTAGTTTAACAACATTGGTGTCAGTAGCTCTCAGTCCAACAGGTACAACAACAGACATTTTCATGAGTTTTGGGGCTGGTACACCAAACCTAAATGGTCCATGATGGGCCATTTGAACATCCTCATGGGATGCCTTGTAGCCACTAGCTCCCTTGCCATTCCTACTGTACAACCCCATATCCGGTGAGTGAGGTCTCCAGGAACCAGACCGGCCGGTTCAGATCGTCCAAGCAGCAGGCGAGCTCAGCAGAGCAATCTGAAGGCAGTAAGCAAGCTCGGCAGGGAAAAGCCGAACCCGAGATCAGCATTCGTCGCGACCCCGAGCTCGACATTCGCCGAGCCAGGCCCGGGCTTTGTCGAGCTGAGCTCGACAAATGAAGGCAAATCGAATGGAGAGCATAGTAGCCAGCTCTCACTCGCCCTATGGAGATCGGCAGACAGCAGGCGAGCAAGATCTTCAGGGGTGGCCGAGCTCTCCCAGGTCTATGAGGTACTTTTTACTGTTTTTCCCCCGCTGGCCTGCCCATAGCCTTTCAAAACAGCGGAGTTACGTTGTTGGCAGGGCAACCTGGACTGCACATAGCCGTTCAGGACAACGAGAGTTGGCTATTTGCAGGCCGTCTTCAGAAATCTATAAATAGGACCCAAGGGGTACCTCAGAAGGCAAGCTTCCTGTGCTCTCTTGCTCCGTCTCTCAAGCGCTTTCTGAGGATACCTTATCTCAGCCTTTGGATAAGGAGGGGAAGCACTCAAAGATCATCCGGGTGTGAGGTGGGTCCTCCCCGCCGAGCCCTTGGGTCAGTTTTTCCTTGTTTCCCTTGTTGTTTTGCTTGTAGGAGCGACGTAGGTGCGTGATCACCCCTTCCCCAAGGGTGAACTCCACAGGAGACCGATTTTCGGTTTCAACATTCTGGTGCGGTGAGCGTGGAGCATGGTCAGCACAGAAAACCTTCAGCGAGGTTGATGACAGGAGGGTAAGGATCTGACATGCCGGAATCGCCTCCCCCACCTCTGTCCACGGTGAGGATGTTTGAAGATTTCAAGAACGAGGTGCTGGGCCTCGTCAAGTTCGCACTCGGCGCTCGGGCCGTGTGCTCGACTCCAGCCATCCAGATCACAACTGCCCCCTCTTTGGGCGAGGATGCCCCCGGCAGGCGAGCTGGGAAGGAAGTTGCCGAGGAGGGCCTGGGGTGCGAGCTCCCCAGGCGCGTACTCTTCCCCGGCTCAGCAGGTGGAGGCCGGATCGACAAGCTGAGCGCGCGAGACGTGCTGGCTCGCTCAGTAGGGGGATGCAGCCCTTTCAGCGAGTTGGTCTCTTCTGCTCCAGTTCTAGAGGGGTTCAGGTAGCCCGAGATGTCCTACTACACCGGGAAGGGAGACCCGGTCCAACACGTCCAGTGGTTTGAGGACGTAGTCTCGATCTGACAGGTGTCGGATGGGTTCAAGTGCCGAGTCTTCACCATCACCCTCAAAGAGAAGCCGAGGGAGTGGTTTCACCAACTACCGGCTAGCTCCATCTACTGCTTCGAGGACCTACGCCGGGGGTTCATGTGGAGGTTCACTACCTCGAAGAGGAGGAAGAAGGAGTCAGAGTCCATGTTCCACATCAAGCAAGGGGTGAATGAGATGCTGGGAAGCTATGTGGACCGGTTCCTGGAGGCAGTCACCCAGGTCTAGGAGATGCCATGCCATAGCCTGATGATGGCCTTCACCCTGGGGCTGCAACAGGGATTCTTCAGGATGGAGTTGAAGAGAGTGCCCCCTCTCCTACGAGGAGCTGATGGAGAGGGCGGCGAGAGAAGTTGACGGGGAGGCGTCAAACCCGGTGTTCGCCCGGAAGCTGGCCAGGTAGGCCACGAAGGAAGAGAAGGAGCCAAGAGGCGGAAGAGGGCGGGATGAGAGGAGAGCCGAACCCAAGTAGACGGAGAAGAGACAGCTCCAGGGGTAGTTGTAGCCCAGGTGGGGGCGTCAGGAGCCCGACCGTCGGCTTAGAGGCCCGAATGGCTAGGGAAGGGACTACATAGAGGGTACCAAGGAAGTGATCGCCATCAAGGGGGTAAGATCAATTCCACCCCCCAGGTTGGAGGCAGTAGCAGAGGCCTTGACTCCCCGATCAAGAACAATCTATGGACATAGCTATAGGGGAGAGGAGGAGAGTAGTAAGGAGGAGGAGGAGAGAAGTTAGGGTGGATTTGCCCTACTGCGACTTCCATCAGGAGGAAGGGCACGCCACATCCACGTGCTCGGAGTTCCTCTAAATGAGGGGAAACAGGGAGCAACAACAGCAATAGCAGGGGCATCAGGAAGTGAGGATCGAGGAGGTCCTGCCTCGGGCGAAGGAGGATCGTTGTGAAGGCCCGGTGGATGTCGGACTCGTGGAGGGATCAGAGTGATCCATGGAGGGTGGGGGTAGATGCCTCACGGAGGGAGAGCCTCCATACTATGTATTGCCAGAGCATTGGCTCCACATCCCAAACCCCACCCCCAGAAGAGATGATCAACTTCTCTAGGAGCGATATGCCGGATCATGAGGATCCATTTTGCGATGCGTTGGTCATCCAGACAGCCATCAAAAATTTTACCGTCTCCCGGATCCTTGTTGACAACGGAAGCTCTGTCAACGTCGTCTTCAAGAAGGCATTTGACGCGATGAAGGTGGAGGCGAAGAGGGTGTTGGCCTCAGTTGGGCCCTTGTTCGGATTTTCGGGGGAGAGGAAGGAGGTAGAAGGAGGAGTGGGACTCCATGTCACCCTGGGGTGGGGGGGGGGGGGGGGGTTCAGGAACTGCAAGTTCGTCATCATCGATTCCCCCAGCAGCTACAGTGCCATCTTCGGGAGGCCCCTCATCAGTGCCTTCCACTAAGTCCCCTCATCGTTCCATCAGTGTCTAAAGTTCAATGCCGAGAGGATTCAGGTCTGGGTCAGGGGGGACCCAAGGTGGCGCGGGAATGCTACGTCACTGCCATGAACTCCATCTCTTGGCAAGAGGGAGCCAAGGAGATGGAGCGAAGGATGGAGGAGGCAGAGCAGGAAGCTGGCAGGGAGGAGCTGGAGGTGGAGAGCTGCACCGAGGTTGAGGTGGCAGGAGGAGATCAGGAGGAGTCGGCCTAGGCAATGACCGTGGAGGAAGAGGTGGAAGCGGAGGTCCTTGTCCCAGCGGATAGGGATGTTGGAGAATGGGGGGAGCAGTCCTGGTTGGAAGCTGCGGAAGAGGTGTTGGAGCTGGAGGTCCACACCCGTGAAGGCAGGTTGGAGAAGGTCTGCGTCAGTGGAGGGCTGACCCCGGAGGACCAAGGCAGGATGTTGGCGTGCATCCAAAAGAACATGGACATCTTCGCATGGAGCTCCATGGAGATGCTGGGGGTTGACACGGATGTGGCTTGCCACCGCCTCAACTTGGACCTGGGAACACGCCCCATCCAATAAAAGAAGAGGTCCACCGCAAACAAGCTGGCAGAGCCCATCAGAGAGGAGGTGGCAAAGCTTCTCAAGGCCGGCTTCATATCCGAGATCCAATATCCCGGTTGGGTCTCTAATGTAGTCATGGTTAAAAAAAGGGAACGGTCGATGGCGTATCTGTATCGACTTCTCTTTGCTTAATAAATCTTGTCCTGAGTACTGTTATCCCTCGCCTCGGATCGACGCGCTAGTTGACTCTGTTGGATCCCTATTTTGATTTGGGCTAGGTTCACTAAGTTAGGATCTTGTGACCCATCTTATATAGCCAGGGTCATAGTTGTGTCCTGGAGTCTAGGCCAAGTCCATAGTTTCAACATCTCATAGAACAGCCATCATCAGACTGCCAGAGACTCAAGACTTAGAAAATTTCCAAACACTCAGTAAAATGAGTTCGACGTTCGTCGAACTCAGGCCGATGATTGTCGTGCTCAGCTCGACGATCTCAGAGAAAATTCTCTGAGCTGAGCTCGACGAACTTGATTCTCAGGTCGACGATCTTTGGACTCTACCTTCAGCATTCCAAGTCCAGACTTTATTCTCTAGACTCCAGTCGATGAACTTAGATCTCTGGTCGACGATTTCTGGATTCTCTACTTCAACTTATTAATTCAGAAGCATCTCAGTTTTCTAAGTCCAGAATCATCTCCAGTCGACGAATTCAAGATTCTCAGCTCGACGAACATTGACCACTTTGACAAGAGTTATGAAGCAGTAGTTAGTGGTCCTCAGCTCGATGAAACAAGTTCTCAGGTCGATGATTTCTAGATACTTCACTTCAACACTTCATTCCAGAAGCATCTAAAATATTCTAAGTCCAAAAATACTTTGCTGAACTTCAGTCGATGAAACATGTTATCAGCTCGACGAACTCCATACACAGAAATGTCAAAGTTTCTAATCAATGCAGTTCTAGTCTCTGCTCGACGATCTTGGAACTCAGCTCGACGAACAGAAGCCATCTGATCGACGAACACATCTTTGCAGCTCGACGAACTGTGGACTCAGCTCAACGATTTCTGTTCTCTGTTCGACAAATCCAGACTTAGTTATTTCCTTCATTTTTCCCCTTCCTATTGCAATAATTCCGGAGTAATCAATGCTAAAATATTCTCTGAATATAACCATTAGTTAGAGCATTGATTATGGTCTTCTCTAGGATTATTGCTTGCCATTTTCCATTGGGCAGTTGGGGAAATAAATTAATGCAGTTTATTCTCAAGGCTGTCAGCAATTAATGCAGAGGAATTCAAATTTCGAAAGAGGATTTCTTGACAGAAAATATAAAAGAAATTTCCTCTCCTTTACTGGATAGTAGATGATACAGAACACATACAGAGATACACAGACAACATAGATACACAGTCAGTCAGTCTGCAACAAGGAATTCTCTGTTGTTCTCTCTTGACAGAACTCTGATATAAAAAAGAAGCCCTACACCAGAAGAACATCTGCTATCTGAAGAAGAAGAACAATCAATCAAAAATCAAGAGTCTTCATTCTTCAACTCTCTAGGACACTTCAAAGGACAACATCAATTCTATCTGTCAAGAAGTTCCTGAAGATCTTTTCTGGTCAAGGCTGATAAATATTGAAGACCTATCACCCTGAAGCAAAGCTCCAGTTTTTCTTGAACCTGGTGTAGGGGAGACTGTAATACGTGCTCGACTACACTAACGGAAACTATCGTCACAAAGCAAAAAAGCAAGATAGGAGGGCTCCGACTAAAAGCGAACGAAAAGGAGTTGGGTTGGCTCCCAAATCCGAATGATAAAATCAATATAGAAGATTCCAGCCAGACTCGATACAACGTCTTTAAGACCTACCTCTCCAACAAACACACAACTCACCGCAGCTACACAAGCATCTATTGTACCAACTTGAGCAGTTTCAAATGCAATAATAATTTATTTCGGAATAGCGACAAACTTCAAATGGCGGTCGAGTTCCAGTTGAGATTAATTCCCTTGTTGACACAAAGTATTCCAATCTTGGAGAGCAAGTCAAGCTAGACCAAGTCTCGCTCCCACAACGGATCTTCCCAATCCGGAATACAAGAGATTCAATAACAACGGAGCCAGATCAGATTTTGCAAGTGATGCATTTTAAAATCACGGAAAGGATGGTTCGCAAAAGCCTCCACAAACTCAAAGCAAGAATCACTAAAGATGAAGAGATTACCCAGCCAAGAACATCAATCACACAAGATAGGTGGGAGATTCACTCTCTCCACGAAACCACCGGCGTCACATCGAATGGGGCTGCAATCCTTCTTCCTCGGATTCGCACCGAAGGAAGCCACGCCGGCGTCGCACCGAAGAGGGGAGGAAGGAAGCAAGGGGGCGACTTCACACCACAAGGTCGGCGTGTTGGAGTCTCTCCTTGGCCGACTTTCTCATAGGGAGTTTCTTTGGATTCAAATTCTTCTTCTTCTCTATTAATTCTCATAAAGAGGTCTCCTTATATAGGAGTTACAAACACATAGGAGTTACAAACACATAGGAGTTACAACAACCCCTTAACCATCCATGATGGAGATGCAATCTCATCCATGTGTATGGTTAAGTACACACCACAAACTATGAAATATCCAAAAATAAAAATTACATAACATTTATGAATATAAAATTATCATCCAAACATTGAATAATTTTATATTCATCAATATAAAATAAAAGTGCATGAAATAACGTAATTAATTCTTCACGGCGGATTTGGCACGCCGCAGGAGGAGGTTGTAACACGGTCTTCCTTCAGCATCATCACAACACCTAAGATCTTTGTGTCGTTATACCTCGGCAACCAGGTCATCATCAAGTAGTGGCAGAGGGGCCGCAACATCAATCCTCCCCCACTCAAAATCACGTATCTCCGATGCGTGGTCCGAGAGATAGAGGCGGAGAAGCTCGGCATCCAAACGTTGAAGCTCTGTCGCAAGTAACCATGAGTCGTCTGAAGGGGGACTGTCACACCAACGGATGAGGAAGCGGTAGGTAGCACCATCAGGAGTAGTAAGTGGCTCAGCAGCAAGTATCATATCTGGAGTGAGAAATGTCTTGGGAAACCTGGGAAACATGTCAGCAGTAGGAAAAAAAGAAGGCAACGTACCATCCGATGTTATACCTGCGGGGACCGAAAGAGAGAGATCATCTGAACTACCACTCCCCAACCCATTAGAAATTTTAGTGGAGGGAGAAGACAACAAAGAATTCAACTCAGGTTGAGGCGAAACAAACGTCGTCAAATCCGAGACATTAAAAATAGGGGAGATACCCCAATCTGCTGGCAAATCCAATACGAAAGCGTTGTCACCTAGCTTCTTTATAATCCGAAAAGGGTCGGCGCGCTTTGGTGCTAACGTTTTAACGGTGCCAGATGGCAAGCGTTCGGGAACTAACCGGATTAGGACTAAATCGCCGACTTTGAAGTGCGACACCCTCCTATGTAGATTAGCCTGTGTCTAATAAGACTCGTATTGAGCAGTCAAGGTAGCTCGTATACGTGCATGTAGGTCATGAATATGTTGGGCAAAGGATTGTGCAAACTGACTTGTCTTGTATGTTGGGGGCAACGGAACCAAGTCAAGAGGTACATGGGACTTGTACCCGTGAACAATCTCATTTGGAGACAGACCGGTGGAATGATTTTTGGAATTATTATAGGCCAACTGGGAGTGGGGAAGAAGAAGATCCCATGTACCTTTGTGATCGCTCACTAGGCATCTAAGAAGGCTTCCCAAGCTCCGATTGACCACCTCCGTTTGCCCATCGGTCTGAGGGTGATGGGCGGAGGAAAACAATAACTTGGTACCCATTAAGACCCAAAGTGTTTTCCAGAAATAGCTCGTATACTTAACATCTCTATCCGAAACTATTGTCTTCGGCACTCCCCGGTGACTAACTACTTCTTTAAAATACAATTTTGCAATATGAGATGCGTCGTTGGTTCTAGCGCACAGAATAAAGTATGCCATTTTAGAGAACCTATCCACAACGACAAGAATGGAGTCGTGATGACGCAGAGTAGTTGGTAGGCCTAAGACAAAGTCCATGCTCACGTCTTCCCATGGTGTAGAAGGTATAGGCAAGGGCATATATAATCCTACATTGGTTTTGGTGACCTTGGATACCTGACAGATACGATAACTACTAACTACCCTTCCCACCGTTGCCTTATGTTTTGGCCAATAGAATTTCTCCTCAACTAGCGTAATGGTCTTGTCCCTGCCAAAGTGGCCACTCAACCCTCCACTATGCAATTCCCAGATGATATGGAGACGTAACGATGACTGTGGAATACACAACTTCCCATGTCTAAATAGATAGCCATCCTTAATGACGAACGCAGATATAACCATGGGGGAGCTATCTTGGGCAGACAGATATGCGTCCTGAAAATCCGGGCATGTGGCATACTCATCCTTGATTCGCTCGAATCCTACTACATTAATCTCCATAGTGGTGAGTAACAGGGTTAGGCGACTAAGAGCATCCGCGACTCGATTGTCAGCTCCCTTAAGGTGTTTGAGACTAAAAGTGTAACCATGTAAGAAAGATACCCACTTAGCGTGACGCGGGCTGATTTTATGCTGGCCATTGATGAACCGCAATGCTTCGTGATAGGAGAGGATCACAAACTCTTTGTAGAGGAGATAATGTCTCCAATGGTGTAAACATCTAATGACGACATAAAACTCCCTATCGTAGTTTGAGTAATTCAATTTGGCGCCCGCTAACTTCTCACTAAAATAACTCATAGGGCGTCCTTCCTGACTCAAGACACCTCCTATTCCCACGCCAGAAGCGTCACACGTAAGCTCAAAGATCTTTGTGAAGTCAGGTAGACGTAAGACAGGTGCCTCAGTCATAAGCTCCTTAATGCGTTGGAAAGCGATAGTAGCGGACTTCATCCAAATAAAACCACCTTTCTTCATGCAATCACTAATGGGGGCCATAAAGCTACTAAAGTCTCGAATGAAACGGCGGTAGAAAGTAGCTAACCCATGGAAACTCCGCACCTCTCGTAACGTGATCGGTTCGGGCCAATCCTTAGTGACTTTAACCTTGTTAGGGTCAACTCTAATGCCTTCCGAACCAACTATGTAGCCTAAGAACTCCACTTCAGTGACGTAGAATGTTCACTTCTTGAGATTAAGGAATAAGGTTTCCTTCCGCAGGGTGGAAAGAACTGACCTCATGTGGGAGACATGCTCAACAGTGGTGGTACTAAAGACTAAGATGTCATCGAAATAGACGACCACAAACTTCCCCATGTAAGGCTGAAAGACATGTGTCAACATCCGGGAGAAAGTACTGGGGGCATTGGATAGCCCAAAGGGCATCACAAGCCACTCATATAACCCATCCTTTGACTTGAACGCAGTCTTCCATTCGTCCCCCTCACGGATCCTGATCTGGTGATAGCCACTCCACAAATCTAACTTTGAAAAAATGGTAGCGCCAGATAAGACATCTAGGAGGTCATCTAATCGCGGAATAGGAAATCTATATTTGATGGTAATCTTGTTGATAGCACGACTATCAACACACATTCTCCACATACCATCCTTCTTGGGAGCAAGAAGGGCAAGTACCGCACATGGACTCATACTAGTCCTAATGAACTCCTTTTTCATCAAATCCTCGATCTGGGTCTGTAACTCTTTATGGGCGGCGGGATGAAGCCTATAGTGGGGTTGGTTTGGTAAAGAGGAACCAGGGATAAGGTCTATCACATGTTGTATATTCCTCAGCGGTGGTAACACCGAAGGCAGCTCATCCGTTTACACGTCCTTATATTCGTCCAACAATACGCGTAACTCTTTAGGCAAATCGTCCAATGCTCTCTAATCCCCTTTCGCACTCATAAGAACTAGTGTGTACATCATCCCGTCAAGAAAGGGATGCTTCACAAATTCTTTTCTACCCACTAGATTCAACGTCTTCCTCTCGACCAGAATAGTGGTGTCCTTAGCTAACTCTACCGGGTCCTTCGGGACGGTCGACCTCAACGTAATGACCTTACCATTAAATTTAAATTCGTACGTGTTGGATCTCCCAAAGTGTGTCATGTCGCGGTCATAAAGCCAAGGTCGGACCAACAACACGTGCCAGGCATCCATAGGAAGGACATCACACCACACCTCATCAGTGTATGATTTGATCGAGAGGGGTACAAGGCATCGCTTGGTGACCGGGACGGTAACCTCATTAATCCAAGCTACTTGGTAGGGAGTCGGGTGGGGCTGCGTAGTCAAGTGCATACGTGTAACGGCATTCTCAGAGATAACGTTCACACAACTGCCACTATCAATGATCAAGTTACACAACTTCTCGCCACTCTTAAAGATCAGTGAAAATATACTCGTCCTCTTCAAGTCATCTTATGGACGGGGAGTGGTCAAGATACAACGCATCACCATAAGGGGGTGATCGTTCTCTAAATCACTTGGGACCCCTTCTGGGTCACTCTCCTCAGCATCCTCATATACGTAATCAGCAAGGTCGGTAGTTGACTCTAATAGGGCTATGACTTTGGTCTTCGTTGGGCATTCAAAGGCGTAGTGGCCTTGAATTCCGCAGGAGTAACATGTAGCGTTAGACTTGCTAACTTTCCCGATGGGGATACGCTCACTTGCAGGGTTCTTAGCGTTCCTAGCAGTGATCACGACAGACTTGGACTCGGTGGACCGAAACTTTCCTTTGTCCGGATATGTGGAGGAAGATGCTCCAGCTGTGGACTTTCCCTTCACATGGGAATAACGGGAGTGAGCCTTAGAGGCTAAGTGCTTTTCAATGTCGAGGGCGACATTGAACGTCGTGTTCAGATCCGTATGACCATATCGTAAGAGCTTCCGCTGAATATCGGGAGGAAGCCCCTTACGAAATCTGGATAGGGTGACCTCGGGGATCTCCCTTAGATCACAACGCACCATACGGTCTTTCAGTTCTCCCATATACTCAGCTACCGAGTTTGAGCCCTGCCGCAGAGTGGCAACCTCATCTAACATTTATGTCCGGTGGTACGCCGGAACGTACTGATCGGTCAACAGGTTCTTCATTACGGCCCATCAAATAAGTGGAACCCCGTTCCCGGTTCCTAGCCGACGCTCTTCATTCAACCAATAAGATTTGTCGCGTCCCGTTAGCTTCATCCTGTCAACTTGAACTTTTTGATGGTCCGTAAGGGTGTGCCAATCGAAGTAGCACTCCATATCCACCACCCAAGTAAGGAAGATCTGGGGATCTCCCATGCCATCATAAGTTGGGGCGTCGATCTTAATGGCCCTAGTAATATCGAAAGCACGATTGTGGCAGTGTTCTCGAGGGGGCACTCGGGGAGAGTCCTCATCGGAATCCGAATAAGGAGTTTGTTGGCGCCGGTTGGGCTGCTCAACATTAATGGGTGACAGGGGTGGCCTTGCTTGATTTTGTAGGATCTGTGCTAACATGTTTCTAAGCTCCGTCATTTCGTTACGTAGCCCTACTATGGCCTTGGTGTTGGGATCCCCATGCTCACTCGAAGCCATCCTAGATGTTGTCGTGTATTCCTATCCTATCCTAGTGCGCATTCAGGTTTAGAAAAATCTTGGGAAGATGATTTTTCCTAGGGCTCAAGATATATTGGAAATTTGATACTTTTATAGATTCCCGATGTGAGAAACACGTGGATCGTTAAATTGTTTTTTTTTTGAAAATTCGCTGAAAAATAAAGATTTTAGCCCGCTATTGGCAGACCACCGAAAATATTTTTTTTGTTTTTCTTTTGATTAGATTGACCAACCAGGAATGCAGCGAGGATGTTTGCAACGTGGGAGTTGAAACAACCGTCTCTGATACCAAATTGGTGTAGGGGATACCGTGATACGTGCTCGACTACACTAACGGAAACTATCATCACAAAGCAAAAAAGCATGATAGGAGGGCTCCGACCAAAAGGGGTCCAGTTGGCTCCCAAATCCGAATGATAAAATATATATAGAAGATTCCAGCCGGACTCGATACAACGTCCTTAAGACCTACCTCTCCAACAAGCACACAACTCACTGCACCTACACAAGCATCTATTGTACCAACTTGAGCCGTTTCAAACACAGCAATAATTTATTTCGGAACAGCGACAAACTTCAAATGGCGGTCGAGTTCCAGTTGAGATTAATTACCTAGTTGACACAAAGTGTTCCAATCTTGGAGAGCAAGTCAAGGCTAGGCCAAGTCTCGCTCCCACAACGGATCTTCCCAATCCGGAATATAAGAGATTCAATAACAACGAAGCTGGATCAGATTTTGCAAGCGATGTATTTTAAAATCACGGAAAAGACAGTTCGCAAAAGCCTCCACAAACTCAAAGCAAGAATCATTAAACATGAAGAGATTACCCAACCAAAAACATCAATCACACAAGATAGGTGGGAGATTCACTCTCTCCACGGAACCACTGGCGTCACACCGAATGGGGCTGCAATCCTTCTTCCTCGGAGTCGCAACGAAGGAAGCCACACCGACGTCGCACCGAAGAGGGGAGGAAGGAAGCAAGGGGGCCTGGAATTCCTCCTCTCACTCCTTGGTCCACTCAAATTCCCCCCCCCCCCCCCCCGAGTGTTTTGAAGAAGGGGGGGCACTTCTCCCCAACCCGGGAGAGGAACCTGCTTAACCATGCCAACTTCCCTGTCAGTCGTTGTACCTCCTTTGTATTTCGCGGCGATCCCAGCTCCACGATAGCCTTGACCTTATCAGGATTTGGTTCGACCCCTGCGGGGGTGAGGAGGTGCCCCAAGAACTTCCCCCTGCTGGCCCCGAAGACACACTTCAGGGGGTTCAGCCGCATCTTGTACTTGTGTAGGGTGGCGAAGGTCTCCTCTAGGTCCTGGAAGTGAGAGTCCACATCCTAACTCTTTATCATAAGATCATCTACGTACACCTTCAGGTTCCTCCCCTTATGTTTCGGAAGACCCTATCCATCATCTTTTGATAGGTCGCCCCTGCGTTCTTCAGCCCAAAGGGCATCATTTTATAGTAGTAGCACCCATCTCCCGTGATGAACGAGACATTCTTGACGTCCGGGGGGTGCATCCTGATTTGATGATAACCTGAAAATGCATCTAGAAAACTCATTACAGAAAAACCGACGGCTGAGTCTGAAAGTGAGGTGTTAGATCTGAAATACTCTAGAGGGGGGGTGAATAGAGTATTATTAAATTCTTTACAGCTTTTGTTGTAAATAAAGACTGCAAAATAAAATTAATAACACATAAACACAGCAATCCTAAAAGGGCACAAACACAACAAGAACAAAAAGAAAGGGCAACCAGACAACACAAGAAATTATAGTGGTTCCCCAACCTGGGTACATCCACTCTTCTACCACCCTGATAGGAATCCAGTCAGATTTTTTGATCAGGTGTCTGACATCAATGAGCTTTTGATCAGGTGCTTAAAAACCAAACCTCAAGTCTTTTGGTCAGGTGACTTACAACCAGGAATAACTTTTGAAGAGAGTTATAACCCTTTATACAGTGGGGGGATGAGAGATAATATTGTCTTCCCTTTCTCAATATACAACTGAGAAGACTTAAGTGGAAATGATACTAGCAAAGAGCCCCCCCTGAGATGTAGAATGGTTCTGATGTCGCGGCCCCTCTGCCATTACTTGATGATGACCCGGTTGCCAAGGCACAACGACACAAAGATCTTAGTTGTCGTGATGATGCTGAAGGAAGTCCGCGTTACAACCTCCGCCCGCGGCATGCCAAATCCATCGTGAAGAATTAATTACGTTATTTCATGCACTTTTATTTTATATTGATGAATATAAAAATATTCCTCAAGACCGGGCTCACATAGTATGATTGTTCTTCTGTGCAATCTGAGTGTCTGTCTGATTGTCTATATTGCTTGTCTATCTCTTCTGACTCTGTTACTGCTTAACCCTTTTCTTTCTGTGTATATCTTTGATTGGAGAACATTCAAAATTTTGAATGTTTGAGCAGTAATTATAGTCGGCCATGGAAAGAAGCGGCAATCAATAATTTCCCTAAATGTCCCATGGAAAAACGGCATGTAATAATCCAAAGTCAATGCGCGTTCCAACGGTAACATTCCTAGAAGATCTGTCATTAATAACTCTGGATTCATCGCCAAGAAACGGGACAGGAAACTGAAGAAAACCTAGTCTGGAATCGTCGAACGAAGAACATAATTCATCGAGCTGAGTTTTGAGTTCGTCGAGCTGAGCTTGAGAGATTTCGTCGACCAGACAATCTTCTTTCGTCGAACAGACAATCTTCATTCGTCGAGCTGAGAATCAAATACTCTGAGTTCAGAATTCGTTGAGTAGAGTACAACATTCGTCGACCTGAGAAGTTGAGAACTTGAGGTCGAAGTTTGTCGAGCTCAGAATGTAATTCGTCGACCGAAGCTTGAAACTGGACTTAGAAAAATTCTGAAGTTGTCCTGACTTTAGCTTGATGTAGAAACTAAGTCTTCGTCGAACAAAGAACTAAGATCGTCGAGCTCAGAACTAAGAAATATCTCACGATCGTCGAGCGCAAAACTCCTTTCGTCGAGCTGAGTTCGACAAACGTCGAACTCATTTTACTTAGTCTTGAAATCCTCTAAGTCTGAAATCTCTGATGGTCTTGTTGATAGCTGGTCACTCTGAAGTTGAACCTAAGGACTTGACCTAGACTCTAGGACACAACTTGACCCTGGCTATACAAGATGGGTCACATCCTAAGTCAGTGAACCTAGCCTAAATCAACTAGGGATCCAACAAGACACTTTGTTTGGGGAGAGATCATCTGCCGCCATGGGCTTCCACAGGTCATTATCATGGACAACGAGCCCCAGTTCGTTAGCGCAGAGTTCACTAGTTTCTGCGAATAGCTTGGGATAGACCTCAGGTTCGCCTCGGTCCACCACCCCAGGAGAAACGAGCAGGTAGAGGCCACCAATAAAATCATTGTCAACCTCTTAAAGATGAAAGTAGAAAATCTGAAGGGGAGCTGGGTGGAGCAGCTTCCCGCTGTTCTCTGGGCCCTGAGGACCACCCGGAACACAGCAACAGGGGAGACTCCTTTCAAGCTCTCCCATGGGTGTGATGTAGTACTCCTAGTGGAGTTTGAAGTTCAAACGCCTCGAGTTGTCACAGTAGGGGAAGGCAGGGAAGAATGGCAAGCCGAGAATGAGGAAGAGATGCGGCTCTCCCTGGATTTAGTTGAGGAGCTACGTGACCTTTTCGCCATCCGACAGGAAGAGGTGAAGAGGAGGATGGCCAATTATTTTCTCAAGCACGTCAGAGTCAAACAGTTTGCAGAAGGTGACTTGGTGCTAAAGAAAGTGGATGCAGCGGGAAGGTCGGCAACCGTAGGGAAGCTCAACCCCAGCTATGAAGGCCCGTTCATTGTAAAGGAGGCATTGAGGTTAGGAGGGTATCGACTCCGAAATGTGGAGGGCGAGATCCTAAGTCTCACCTGGAACGGTGATGACTTGAAACATTTTTATCCTTGAGACATATAAGTGGTGTTTTGTTCTTAATGAAATCCCTTGATGTATCAATTCTGCTGTGGTAATTCGTATGATAGGATGTATTCATTTGATAGACCCCGAGAAGATCTCGATGTCAGGCTCTCACCTACTGGTAGGGCTGGAAGTCACTCGATGGTGTCAACCCCTGGACCCCGAGCAGATCCCGTTGTCACGCTCTAACTTAGCTGGCATGGCTGGAAGTCACTCGGTGTCACCCTTGGACCCCGAGCAGATCTTGCTGTCAGGCTCTCACCAAGCTGAAAGGGTTGGAAGTCACTCTTTGGTGTCAACCCCTAGACCCCGAGCAAATCCAGCTATCAGGCTCTCACCTAGCTGACAGGGCTAGAAGTCACTCGATGGTGTCAACCATTAGACCCCGAGCAGATCCCGCTATCAGGCTCTCACCTAGCTGGCAGGGCTGGACGTCACTCGGTGTCAGGCTTGGACCCCGAGCAGATCCCGCGGTCAGGCTCTCACCTAGATGGCAGGGCTGGAATTCACTTGGTGTCAGCCTTGGACCGCAAGCAGATCCCGCTGTCAGGCTCTCACCTAGCTGACAGGGCTGGAAGTCACTCGATGGTGTCAACCCCTGGAACCCGTACCGATCCCGCTATCAGGTTCTCACCTAGCTACAGGGCTGAAAGTCACTCGATGGTGTCAACCCCTGGACCCCGAGTAGATACCTCTGTCAGGCTCTCACCTACCTGGCAGGGCTGGAAGTCACTCGGTGTCAGCCTTGGACCCCGAGCAGATCCCTCTATCATGCTCTCACCTAGCTGACAGGGCTGTAAGTCACTCGGTGTCAGCCTTGGACCTCGAGCAGATCCTGCTGTCAGGTTCTCACCTAGCTGACAGGGCTGGAAGTCACTCGATGGTGTCAACCTTGGACCCCGAGCAGATCCCGCTGTCAAGCACTCACCTAGCTGGCAGGGCTAGAAGTCACTCTATGTCATCCTTAGACCCCGTGCAGATCCCGCTGTTAGGCTCTCACCTAGCTGACAGGGATGGATGTCACTCGATGGTGTCAACCCTTGGACCCCGAGCAGATCCTGCTGTCAGGCTCTCACCTAGCTGACATGGCTGGAAGTCACTCGGGGTTAGCCTTGGACCCCGAGCAGATCCCGCTGTCAGGTTCTCACCTAGCTGACAGGGCTGGAAGTCACTCAGTGTCATCCTTAGACCTCGATCAGATCCCGCTGTCAGGCTCTCATCTAGCTAACAGGGCTGGATGTCACTTGATGATGTCAACCCTTGGACCCCGAGCAGATCCCGTTGTCAGGCTATCACCTAGCTGACAGGGCTGGAAGTCACTCGGTGTCAGCCTTAGACCCCGAGCAGATCCCGCTGTCAGACTCTCACCTAGCTGGCAGGGCTGGAAGTCACTCGGTGTCATCCTTAGACCACGAGCAGATCATGATGTCAGGCTCTCACTAGCTGACAGGGCTGACTGTCACTCTATGGTGTCAACCCCTGGACCCCGAGCAGATTCCACAGTCAGGCTCTCACCTAGCTGGCAGGGATGGAAGTCACTCGGTGTCAGCCTTGGACCCCGAGCAGATCCCGCTGTCAGGCTCTCACCTAGCTGGTAGGGCTGGAAGTCACTCAGTGTCAGCCTCGAACCCCGAGCAGATCCCGCTGTCAGGCTCTCACCTAACTGACAGGGCTGGAAGTCAATCGATGGTGTCAACACTTGGACCCCGAGCAGATCCCGCTGTCAGGCTCTAACCTAGCTGACAGGGTTGGATGTCACTTGGTGTCAGCCCCGGACCCCGAACAAATCCCGCTGTCAGGCTCTTAACTAGCTGACAGGGCTGGAAGTCACTCGTGGAAGTCCTACACTCTCCAGATAGTGTCTAACAAGCTTGGCTCTTCTTCTAAGATTAAGAGAGGAGAGCTCGGCATAGGCGAGTCTGGGCTCGCCAATTCAGCTTGGCCTCGGCAGAAGGGTAGCGAGTCAGGCCCTTGGACCTCGCTGAAGGGAGGAGGATCCCGCCAGGATGCCTCACTCCCACTTTGTTTTACTTGGGAAAATTTAGTGAATTTGGTCTTATATTGATAAGGTTATGGGTAGCTCGCGAGCGAGCTGGGGCGAGTCCTGAGAATTGGCGAACTCTCAAAATATCCTCTCAGGGGCGAGTACTAAAAACTGTCCTACTCGCAAAATCGATCTACGCGAGGTCACCAAAGGAAGGGCTCGCGGGCAAGCAGAACACAACAAAGATACACAGAAAAAAGATAGAAAAAAGGGACAAGGTTATAATCAAAAATGTATTCCATTGCACAGAAATGTTTACAGATGGAGCTCGCCTCGGCGAGATTACACACAAAAAAGAGAAATATACAATTAGCCCTTGCCCCCCCCCCCTCGCCAGATTGATGATCCTCCTCCCCTCCACCAGACAGGTCCTTGAAGCCCTTCCCGAACAACGCATAAAGACTGTCTTCCTTCACGCTGGGCGGCGTCGCTGGGAAGAGGCTCGGCATCAAGTCCCGGGCCGAGATATCCTCGCACCCCTCCACCAACACTCCAGTGTCCTTCATCATCTGGAGGTGCATTCGGCGGCCTGGATGGAGTTGATCCGCAGCCTCTCGGTGAGGTCGGCCTCGCCAAAGATCCTCGGCCTCTTGTAAGGGAGGGAAGGATCGGCGCCACCGGCCGGGAAAAAGATCTCAGCCTGGCGGCAGACCTCGCGGCTGAGGCTCGTGTTCTCCTTCGTCAGCTTCACGTTCGTCCCCTCCAATTCGGCAAGGTGGGCACACAGCTGACCAATCTCCTCTTCCTGTCCAGCGACGCGAGCTTGCAATTCTCCAGCGGCCTTGACATCGTGATATGGAAGTGTATTAGCAACAGAAAAAAGAAGAATCCAAGTAAAAAGGGAGGAGGGTAGGCGACATCCCGATGCTTACCAGTCCGCCGACAGCCTGGGTGAGAAGCTTCTCAGCAATGCCAAGCTGCCTCGCCAAGTCGACGACTTTATCCTTGGCGATGTCGAGAGCTTGCTCGGCCTTCTGGAGGAGGTTGATAAGATTGAAGCTGTGGCTAACCACCATGTGGTGGAGCCCCATAGCCCGCATATGGGCATGCAGACCCTCATGGCCCTGCTACCGTAGGGGGATGCCTTTATAGGTCTCGACGTCCTCGCGGCCATATAGGCTGAAGCCTGGTCCATATGCATGACTGGTGGCGGGCTCGCGGTCACCCTAGGGGGGGTGGAGGTTGGATATGGAGACTCGGTGGGCCAGCTCGTCCCACTGGACCATAGGCTCGCCTGCCGAGTCCTTCCACCTCCCCCCAAAGTCGAAGAGGGGTGTTATTTTGGGGCGGCGGGCTCGCGAGCCGCCTTCTTCGCCGCGGGCAGAGCAGAGGTTGCCGCGGGAGGAGCAGAGGTCTCGGCAACTTCCTCCCCCTTACTGGTGATCTCCTTGAGCGGGCTCTCCGGCGACCCGTCGGGAATGGTCTCGGGTGAACTTATGTATTTGGGGCTTTGTTGATGTTGTTGATGTTGTTTCACCCGCGGAGCCAGCACGACTCTCCTCATCTTTTCTGGGTAATTGTTGGCGACGGGGCGGGCTCGACCGCGCATCCTCAGGTCGCCTCTTGCTGGAGGAGGGTTTGGAGAAGGCCGCCTCGTCGCGGCAGGCCGCCGCCGCTGCCTTCTCCCGAGCGAGAGGGTCCGCATGCAACCCCGAGTCCGCAAACGGCGAGTTCACGGGGATTAGCCGCTCTCCTGCATGAAATAACTTGGAAATATTAGAGGATTTCCATGATAATGTGGCGAGCTCGGCAATGGGGAGAGAATAATACCTTCGCCGGGCAGAACGGGGCGGAGCGCGTCAAGGCCCCTTCGCAGGAAGGCGACCTCAAAGTCCTTGTGGAGGAAGAACTTGTGGAGGTCGGCAACATTGCCGGACACGGCCGGCGGGCAGTAGCCCTCTTCGGCCTTCTGTTGGGGGGAGAAAGGGATGTTGCCGCGATCGCCCTTGATGAACGCGATCTTCGTCATCCAATTGTGATGTTTGTTCGCGATCTCATGAACATTGATCAGCGAGCCCATGAAGTAGGCAACACCATCCGACGTCGCCTTGTAGGAAAAGAGTTTCCTGAACACTGTCAGGTTGAACTCTATCCTCTCCCTCCGGAGGTAGCACGCGAACGCCAGCATCATGGCGATGGCGTTTGAGTTCAGTTGCGCAGTACCGGTCGGCTCGACAAGGGAGCCGCCCTTTATTTACCCCAGCCTCGCATCCCCCGTCCCCCAGACTACCGCGCGTAGAGCAGCTCATGAATCCTCCCCGAATTCCTCTGCGCCACCGAGAGGCCGTCGTCAATCTCATCGAGAAGTCGGGAAGGAGACGTCATCTTGCCAGCCTGGCCGCTTCGCACCTCATCAGCGAGACGCGCGTAGTCGCATTGAAGCGCCTCGTTGACCTCCTGCACCTCGCGCAGGCCCCGCACGAGCTTCTTGAAGAGCTTGATCCCCCTCCTCGTCAACTCGTCATTCTCCACTTCAGGGCCCAGATAAGAGTACAGTGAGCTCGGGGAGGGGAGGGGAGAGTAATGGGCTGTCCGCGAAGACTCCTCGACCGCGGATTGGCTGGGGGGAACTGTGAAGACAAACATTAGCAATGAGAGGCATGCTGGAAATTCACATGACGAGAATCCAAGGACAAGTTTACCTGACGAACTCGGCACCTCCAAGAAGGTGCGGGGAGGGACGAACCGCAGGTCCTTCCCGTGGTCATGGCCATGTGTTCCCGACGAGAGGAGCTCGAATCCCGGAATGGGGATGGTCTCCACACCCGCCCCCGTGGTCACGGCAGCTCGCTGAGGGGAGGGGCGCGCACCGCCGAGTTCGGCTTCTGCAAGCTCACCCCCAAGGTCCCAAAGGGAGGGGACGGGTCCCGGGGATGGTTCTCCGGAGTTATGAATCGAGAGTCCCCAAGTGTGGTCTTGGCTCGCGGGGTGGGGTCCCGCGGCGGGGTGCCCTCCACACCATCCGACTGGCAGTCCGGGCTGTCGCCGAGGTCAACGATATTCTTCCCCTTTTTTAAAGAAGGCAAGTTGGAGGAGCCAGCAACGTGCTCCAAGGTAGTCCTCAGGTCGTCATAAATGGGCTCGGCCACCGGAGGAAACGACTTCACTCTTTTAGCGGAGTTGGGTTCGGTCACAGCACCCTGCGGGACGGTGGGTGGAACCACAGTGAGGGCGGCCACCCGAGCAGCTGAGGTCTGGCGAACCCGGGCGAGTCGCTCTTGAATCTCCTTTGGGATCGGAATCAAGGTAGGGCTAGAACACAAGTAATGACAAGAGTCAAGCGGGAATGCATGTGTACATATATATGTAGAGGTGGACCCCACCCGAAGATTCTCTCCGGTTCACCCCACACTCTCCGAACACTTGGGGTTGGATGTTTATTTTCGAGCTTTTCCAAGCTCAAAAAGAGCGGGGATTATGTACAACCCCGTATCCGGCGAGTGAGATCTCTAGGAAATAGACCTGCCGGTTCAGATCGTCCAAGCAGCAGGCGAGCTCAGTAGAGGAATCTGAAGGTAGTAAGCGAGCTCGGTAGGGAAAAGCCAAACCCGAGCTCGACATTCGTCACAACCCCGAGCTCGGCATTCGTCGAGCCAGTCCCGGGCTTCGTCGAGATGAGCTCGACTAATGAAGGCAAATCGAAGGGCGAACACAGTAGCCAGCTCGCACTCACCCTATAGAGCTCGGCAGACAGCAGGCGAGCATGATCTTCAGGGGTGGCCGAGCTCGCCCATGTCTATGAGTTACTTTTTACTATTTTTCCCCCGCTGGCCTGCCCATAGCCTTTCAAAACAGCGGAGTTACGCTGTTGGCAGGCCAACCTGGACTGCACATAGCCGTTCAGGACATCGGGAGTTGGCTATCTGCAGGCCGTCTTCAGAAATCTATAAATAGGACCCAAGGGGTACCTCACAACTTGGTTCTTCCATTGACGTCGAACGTTGGAGCAACGTTGCTAAAACCTTTTAGCCACGGTCTAGCCACGAGAAAACTCCGTGGCTAAAGTTAGCGTGGCAAAAACTTTTAAGCCACGGATTGGCCGTAACAAATAGTATTGGCCATGGGGAAAAATGGCCGTGGCAAATAAGCCAGCTATTAGCCACGGTATGAAGCCCTGACTAAAAGTGAACTCATTATTTTTTAAAAAAACTATTTGCCACAGTTACGAGCCGTGAAAAATACTAATTTATGTTTTTTTAAAAAAACACATTTAAAAAACAAATTAACTATGCAAAATAATGTAGAGTGGTTCAAGCAGTAATTACACAAACTTCAAGGGGAGATCCTGATAAATAACCCTATGATTATGAAATGTAAATTTACAAAGTAAACAAACTGGAGTCAATACTCTCCACACAACTGCAACATTAATCAAATTTACCAAGCAGATTCTTACAGTTATTCTCCATTCTGATTTTTATGTGGACCTTAATTAATCAAATTTATTAACTGCAACATAAAAAGCAATCATAAATCAATTATCTGTTATTTTTTTAATTGTGGATGTTGAAATTTGTGAAGTGGAAGTGGGTGATGGACAGGCCGCGCGGCCTGTGGCGGACAGCTTTGACGGACAGCTTTGGCGGACTGGGCGGACTGGGCGGACTGGGCGGACTGAGGGTTGCGGCCTGGTGGAAAGTCTGGTGGAAGCCGGCTGTGTTGAGCGGGTTGTTGCATGGAGTCCGCGGTTTGGTGCGGCCTGGTATCTGCGGATAGAGAGGCTTGCGGACTGGTGCTTTGCTCAGTGGTCGCGGGTGCAAGCTTGTGCTGAAAGGCGGGTTGGCTCTTGTCCGCGGGAAGCTTGCGGACTGATGTGTCCGCGGTATTGGCTGTTGCGGACTAAGCTTAGAGCTTGGCTGAGGCCTTGTCGAGCTCTGGTGGCACAGCAGGCGAGTTGCTGTGGACATCGTTGTGGCGGCCTGGTTTTGGAGTCCGGGATTAGATCGCTGTGGGCAGGAGTGCGAGGAGCTCGCGGACTGTGGCGGTCTGCGCTGTGGTGTTTTGGCGGACTGGAGTTTTGCGTCCGCCAAGCTCGCATTAGCCCATTATGGTTTTGGGCTTGGTCACACTTGGTGCCAAGTTCAGTGTGTCCGTCGTATCCGCCGAGTCCGCTGTGACCGGGCGGTCTGTGTTTAGCTGCCTTTGGTCGTGGACTTGTGGCGGATTGAGGTGTGTGTCTTGCGGACTGCCTCGGGTTGGTGCGGACAGCCATTGAAGGGGGTTTGCTGTCCTGAAGCGGTTGGAGCTTTGCGGGCTGATGCCTTGTCCGCTTAGCTTAGGCGGACTGGAGAGGGTTCGTCATTGGTTGTCTTGCTCCTGGCGGTTTTCCTTGGTGACCGGCTAAGTCCTCGCGGACTCAGCGGACGGTGGTTTGTATTCGCGCGGGCTGGGGCGGTGTCGCTATCTCTTGGGCGGTGACCACACTCCTCACCCAGCCTATAAATAGGACCCCCCTGGCACATCTACAGTAACTTGAGTGAACAGTAAGTTGGGGTGTGCGAAGTGTTGCGGTCTGTGTTTGCCAGTCCGCGCGGATTGTTTCAGGCTGACGGTTTGCTGTGTGCAGGTCGCGCGGATAACTTCAAGGAGCCAGGAGTTTGGCTGTGACTTCGGTCAGTGCTTGGAAGTGTGCGGTCTCTGCGGACTCAGTAGGAGGTCGCTCTGCGGCTTGTCAGTTCTGTCTCAACTTTGTCAGCTTCAATAACCTGTCCGCCGGCTTCAGGCGGGTAGGGGAGTTCCTCAGTTCGGGTTCAGCAGGAGGCGAATAACGGTCTGTCCGCGCGGCCTCGCGGCTTCGGCGGACTCTGTGGTATTCGGCGGATTGCAGCATAGCTTGGGCGAGCTCAGCGGTCTCGGCGGTCTCGGCGACCTCGCGGTCTCGGCGGACTCCGGTGCTGTCCGCCCGACTTGTTTTTGTGTTCTTTCTGTTTTCAGCTGTAATACTAGCGAAATCATGTCTCGCTATGTATGCCTCGAATTGTAAAGAAGTGAATGCATAAAAAGACCTTCTTGTGCTTCCATTGTTTTGTTGGGTGCAACCTCTAGTCCTTGGGCTTTCCGCAGGTTCAGCGTGCGAACTGGGTAGTTCCGAAGATATTAATTTGGCGTTTGGGCTATCTTGCTGACCACGTTGAGAAAATTTAACAGTGGAAAGTAAAAAAGACATAAAAATCAATGTATCCCCCTTTGTAAAAGTTCCAATGCCTTTTATTCCAACAGTTGGAGCCTCTTTCTAACCCGAGGATGGACTTTGAAGAGTTCTGCGCTGCCGCCATTAGCCTGTATCAGCTGGAAGCTCTCAAAGGGTGGGAACAAATGGCGGTGTTGACATTTGAATATTTCGAGCAGGAAGGCAACAAAGTCATCACTGTCGAAGAGCTGGCACAAGTAGGAATAATGCTAATACTTCCTCTATTTAAACCATAGTGATCTTCAAAACAAATTTCCAGTACTCTTACTCAAATGCAGGAAACGAACCTTGCCTCTTCTTCTTATTCCATTGTCCAAGAATGGATCCGACCTTCGGATGGTAAACTGAGCTTTGTTGGATACACTAAATTTTTGCATGGCGTCACAGTTCGATGCTCCAACGTTCCACGTCAATGGAACTTGCTGCTGCATTTGTTTATTTCTAATATTAGTATCCATAATATATCATATAGGAATGAACCTGCACTTTTGTAATTGAATTTAGATGCTTGTAAAAAAATATCAATGTGTAAACACACAATCATGTTCTTAGTTCTTTAGCGGGCACCCTCAATCCTTAGGTGAGAACAACAATATTCCGTGTCGAAGTAAAAACTGTTGTTCAAGTCAGATTAAAATCTTGGTTCTCAATAGCATATCTTTTATATTCAGATTCACTCAAACTGCTGCTATTCCGTGCACTAGCCTAGAATATTTTCAGTAGTATATAAGCAGCATGCAAGATGCATATATGAAGATAAAGCTTGAGAATGAATAAAATAACAGTGAAAATATCATTAAGAATATTGCTCGAAGATATTTTTCGGCATGGTTAAATAAATAAAATCACGGACAAATAACCTTATATCTTGTGTTTATTCGGAAAAGCAAAGCTGATAAAAATATACTCTTCATCAAGACATTTCTCAAGTCCTTGTACGATCGAACTGAGCTTACATGTATCTGACAAGGGATACAAAATAATAATCTTAATATTTCCAAGTCAAAAGATAATAATCTTCAAGGAAATAATGAAAAATGAAATGCTTTCAGCATTTGCCAAACACAAACTCATTAGGTAAAATAAACTGTTTCAAACTATCCCCACTATAGTGGGATAAGGGCTTGAGTGTTGTTGTTGAACTATTTCAAACTATCATTAGCAAGAAAAACTTATCATAAAAGAAACTAAATGTCAATTTAATGTTAGGAAAGAAGTAATCACTTCAAAAAAGCATCAAGTGCATACCACTCTTTTCTTTGCTTCAATATGAGCTGCCTGCTTTTCTTTCTCAAGCTGAGCCTCAACCTCCTCAAGTATTTTCTTTCTACCTTCTGCAATCCGTTGCTCTACTTCCCGCTTCACCATCTCAGAGTTCAAAGCTTCTTCAATCTTTTTCCTGATAGCTTCTTAAACTCTTCTAGCAGTTTCTTCTTCGAGTAGCTTTAATTCTGCTTCCCTTTGGCGCCTATTAACAAAAAAGTTTTAAAAGTGATGTGTCCCTTCAGTGAAGCAACATAGAAATCGATACTTAGAATGTAGATTTTGAGACCTCAAAGTTCGCTAAAATTTAACAAGAAGCATCACATTCTTCATTATGTTGACCAACCTAGACCACTTCCTTTCCCTACGTACTGATATTAGTGGAAGCTTATGTTTTTAAGGCATGCCTCAAAGAATCCAGATCCAAACAAATGAGACAAGTAGATGGAGAGCAGTAGATAAACCAGGCATCGTAGGGGTCATCAAATATAAAAAGTAGAACTATGGCAGTAGTAGCTTCATTCAAAAATTCCCGTGGAAAACAATGTCAAAGTAGCTTTGTACCAGATTTATAACTAATCAAGTAATCAATTCTCACATGAATGATAGTTTTGGCTTTAACATATTTCCATGTCTATTTAAAACTTTCAACATAAGAAATGGTTAAAGCCAAGTAATCGAGTTTCATTCAGACAAAATGCTCTATATTGCTTCCGGTATATGTGTAGGTAATAAAGTACTCAAGGTAAGCCCAGATGTACCTTCCAGGTGCTTGAATGAACTACACATACAACAATAACCAACCATAGATATACTGAAGTTCCCACAGCAGCAGATGCTTCATATATGATAACAACTACACTTGTGTAGTTGTGATCACTTGGACAATCAGCACTACTTAAGTAAAGGTCCGGAAATATTCCTAGCTAAACATCTTTCAAGTAGTTTCTTGAAAAATGAAGGATCACACAATCTGGTGTTTATCATTAAGAATATTGCTCGAAGATATTTTTCGGCATGGTTAAATAAATAAAATCACGGACAAATAACCTTATATCTGGCGTTTATTCGGAAATGCAAACCTGATAAAAATATTCTCTTCATTAAGACATTTCTTGTTGAAATTTGTGAAGTGGAAGTGGGTGACGGGACAGGCCGCGCGGCCTGTGGCGGACAGCTTTGGCGGACTGGGCGGACTGGGCGGACTGAGGTTTGCGGCCTGGTGAAAAGTCTGGTGGAAGCCGGCTGTGTTCTGAGCGGGTTGTTGCATGGAGTCCGCGGTTTGGTGCGGCCTGGTATCTGCGGATAGAGAGGCTTGCGGACTGGTGCTTTGCTCAGTGGTCGCGGGTGCAAGCTTGCGCTGTAGGCGGGTTGGCTCGAGTTCGCGGGAAGCCTTGCGGACTGATGTGTCCGCGGTTTTGGCTGTTGCGGACTGGGCTTTGAGCTTGGCTGAGGCCTTGTCGAGCTCAGGTGATTACAGCAGGTCTTGCTGTGGAGACCGGTTGGCGGACTGGTGTTTGGAGTCCGGGAGGAAGCTGCTGTGTTGGACAAGTGCGAGGAGCTTGCGGACTGGTTGCGGTCTGTGCTAGGGTGTTTGGCGGACGGGACTTTGTGTCCGCCATGCTCGCACTGGCCCTTGATGGTTTTGGACTTGGTCACACATTGTGCCAAGTTCATGGTGTCCGCCGTATCCGCGAAGTCCGCTGTAACCGGGCGGACTGTTGCTGTCTGCCTTTGGTCGTGGACTTGTGGCGGATTGAGGTGTGAGTCTTGCGGACTGCCTCGGGTTGGTGCGGACTGCCATTGAAGAGGGTGCTGTCCTGCAGTGGTTGGAGCTTTGCGGGCTGGTGCCTTGTCCGCTTAGCTTGGGCGGACTGGAGAGGGTTCGTCAACGGTTGCCGTGCTCCTGGCAGTTTCCTTGGTATCCGGCTAAGTCCATGCGGACTCAGCGGACGGTGGTTGTGTTCGCGCGGACTAAGGGTGGTGTCGCTATCTCTTGGGCGGTGACCACACTCCTCACCTTGCCTATAAATAGGACCCCCCTGGCACATCTACAGTAACCTAAGTAACGTGAGTGAACAGTAAATTGGGTTGGGCGAGTGCTGCGGTCTGTGTTTTCCAGTCCGCGCGGATTGTTTCAGGCTGACGGTTTGCTGTGTGCAGGTCGCGCGGATAACTTCAAGGAGCCAGGAGCTTGGCTTTGACTTCGGTCAGTGCTTGGAAGTGTGTGGTCTCTGCGGACTCAGCAGGAGGTCGCTCTGCGGCTTGTCAGTTCTGTTTCAACTTTCCCAGCTTCAATAACCTGTCCGCCGGTTTCAGGCGGGTAGGGGAGTTCCTCAGTTCGGGTTCAGCAGGAGGCGAATAACGGTCTGTCCGTGCGGCCTCGCGGTCTCGGCGGACTCCGTGGTATTCGGTGGATTGCAGTATAGCTTGGGCGAGCTCAGCGGTCTCGGCGGTCTCGGCGACCTCGCGGTCTCGGCGGACTGGAGTGTTGTCCGCCCGGCTTGTTTTTTGGTTCTTTCTGTTTACAGCTGTAATACTAGCGAAATCATGTCTCGCTATGTATGCCTCGGATTGTAAAGAAGTGAATGCATAATAAGACCTTCTTGTGCTTCCATTGTTTTGTTGGGTGCAACCTCTAGTCCTTGGGTTTTCCGCAGGTTCAGCGTGCGAACTGGGTAGTTCCGAAGATATTAATTTGGTGTTTGGGCTATCTTGCTGACCACGTTGAGAAAATTTAACATTTCTCAAGTCCTTGTACGATCAAACTGAGCTTACAGGTATCTAACAAGGGATCCAAAATAATAATCTTAATATTTCCAAGTCAAAAGATAATCATCGTCAAGGAAATAATGAAAAATAGAAATGCTTTCAGCATTTGCCAAACACAAACCCATTAGGTAAAATAAATTATGATGGCATGTACATCTAAATTGAAGTATAAGTAGACAAACAAACACATGAATTGTATTATAGATTGAACAACATCAAAGACACTAAAACCTAGCCTAGCAGTTACATATAAAATTTCATGTACAAGAGCGTCTATTAGCAACATCCATCCTAGGTTAGAAAAGGTTTTACTCTATGGAACAACAAACTATTTATTAGATTGGTTTGCATTGAACTACAAGATCATACTACAAAGAGTTCATGTGCTAATAACTTCACATACCATATATAACACTTCTACCAAAATTTCATAGCAAAAATATCTACCCAAGTACATATTCAATAATGACTACTTCCAAGTTCAATATCGTCGGGAAAATTGTAACCTTAATCCTATTTAGTAAGTTTAACTGATCAATTACTGGACAACAAGAAATCAAATGCAAAGATATATAGCGCAGATAAATTCACTATCTTCAAAACTCATATAGCATAACAAAAAAACTAAGCACGAGAAACAAATTGAATATTAAGCATAATAAAAAAGATTCAACAACACCTAACCAAGATTAAATACTAAGCACGAGAAACAAATTCAGTAGATGTGCATCGAGGATGAAACTTACAGCCCAAGTAAAAAGTAAAGTAACATCAGCAGCAGACTTCCCTAAATTGTTGAGCTGAGAATTTAATTTTAATTTGTTGGGAGAATGATCAACTTATCAAAATGATAGGATACATGGAAACAAAAGAAACTACCGTGAATGTAAATACTGCAACAGGAAGGCTACTTTCGTTATAATTATGGGGAATAAATGTTGAAATCCGTCGGGATGTAATTATTAACTCTGGATCAGGTTCTCCTGTGTCCAAAAGGAGTGTTAGAAATAAGTCTAGTTAATTAGGAGACTTATGGATGAAAGAAATAACATATAGATATGATGATTACTTACCATCATATACAGTCCAAGACCTTGGGTACAGAGCATGATAGGTGAATTTTTCTCCAGAGAAGCACCAGTCCCATGATCCAATCCTGGAGGTTGGACATCTATTGCAAGATATATGGCTTTAGATACACGACATATAATGGGTTTAAGATTAACTCCTTGAATGTGCAGCGACAGATTGAGAGAGTTGCAACTTTTCAATCATAGTTTGTCCTCGAGTATTTTTCTTCTCCATGCCTGCAAGAAGATCATAGAACAAACTATATTAATCCATCAAATGTAATTTGAAATGACCAAATATAGTAATTTGTCAAGCTAAAAATTATGATTCCAAATACCTGCATTATTAAGTGAATGTGATGTTTCAATGGGTTGGGAGATTGGTGTAGCATGAGCAGTAGCTTGGGAAACTGAATGTAGAGTGGTGCTGGGTTGGGATATTGGTGAAGGATTTATATTAGGTTGGGACATTGAATGTGCGGCGACGGATTGAGAGAGTTGCAACTTTTCAATCATAGTTTGTCAACGAGTATTTTTCTTCCCCATAACTGCAAGAAGATCGTAGAACAAACTATATTAATCCATCAAATGTAATTTGAAAAGACCAAATATAGTAATTTATCAAGCTAAAAATTATGAAAACATACAATATTAATACTTTGAAACAGCTCAACTAGCTATAAGAAAATTATAAAACATACTATATTATTCTATCAAAATCAACATGAAATTGCTCACCTGTCCCCCACGTTGGGATGCCTTGTGCAGGGCCTCGACCTCTCTTTTTATTAATACTTTCACGATTGTTTGAAAGATCTGCATTAAAAAATGTCAATAACTTATATATGTTGTTATAGTGCACAAGAAAAAAAATTATGATTCCAAATACCTGCATTGTTAAGTGAATGTGATGTGTCAATGGGTTGGGAGATTGGTGTAGCATGTGCAGTAGCTTGGGAAAATGAATGTAGAGTGGTGATGTGTTGGGATATTGGTGAGATTTATATTAGGTTGGGAGATTGAATGTGCGGCCACAGATTGAGAGAGTTGCAAATTTTCAATAATAGTTTGTCTCGAGTATTTTTCTTCCCCATGCCTGCAATAAGATCATAGAACAAACTATATTAATTCAAAACACATCACAACTATATTATAAATCAAACTATATTAATTTAAAATGACAAAAAATAGCAATTTGGCAAGCTAAAAATTATGATAACATACAATATTACTCTTCATTTGTTATTTCATCGTCAACATATAAAAGAATATCATCAACAACATCACCATCAATTCATTCCCTAACCCAATTAGTATCATCATCATGTACACATATTGTTTCATCCAAATGTTGTTGATTGAGTGGTTCAACTTGAGGTTCAACATCAAATGAATTCCGAGCTGTCAACTTCATAACGACTTCCCAATCTGGATCTAGAGTATCTTTGACGTAACAAACCTGCTCGTCTTGAGTGGCTAATATAAAAGGCTCATCTATCATTTTATTTTGTCTATACAACAAATGATTGAGGTTCACAAAAGTGAAACTAAATTCATCCAGTTTTTTTTACAACTTGAGGGTCAACCCAATCACACTTAAATAGGATGAATTTAAAATCATGACCATAGTGAACCTCAAAAATGTCCCTTAACCTTCCATAGTAAGTGACACCCCCTACACGTGGGTTCTTATCTTTGGAGCTAGCATAACTAGTTGTACTTACTTTGAGCAGCACACCACTATTTTGGGTAGTTCTTTTTTGATCATTGTACTTTGTGCGATAACGAAATCGATTAATAAAATATCCATCATATCTCCATGGCCAATTATCTGGACCTTCAATGAGATGTTTAACTTCTTTGGATAGATTGTTATCAATAGATCTAACCCGTAGAGATAGTCGAACCATGGATGAAATTAATGTAATGATTCATTAAAAATTTGATCTTCATTACTATATTGAAGAACTTACATAATGTTTAAACCATAAATGAAAGGATTAATTATGAGCTCTATCAATTTGATGTTCGGTCATACGAGGGATTGTATTTTTGAGTTCTTCGATGTGTTTCCTATATAAGAACACATTTTAATATTGTAAAAAAGAAACACCAAATTAAATTGATGGGAAAAAAATATGACAACTCACGTTAGAAAAGGTGTGATTGCATCTGTGTTGAAAAGAACATGATGATACATTTGTATCCAAGAAACCTCATCAAGTTGTATCTTTTTCCCCTTTTTAAATGGACGACCAATGTCATGTCCTCCATCATAATTTCTATTTTGCCGATTATATTTTGTTTCAATGCCAACAAGATATCGTTCGCAAAATTCATGCATTCCTCCATTAGATATCCTTTCGCAATAGAACCTTCAGGATGAGCATGATTACAGACATATCTCGTCAAGGTAAGAAGATATCTAATTTCAGTATATATAATAAGTTAATACAAACAATATTATATAAATAAATATATAAACTCAAATATATGAAATGTTAATTACCTTTCAATAGGATACATCCATCAAAATTGCACCGAACCACCAACGGAGGCCCCTTCAGCTAAATGTATTGTTAGATGCTCCATAATATCAAAAAAGAAGGTGGAAATATCTTTTCAAGATGACATAGTGTTAGAACTATGCGTTCTTGCATAATATTCAAGTCCACATGCTTAATAGCCTTTGAGCACAATTGTCTATAGAAATTAGATAACTCGATAAAAACTTTCACAACATCTGGTGGCAATACTTTCGTTATGGATATTGGAAGGAATTGTTGCATAAGAATGTGCATATCATGACTCTTAAGACCCCAAATATTTCTCTCTTTCAAATGTACACATCGAGAAATATTAGATGCATAACCATCTAGCACTTTGATATTTTTTAACACTTGTAGGAAAACATTTTGATGAACTTTGTTCATTGAAAAACGAGCTAGAGATAAGAAGGCCTTACCGGATGCAAGTTGTTGTGGGTGCAATTTTGTTCGAATACCCATTTCTTTTAAATCTCGTCTTGCTTTTAAGCAATCTTTTGTTTTTCCTATAACACCCAATATTGTATAAAGCAAATTTTCACCCATATTCTTCTCTTGGTGCATTACATCAATGAAATGATGTGTTTGAAAATACTCCCAATATGGCAATTCAGAGAAGATGCTTTTTTTCTTCCAACCATGTTTTTGACCAACATTCTTAACCCTATAATTATCTTCTCTCTTCTTCTTTTTAAGATCATCCTTCTTGCATTCAGTAAGTACATCATTCAGTTGTGTTGTGATAGTACTTCCCTTTAACATTAGAGGTTTAGCTTCAAGTTCATGACATCCATTAAAAGCTGCCTTATCTCTTCGAAACCTGTGCCCACTGGGTGACCATCGATGATGCCCAAAATAGCAAAATTTTCTACAATTTCTTAGCCATTGTGATTTAGTTTGCAAATTACAATTTGCACAAGCATACTGGCCTTTTGTACTCCGTCCTGATAATTTTGCATATGTCGGGTTGTCATTAATTGTCCAAAACAATGCGACACATAGAGTGAACATCTGATTTTTTGATGCATCATATGTAGCCACACCATCATTCCATAATTCTTTTAACTCTTCAATCAATGGTTGAAGGTAAACATCAATTTTATTACTAGGCCCCTTCGGTCCATCAATTAGTACAGTAAGAAAGAGAAAAGATTGCGTCATGCACATCCATGACGGCAAATTATAAGGAATTAAAACAACTGGCCATGTGTTATGAGCAATGGACATGGTTCTATATGAATTAAACCCATCAGAGGCCAAACCAAGTCAACTATTACGACACTCTGCAGCAAATTGAGGATAATCTTTATCAAACTTGTTCCAAGTTGGAGAGTCAGCTGGGTGCCTCATAGTATCATCTTTAGTACGTTCCTAAGCATGCCATTGCATATAACTTGCAGTATTTTTGACATGAATAACCTTTTCAATCTAGGTGTCAAAGGAAAATATCTTACTTGTTTTGCTGGAATTTTTGAAATTGTATTTTGCATGTTATTTCCATTGTCATTGAGTTATTTGTATCATGACTCGCCGTAAATCTCACAATTTTCAATTGTAATATCATTTCCTTTAAAAATCATGCAATTATTGGGGCATGCATCCCAAGTCTCGTAAGAAAATCCCAAATCTTTTTTAATCTTTTGAGATTCATAATAAGACTTAGGTATTTTTATGTTCGGAAAAGCATCAATAAGGAACTCTAATAGCCATGTGAACGAGATATCTGTCCATCCATGCATGACTTTACACTATAGTAATCTAACTATGGAAGACAATGATGTCTACTTGACACAATTAAGGTACAATGGACACTCTACGTCTTCAACAAGTTTTATAAAGTTGGCATCTTCTTCGCTACAACCATCTATTCTTGGACTGCTTAATGATGATGGATTCTCATACAAACTGCCACCAATAGGTGGAATTCCAATTGCTTCATGAATCATCTCCATCATATCATCTCTAAAATCAGAACGTTGTTCATCCCCACTGCAAGATATAGAAGAATATGACTCCCAGTGAAGGGTCCATATCTTGTACTTGGATAAAAATCCATTTATAATTATATGTTCACGAGCAATGACCCTCTCCATCAAATAAGTATTATAACATTTTTTGCAAGGGCAATATATCTGAGTCTCAAAACTATATGTTTTATTTTGATATGCATAATCTAGAAACTTGTCAACACCATGGATGTATTTAGATGAAGCTCTAGTTTGCAAATCAATCCAACTTTTATCCATATTTAGTGCCAAAGAAATCTACATAAATTAAAAAAAATTAGGGTTATACAAATAGAGGTCAGACAATGAAAATATATTATTTTGAGTTTAGATAATGTTTGACAAGCAAAAACAAAGCTCAATAAATTTCAGAGAAAATTTAGGGTTATAACAACTGGAATAACCTTTTCTTTAGCAGGAATAGGGAATACGAAAGTTATTACGCGTTGAAACCTAACCCTGAAGAAGACTGGCGAAGACGATACCTGAAGAAACTAAATCTGAAGAATACGATACCTGAAGAAACTAAACCTAACCCTGAAGAAGACGATACAGAAAAAAAGGTCGATACTCAAAAAAACGAAAAAGGAAGAAGACGATACACAGGAAAAGGTAGAAGAGGGAGGGATCGGGCACTTACCAAAAATGGAGCTTTAAGCGTTAAAACCTAACACGTAGAATATCTACAAAAAAACTGGCAGATAATGAGGAAGAGGAAGAGGAAGTTGAGGAAGAGGAATGGGGCTCGGGATACGACGCTTACCAGGTGAGGAAATGTAGATTGCGAGCAGAGGGAGAAGGCAGAGGCGGAAGAAATCGCGAAATTGCCCAGATCAGGAGAAAATCCATGCGGGAGGATAAGAATGAGGCATTAGGTTTTTTATGTTTATATAAAACCATTGGTTTTGCCCCGTAAAATCAATACCCGGAAAATTTGTGCGTGCCGAACAAAAGAATTGGCTTTCTGGAAGCCAATACCAATTCGCGCGCCGAACGGGACCAACTATTAAAACTAAAATTGCTAAAATATTTATTTAAGTAGCATTTGTAAACTCTGTCCAAGGGATAAGCGGTCGTGCGTGGCCGCGAGCAGAGGTTGTAGCGATGTTTGCGGTTGCGGCGACCTTCCTTAAAATTGTGCGGGATGGCTCCATATTCATCAATAAATATGAAATTAATCATTAAACAGAAACGATTAAACAATAACATTAAACATAAATTTGAAATCTCCATTAGATATGGCCATCCTCGAGCTTATACGGCCGCACGTGGCCGTGCACGGAGGTCTTAACGAACATGATAATAACGGTGGAACTCTTCATGAACACGATCCGGGTGGTGGGAATATTCAGGACCACGGTCGTAACAGCAAAGCAGTTGTAAACGTATATAGGTGGTAGCGGCGGAGATCTTCACTATCATGACTGCGGCGGCGAATGTCTTCAAATATGGGTGAGTCGGCACCATCACAAGGGAAGGAGAATGGTCGGCAAACTTGCAGTTGGGGGAATCTTCAGTTGGCCGACAGCTACAGATATGGACAAACTCGGCGAAGAGGGCCGATAAGGAGGAATTTTGAGCTCATGTGTTGGTTATTCGGTACCGGAAGTCGAAAGGGTTTCGGGACGGGAGGGAGGAAATGGATGACGGGACTGGAGGGAGGAAATGATGTCGAGATGGGAGGCAGAAAGAAATCAAAGAGGCGCGAGAGAGTAAGCGCGTGTTCGAGCGAGAAATGAAAACGTGTGACAAAACGTTAGGTCAATAATCTCTTTTTAAGCAATGAATATTACTTTTTATTGCAAATATATCTATATTAGCCAGACTATTTATAACCATGGCTATAAAATATCTATTAACCACAGTTTTCTCAATCATGGCTAATATCAGTGAATTAGCCATGATTTTTAGTCCCTGGCCAAAAACAAGTGTAGCCAATACTCATTTTTCTAGTAGTGTTACCAGCTCTAGTGTTCCCTTTGAAGCCTATCCCTTTCTTATCCTTTTGGGAGGAGAAGGAATCTATCAAAGGCAACACAGTATATGGCTCTAAAAACTTAGCGACTAGCTCCTTCTCCTTTTGGAGTTTACTTTTTAAATTCCTGATAGGATCATTCTAATATTTATGGTGCCCATCTGAATAACAATAATGTTCTTCAGTTGGCTAACTTCGCTAATTTTTCACTCTAGCAAAGTTGCTGTTCAGAATGAAGGAAGCGGCAAGATTCAGAGATTCAATCTTCTCAACCTGCTGTTTGGTCAGCAACTTACTCCTTTTGAATGCTTCCAGAATTTCACCATATCTTTCAATGATTTGATTTCTTTCTTCCTTAGATTCAGAGCCATCTTCATCTCTTGATGAAGAAGCACTTGAATCTGAATCAGTCACATACTTGGACTTGGATGAAGAGTTGGATGAAGAGTGTACCTTATATGGTCCAGGTTGATCCTAGCAAGATTCCTCATGTGATCTTGCCATCAGCCCAATGTACGCTTCATCTTTCTCTTCTGATTCTGATGAGAAAGACTCAGTCCAGATTTTCTCCGTCTTAACAATGAAGATTTTCTCCTTCTTGCTTCTCTTGTGGTGATGATTCTTTTCACCAGCTTCTTTCTTATCAGGATAATCAGCCACAACATGACCTGGCTTGCTACAACAGAAACAAGTAACTTTTTTTAAAAAAATATTTACCAGGTTTTGGATCATACATGCCCTCTTCGGAGGGTTTCTTCTTATTTCTGTTGTAGTGCTCTGTGTGCTGGAAGGAAGAGGTAGGTTTGCTCCTCCACCCCTTCTTTTTCATCATCCTCATAAACTTCTTTGAGAAAGAAGCAAATTCCTCCTCAGACATATTACAGTATGATTCCTCTTGATCTTATTATTTTGACTCAGCTGGCCTTCTTAGGTGAGAAGGATTCTTCTCCTTGCTCCTCTTGCAGTTATCTGCCTTGAAGGCCATAGTAAGTTCTTTGGCCTGGTCTCTGCTAGTCTTCTCTTCCCCCTTCCTTGTTGTCAACTACATCTCATATGAAAGCAACTTTCCAAATAGTATGGATGGTGGTATCTGCCAGCATTGCCACTTCTCTAATGGCACATATCTTAGTGTCTCAGTCTCTAGTAAGAGACCTAAGAAACTTATCATTTAGCTCATAATTACTAAAGGCCCTGCCATTGGTCTTTAACTTATTAACTGTTCTGAAGAACCTTTCATAACAGCTAGTTATGGTCTCCTCCCTGAACTGTCTGAAAGCTTCATACTCTTGATTTAGCATTGAATTTCTATCATCTCTCACTTCCTCAGTGCCTTCCATATACACTATCAAGGTGTCCCACATTTCCTTTGAGGTCTTGCAGTACACCCGATTTTGAAAGGTGGAGTCATCTATGACATTAACTATGATGTTTTATGCCCTCTTATCCATTGTTGCTATGATGACTTCATCCTTAGTCATTTCAGTGTACTTCTTTAGCATTTGAAGATTTTCATCAAGGACAGATATCTTCATTGGGATGAAGGGTCCTTCTTGAATTGTGGTATAGATCCTAGGATTAGATGCTTCCATGAAAAATCTGACCATTTATTTCCATATGCCAAAATTCTCCTTCCTGCAGAGAGGAAGTTTCATGCATCCAAGCTCTTTATGATTCTCTCCTGAACCCATCTTAACCTTTTGACAGCCACCCTGGAGATCTCCTCAGACTGTTAAGTCTTTTCTTGAGTAACCTCCCTCTGATACCACTTGAAAGTCATTGATTACAAGGGTAGCTAATCACCTAGGGGGTGAATAGGTTATTGTAGACTTTTTAAGATTCATTAAAATCTTCTATGACTTAAGTCCTTCTATGTATACTTAATTTAGCTTTCAAGAACACAATACTCAGCACAACAAAACACAATACACAACACAACAGATTTTTATAGTGGTTCCCCAGTGTATGAGTACATCCACTGTCCCGCTCTGCCTTTCTAACAGTATGTTAGACAAGGCACTTCTCCAAACACTGGCTCCTTGGAGATTATAGCACGATCTACAAGGCACTTTTCCAATGATTTTGACAAGGCACTTCTCCAAACACTTTGGCAGGGCACTTCTCCACTGATTTTTAAAGAGTTGTTGATTTTACTCAAGAGAAGTTACTCTCTGAGTCAATTTCTTCCTGGGATAAGTAAATCTCAGCCCTATCTGCATCCCAACAATAAGAATGACAATCTTCGACTATCTGCGGCTTGTCCTGGAAATTCCTCAAGACCTTGATCCTATTCTTGCTGATAAAGGGGGAAGATTAAGAATGAAAATCTTCAATCAGATAACCTTTATTGGCAGGAAATGAATTGCTCTGCATCTCCTTCTATCCAGAGAAAACTATGTTCAGATATCTTTTTCTTCTTCAACAATCCAGAGAAAGATCTTCAGATTTGGCTTGGCTTGGATCGTGAATCAACTTCAGCTAGGGCTTGCCTAGACTGATTCATCTTCCTCAGAGAGATCCACTATTCTTGTTGTAGCAGATGTTGATTGCACCAGTGAACTCAGAAACCCTTCAGATTTATCAATTGAAGCCCTTGGTTCTATAATAATGGCGGATGAAGACGATGAACTCCCGCTTCTTGTTTTCGGAATTTTAATCAGAAAAACTTATTTGATATTGATCTCAGCTGTTATTTATAAATCCATCGATTTGTAGGATGACTGACACGTGTCCCAGTTTTAACGGTGGTTAAAACCTCAGCTTAATCAAATTGAGATTCACTGTAGACTGATGGTGACGTTAATGTCGATTTGCAACATTTAAATAACGAATAAAAAAATCACTGACTTGTTGCCTTTGCTGACGTTAGCATCATTTTGGACTCAGCAAAATCAAGCAATATCTCAGAAATCCTTAGTTCGACGAACTCAAAACTCAGTTCGACAAACCTAGAGCTCAGCTCAACGAAATCAAGCATCACTTCAAAAATCTTCAGTTCGACGAACTCAAAACTCAGTTCGATGAACTCAGGGCTCAGCTCGACGAAATCAAACATCATTCCAGAAATCTTCAGTTCGATGAACTTAAAACTCAGTTCGACGAACCCAGGGCTCAGCTCGATGAAATCAAGCATCATTCCAGAAATCCTCAGGTCGACGAACAGGTGAAAGCTAAGTTTGACGAAATCTGAACTCAGTTCGATGAAATCTGAACTCAGTTCGACAAAATCAAAGCTCAGCTCGACGAAAAATGAATAAGCTATACTTCAATGATTCTGGACTTAGAAATATTTCAGCTCTGCTAGGTATTGGGAGCGTTGAGTGTATATGCCTCACTCAACACTTTTTGCCTTGACCACATTCTTCTGCCCTTTCTACTTAAAAACATTGAGAGCATTGAGTGTATATGCATCACTCAAATCTTTTTGTCTTAGCCATATTCTTCAGCATTCTTCCTGATGGCGTTGAGAGCGTCAAGTGTATAAGCTTCACTCAACGCTTTTATACTTAGCCTGATTTTTTGCAATCTTGCATTCTTGCTAAAGTTTGGCGTTGACAGGCTCAACATGACGTTGAGTGATGAAACTTCACTCAACTCTTCCGAACTTAGTCGATTTTCTGGATTCCACTACTTTGGATTGACATGATATCCTTGACTCAAAGATTCTGGCCGTATGGCGTTGAGCTCGTTCAATTCCTGTGGACTTAGCCACATTTCTGTCTTTTCAATACTGTAAGCTTTGACTGCCAGCCTTCTCTCAACAGTATTAGCTGCATAGCTTTGAGTGAGCTTGTCTCACTCAACGCTTCTGGACTTGGGCATTTTTCTGAATTCCCAACATATCACTTTGAGTCCACTTGTCATTGTCTCTTGAACTATTGATGCTATAGATCACGACAGTGAACCGGTCGCACAAGTAATATAAAATGGGGGTTTTCCCAAGTATCGATCTCACAAGGAACACAGTTAGGTGGAGTTAATTTTGAGGAGGACTTGAGATTGAAGTCCTTAGGTCGGAGCTAACTAAGGGGGTTTTGATGGTTGCGGAAACAGAAAATAAAAGGCTATCAACTACTCCTATGCAACGCCGCTATGCGATGCTTCGCCAGGCGGGATGGAAGACTAGTCGGGCCGCTATGCACCGAATCGCTAGGCGGATGGACGAGAAGGCTAGCGGATGAGGTGGTTAGAATGACGGAATGAGGGTCGTAAGCACCTCTTTGCTACGCACGCTACTAGCAATTGCTAGTGCGGCAAGGGTGGATGGTGGTGGATGGATATATGGCGCACCTCAAGCAAATAACGAGAACACACAAAATCACATAGACATGATTGTATAAAATCATTTTACAAATAAGCATTCATCATCTATAAATAAGGTTTACAACAACACATAAACAACAATAAAGGAAGAACAAGTCAAGAGATCGACCGAATCTGAAGTCTTGCTGAGGATTCATGGTTGGAGTCGTCGGGTTGTCAATCCGCGTCCAAGCTCGGTCCTCAACTACGTCCGGGATAGAGAAGGGCTGTCACCACCTTCCAATGGCCCGTCTTCTTCGTCTCACGACAGCGGACGAAAGTTGAAAGCTTCCCTTTGCTTGATGGCTATGGCGTTGAAACTTGAAATGAATCCAAGAGATGATGGAGGAGGCCGAGAGGAAGCTCCGGGTTGGATTTGGCGGTGAAAGCTTGCCCGGAGCACCTCCCTATGGTGGAAGATGAAGGGGAACGATGGAGAAAGCAGAAAACGGCGGAGGAAATGGGCGATCTGCAGATCCTTTTGATTAGGGCGAGACCTGCACTATTTATACAAAAGAAGAAATGAACAATGCGCATGATCACAGGCGCACGACCAATGGTCGTGCGCGCTATGTCCTATGCTCGTGCGCACTGGCTGGGAATATCAGGAAGAAGAACTGGGATAATGCGCACGAGTAGTGGCGCACGACCAGTGGTGGTGCGCACTAAGTCCAATGATCGTGCAATTACCCAGACAGGACTCCAGAAATGAGGAATCAATGCACACGATCAGTGGCGCACGACCTGTGGTCGTGCGCAAAATGTCCAGTGGTCCTGCGCTTACCCCAGGCTGATTCTGGAAAACGTAGAGTAGTGCGCACGATCAGTGGCGCACGACCAGTGGTCGTGCGCATTAGATCCCATGATGGTGCGCAGTATTCCTGTTTCACCACCATCCCGGAACACGCACACGACCCCTGTACCGAAAGGAAAAACCAACCACTAATCTGTGCAGACATTCCAGACAATCACAAAAGGGAGTACAAACTATAAAAACAACAAAATACACAACCGTGGGCTTAAATGTGCACTTCCTATGGAAATAAAGATTAGATGAAATAGGAACGATAAAGAACTAAAAGTGAAGTGCAACCGTGTGCAAACTAGCCCAGATGAGTCTGAAAATAGGTATAAAACATGGACTCATCACACCCCCAGACTTAACTGTTTGCGCGTCCCGAGCAAACAAAATCTAAGCAGATAGGGAAAAATACTAGTTAACAAAGAAATTGCGATACGAAGTACCATGCGAAGTCGCATGCTCGCGTGCGTAAAAATATAATGGAAGAAATTTCTAAGTATACAAAATAGTTTATACTTTTCACAATGCGTATCAAAATTCTATTATTACTCAAAAATGGAATCACGGTGAATCATTCGGTCACGCGTAGGGAGAAAGTAGACTAATCGCTAGGCGAGCATTGCCGAAGATCGGGGCTCCGGATAACCTCCAAAGGAATCCACCAATGTCGGTGACCATATGCTTGCCCTTTCGCATTCTCTCCACGACACTGGTTTGGTTCACACACGAATCAGTAGGACTTTAGGTGAAGAGATGAGGCTTGGGTTTCGGTGAGGTAAACAAGGATAAACAAGAAGGCTATGCACCTAACCCAAAGGAGCTAGTATGAAGGGAATCCATCAGCTAACCAAAATATATGCGGGTACACCACAACCCCAAACTTAACTTTTAACATATGGGTGTGTGCACCGCCTACTCCAAAAAATAATCACAACTCAAATAAGATTTTCAATTTTACTTTTACTTTTCACTTCTTTTTTTTTCTTTACAAATAATTTTCTCTTTTTTTTTCTTCTTTATTTTATTTACACAATTCAGCAGATATAAACTTGGGAGCACTTCCACATTTTCTCAAGTAATAACACCACATCACATCCCAACATGAAAATATAAAACACTAAACTCGACTTGGGTGTGCGACTAGGATAGGCTATGGGGCTTTGGTGAATGAAGGTGGAGCTGAATCAAAAGAAGGGTAGACACAACGGGGCTAGCGAGGACAAGACGTTAGGAACGGTACAAAGCTCAACCAGGCCAAAATGATGGCCTACATCACGCTCATGCATGACTAACCTATACCCATGCTTCAAGAATAGCTAGGGGCAAGTTCTTAGCCAACGAGAAAGACTATCCATCCTCCCTACTCGAGCAATATGAACCTAATGGCTGTCTACACACATCCCTAAGCTACCGTCGGATTCACACCGGATTCACCAACTTTTGAGTAGAATAAAAAGTATTTACGCAATTAGAAAATTATAAAACTAAAAGCATATAGAAAAATTAAATCTACTCCAATTTCTACACGAGACGAGAGCAGTTGACTAGGAACACAACACGACCAACATTTTACTCCGTCTCACAATCCTAAGCCAACACCATAATTTTCCCAAATCTAACGAAGAAATGAGTTTAACTCGCAGCACGCAAAAAGCAAAGCACGCGCTCATGTGGGTGCAATGGTGTATGATGCAATGAACTAATCAAAATAAAACTATAAAGGCTTCTAGTATGCACATGAGATGTGCACGTGCAAAAGGTAACAAAACTAGCTCTCCCCCAGACTTAAACTAAGCAATATAGCAGATGATATAGAAATTAAATTCAGAAAGAGCTAAGGGAAGAGGTTACCCAATGCTCAGCTAGTGAGCATACCAGAAGACGCGTGGAAACTGAAGCAGGCCCGCCATACGAAGAATCAGAACCCTGCCAATGCAATTTTCCAAGAATACCTGCAGGGGTGAGCTCCGCAAAAATAAAACAAAATATACAAAAAGGAAATGCTAAAACTAAAAATAGATAATAAAAATAAAATGCAGAAAATGAAAGATAAGTACTGGGGTTATTGTCATCCCATCACGACTTATTAAATTCTAAACAGTTCTAGCTTATAAGCCTATGAAATAAAAAGTGCACAGGTAACTGTTCCAATATCCGTTTCGGTAACGGGTACCGATACAGTGATAGAGCAGTTACCCCTCTACCTAAATAGTAATACCTGCCCAACACAGGTAGAGGAAATAGGAAGTAAGAAGAGAAGGAGCGCTGGTCCTCACTCTTCTCACCACAAAACACATCCTTGCCTAGCAAGGTTTCGTCCACCACAAGTTTGTTGGGGGCGAAGGTGACGGCAGGGGCTTCCACTGTGAAGGAGGTAGGAACCTCCTCACACAAGAGGATGCACTCGTCGACAGCCTGAGCGCAAGACTCAACGTCAACCCAACTTACCCGTGGAGATTCAACTTGCACAGGCTCAGAAAAGGAAGGTGGGTCAAGAAATAAAAGAGACGAAGAACATAAAGAAATAATCGGGGGAGTGATCCCGATTTCACTCCCCAAAGGCTGAGGTAGAAAAATATCGCCAGTAATCTCGACAATGCTACAAGGCTCGGCTGGATCCATAGAGGCCTCCACCAAGACTTGGACTTCCTCCTTTGGTATCGAGGGAGAATCCTCGACACCAGGAAGGTTGTCCTCCTCCATGGGAGTGGAAACAACCCATGTATCACAAGACTCAACTTGTGTTGCATCGTCGAAAATGTCGCCAGAGACGACTGAAGTAGAATGCACAAAAGGGGGAAGAACTTCGCTTGAATAAAAGTCAAGCGTAGGTTCCTCACAAAGAATCGGCTCCACGCTTGGAGATGTATGCACATGAGAGATGGGCTCAGCCATGTCAAAGCCTAGATCAGCCACACATCTGGCGGTTGTGTTCACATCATTCCCTTCAACAAATGAAGGTGACAGGGATACATAACCAGAAGATGAAGGTGTGCCACCAAGGGTAGGAGTCGGGATGATCCGGATGTCCGGCTCATCATCCTCTTCCATAACACGGAGGTACTCGGCACAATCCTTCAGGACATGATCTATTCTATGACAATACAAACACTTTCTCCCATTACGCTGCGGTCCTTATGGGGCCGAAGAGGAATAAGAGAACGGTGTATGTGGCGAGGAAGATTGACCATAAGCTCGGGGCACAGTGTTTCAAAGGCTGTACGAATACATCATCTCATGCATTGTGCGCTGAGGCTTATGCTCAATATCTCTCGTAGGGCATTCATGACTAGCATGGGAAGGCTTCCCACACCAACGACATTGGGCATACGAATATCCCCACATGGTGTAGAAACAGCAGATTCAAAATAAATTGTGCAAATTACTAAAGCCAACAATAAATTACTACAATGGCCTAAAGAAACAAGAAAAATGCAGACAAAATAGAAATAGAACAAAACAAAAGCGATTTACAAATTAAAAGGAAAGCAATCTCACGTCTCCCTCTCCAAAAACTCACACGACTGTGTTCCCCGGCAACGGCGCCAAAAACTTGATGCTATAGATCACGGTAGTGAACCGGTCGCACAAGTAATATAAAATGGTGGTTTTCCCAAGTATCGATCTCACAAGGAACACAGTAAGGTGGAGTTAATTTTGAGGAGGACTTGAGATTGAAGTCCTTAGGTCGGAGATAACTAAGGGGGTTTTGATGGTTGCGGAAACAGAAAATAAAAGGCTATCAACTACTCCTATGCAACGCCGCTATGCGATGCTTCGCCAGGCGGGATGGAAGACTAGTCGGGCCGCTATGCACCGAATCGCTAGGCGGATGGACGAGAAGGCTAGCGGATGAGGTGGTTAGAATAGCGGAATGAGGGTCGTAAGCATCTCTTCGCTATGCACGCCACTAGCAATTGCTAGTGCGGCAAGGGTGGATGGTGGTGGATGGATATATGGCGCACCTCAAGCAAATAACGAGAACATACAAAATCACATAGACATGATTGTATAAAATAGTTTTACAAATAAGCATTCATCATCTATAAATAAGGTTTACAACAACACATAAACAACAATAAAGGAAGAACAAGTCAAGAGATCGACCGAATCCGAAGTCTTGCTGAGGATTCACGGTTGGAGTCGTCGGGTTGTCAATCCGCGTCCAAGCTCGGTCCTCAACTGTGTCTGGGATAGAGAAGGGCTGTCACCACCTTCCAATGGCCCGTCTTCTTCGTCTCACGACAGCGGACGAAAGTTGAAAGCTTCCCTTTGCTTGATGGCTATGGCGTTGAAACTTGAAATGAATCCAAGAGATGATGGAGGAGGCCGAGAGGAAGCTCCGGGTTGGATTTGGCGGTGAAAGCTTGCCCGGAGCACCTCCCTAGGGTGGAAGATGAAGGGGAACGACGGAGAAAGCGGAAAACGGCAGAGGAAATGGGCGATCTGCGGATCCTTTTGATTATGGCGAGACCTGCACTATTTATACAAAAGCAGAAATGAACAATGCGCACGATCACAGGCGCACGACCAGTGGTCGTGCGCGCTATGTCCTATGCTCGTGCGCACTAGCAGGGAATATCAGGAAGAAGAACTGGGATAATGCGCACGAGTAGTGGCGCACGACCAGTGGTCGTGCGCACTAAGTCCAATGATCGTGCAATTACCCAGACAGGACTCCAGAAATGAGGAATCAATGCACACGATCAGTGGCGCACGACCGGTGGTCGTGCGCAAAATGTCCAGTGGTCGTGCGCTTACCCCAGGCTGATTCTGGAAAATGTAGAGTAGTGCGCACGATCAGGGGCGCACGACCAGTGGTCGTGCGCATTAGATCCCATGATCGTGCGCAGTATTCCTGTTTCACCACCATCCCAGAACACGTACACGACCCCTGTACCGAAAGGAAAAACCAACCACTAATCTGTGCAGACATTCCAGACAATCACAAAAGGGAGTACAAACTATAAAAACAACAAAATACACAACCATGGGCTTAAATGTGCACTTTCTATGGAAATAAAGATTAGATGAAATAGGAACGATAATGAACTAAAAGTGAAGTGCAACCGTGTGCAAACTAGCCCAGATGAGTCCGAAAATAGGTATAAAACATGGACTCATCAACTATATGTCCAATCATTGTGAAAAAGAGCAACCTTTACGCATGAACTTAAACATACATCAAATACAACTATGTGTATACCATTGACCTGTTTGACTTCTTACAAATCTAGGACAATGAGATCAATGGACCCAAAAGAAAGCCTTGTAATTGCCTATTGTTTCATACATTTTACGGGCGCCTTTCCGGGCTGGACTCCGATCGTCCCGTGATTTTCACCCTATTGGGTTTCCACATTAAATCTCCGTGTTAATTTTATTGCTGTTATTTTGTGCTGTTTTTTAGTTGTGTATCGGTATACCGCTAAGCAGTTTTGCAAGTACTTATTCGAACTAATTTACGGTATTCTCGTCGGGCTTGCATGCTCTCTAGCCCAACAAGTGATATTAAAGTTAGGTTCATAATCAAAGAAGTTATCAGGCTGACTTGTTTGAAATTCGATACGAGTCGATCAAATATTTTGTGTTAGTGATTGGGTGTGATAGGTAAATACCATTGATCCTCTCTCTATTCTCTTTGATTCTGTTCTTTGAAATAGTCGGCTTAGAGAACTGAGTTCAATTCGATCAATGACAGAGCATGATGAAGTCTACATCAGCTTCAGGCTTCGAGCAAATGGTGAAACTCAATGACGCAAACTACCACCAGTGGCACTTACTGATGAAAGATCTTATCTATGTGGAGGGTTTACATGTTCCTATCTTTGAGGTGATGTTTAAAGACACAAATACAAATAAGTGGAAGGTGGAGTACTGAAAGCTATGTGGATTCGTTAAGCAGTTCGTAGTGTCGAATGTCTCTAATCATGTTGCAAGCATCATTGATGCGAAGATCTTTTGGAAAACTCTCGAGACCTTGTATGCCAAGAGTATTGGCATCAACAAACTATATCTACTGAAGAATCTTGAAGAGTTCAAGTATAGAGATGGCTCACTCATCTTGGATCATGTAAACGAGTTTCAATGTATTATTGATCAACTCAGTACTATGAAGGTAACCTTCAAGGACGAGGTCAATGCATTATTGCTGCTGAAGTCTCTTCCAGACTCTTGGGAGATGCTTAATAATTCTCTAATCAAATCCTCTACCGAAGGCATCATTACTATGGAGATTGACAAGAGTGGAATCTTGAACGAAGAGGTGAGAAGGAAGTCTCAAGGGATATCAGACGCTTCTCCACGAGCTGACATCCTCTTTATTGAGCCCAAGGGGAGAGGCATGAGCAAGAGCAGAGCAAGGAATAGTGAGATGAGCCAAAGCATAGGAAAGACTAGGTCTCGCTACCAGAATGTCGAGTGTCATTACTATCACAAGAAGGGTCATATTCAGAAGTTTTGTTATAATCTGAAGAATGACTAGAAGAAGAAGGGAGAGTCCTCAAATTAGAAGATAAACACACATACAGTTGCCACCATCTTAATAGAGGAGGACGATGTTGTCATTGTTGGATATTTCGTCACAGCTACTCTCGTACGATGATAAGAGTTGAATTATGGACTCAGGTGTTTCTGCACATGTCTCCCACAATAGAGAGTTGTTTGCCACTTACACGACTCACGAGTATGGAGTGCTTAGAATGAGAAACAATGACATATCTAAAGTCATTGAGAGGGGAGACATGCACCTAAAGATGAGCACGTGAGATTATTGATTCTGAAGGATGTGTTGTACGTACGTGACATTCGCTTCAACCTAGTTGGGAAGTTAGGTGATGAGGGAAACTTGAGTGTCTATGGTGGAGATTTTTGGAAGCTAATCAAGTGGTCGCTAGTAGCCAGTGGCTATAAAGATACTGATCTGTACTATATGAAAGGGAGGCCTGAGGCTATACAGACCAACACTATTAGAGAAGGTGTGTCCACATCTTTATAGCATAGTAGAATGTGTCTCATTAGCCAGAAGGGCCTGAGATGTCTAGCCAATAAGAAGATGATATCTGATCTATCTATAAATCAGTTAGGGAGATGCAATCTTTGTGTGTCTGGGAAGCAGAATAGAGTATCATTCCAAAGCCACATTTCCATTAGATGATCTGAGCCATTAGATCTCGTACATATTAATGTCTGCAGGACTTTAATGGTCCAAATAAGAGGAGCATCTTACTTTGGGATCTATGCAATTAAGACCAAAGATGAGATCCTCGACACATTTCAAAGATTTCACGCTGAAGTGAAAAGATAATCTCGGAGAAAACTTAAGTGCATCAAGTCCGATAATATGGGAGAGTATATTGATACCTTTGATGAATACTATAGAGAGCAAGAGATCAGACATGAAAAGTTTCCGCCCAAGACGCCACTACTGAATGACGTAGCTGAAAAAATGAATAAGACTTTGATGGAGTGGGTGAGGTGCAATTTATCTGAGTCAAAGCTACTAGACATATATTGGGGTGAGGCTTTATATACAGTTGCACACGTCATCAACCGATCTCCCAGTTAAGCATCGCATGATGATGTTCCTGATAAGGTTTAGTATGGGAAGGAACCTTCATACAGTCAGTTGAGGGTCTTTAACTGCAAAACTTTTATACACGTCCCTTGAGATGAAAGATCGAAATTAGATTCCAAGACCAGATAGTACATTTTTATAGGATATGGTTGGAGCATCGAGTTTGGAATCAGGTTCTTTGATCCAATTGAGAAGAAACATGCACGCAGTCGTGAGATTATATTTTATGAGGATAGGACTATTATTGATCCTGAGAAGACTGAGAAGGTTGAATATCACACTATAGTAGAGTCTCCTATGATTGAAGGTGAAGGTACTGAGGAGGTCGCAGAGCCTAAGCCGATACAGGGAAATTAACCACTTGTAGATCATGAGGACACTATTGATGGTGAACCTATAGAGGATATCACTGATGATGTGCCTATACCAGCTGCTGAGCTCGCTCCACGGAGGACTAATAGAATTAGGAACCCATCTTCGAAATCCTCCACTAATGAGTAAATTCTGTTGACCGATGCGAGAGAGCCTGAGTGCTTTGATGAGATGGCGTAGAGCTCGGAGAAGAAATAATGAATGATTATTATATAGGAGAAAATGTAGTCTCTGTATGAGAACCATATTTATGAGCTAGTACGATTGCCTAAGGGCAAGAAGGCTCTGAAGAATCGATGGATTTTCAGAGTAAAGCAAGGAGACCCCTCGAAACCACTTAGATATAAGGCCCGACTAGTGGTGAAGGGTTTTAGTCAAAAATAAGGAGTTGATTTTGATGAGATATTCTTTCCAGTTGTGAGGATGTTGTCTATTTGGGTAGTTTTTGGCCTTACTGTGAGGCTAGATCTGGATATCGAGCAGATGGATGTGAATACCGTCTTTCTGCATGCTGATCTTAAAGAGGCACTTTATATGGAGCAACCTGAAGGATTTGGGGTCAAAGGGAAGGAAAGTCTGGTATGTCGCATGAAGAAGATCTTATATGGCATTAAGAAGGCCCTGCGATAATAGTATAAGAAGTTCAATACTTTTATGGGAGAGATCGACTTCAGGAGAACAACTCTTGATCACTGTGTGTTTATAAAGCAGTATGCTTCGGGGGGATTTTGTCATTTTACTCCCCTATATCGATGACATGCTGATAGTTGGAAGGAACACTACCCGCATCATCGAGCTGAAGTTGTAGTTGAGCTCCACATTTGGGATGATGTACTTGGGAGCTGCGAAGACCATCATAGAGATTCATATTCAGAGAGATAGTTGCTCCAACTTAGTTTAGTTATCATAAGAAATATATATCAAGAAGGTTTTCCAGAGATTCAGTATGGATCAAGCGAAGAAGGTGAGCACGCCACTTGTAGCTCACTTCAGACTAACTACTAACCATTACCCAAGCACACCTGAGGAGAAAGAGGAGATGTAGAAGGTCACATATGCTTTTGCAGTTGGTAGTCACATGTGCGTTATAGTGTGCACATGCCCAGATATAGTGCATGTCATTGGTACTGTTAGCAGGCTTATATACAATCCCGAAAGAGAACATTAGAGTGCTATGAAGTGGATTCTAAGGTACCTATATAGGGTGTCAGACTTGATGTTAAGGTTTGGAGATATTAAGCCAAAGCTAAATGACTATACTGATGCTGATATGGTTGTAGATTTGGACTCTAGAAGATCGACTTCTGGGTACCTGATCCTGTTTGTAAGGGGAGTTAGGTCATGAAAGTCTAGACTACAGAAGTGTGTCGCACTGGCTAGTACGAAGGGAGGGTTTATTGTAGTCAATGAGGTAGGGTAAGAGCTTCTTTGTATGAAATGTTTCATCAAGGAGCTGAGTTTCTTTCAAGAGCGCTACACACTCTTATATGATAGTCAGAGTGCAACTCACTTAGGGAAGAACCCCACCTTCCACTCGAGGTCCAAGCATATTGACATACAATATTATTGGATACACGATACTCTAGAGTAGAGAGAGTTCGATCTGTAGAAGGTTCATATGGATGATAATGGAGCAGATATGACCGTGTGGAGAGGGAAGTTCGAGCACTGCGTGAGGATTGCTGGCATGGAGGTTCCCTCCACTTACAGGTAAAGGAGGAGAATAAGTTGTTGGGTACAGTTCCCGTCCTTTGTGGAGAAAACTGTTGGCTTCGAGACTTACTAACTCGAATTTGCCATGATGATCGACCAAAGGTTGAGTCATGTTGGAGATTTGAATGAAGATTATCAAACGGACAATTTTCTTCTCTTAGTCAAAGGGGGGGATCTATTAAGATAATTTTCTCCTAGGTATGAAAGAGGCTAGCAATATTTGACCATGCTTTTCAAGCACGTGTTTTATGACAAGTGTGAAAAGGAGTAGCATCCTTTGACCTTTAAACCAACATGTGTTTTTGTGACCAAGGAAAGCTTCATGAAAGTTTCATCCTTTTGCCATCTACCACCTCTAGATCTTTAGTTTTAGCCCTACAAACAGGCATGGAGTAGGAGGGATAAGACATCCTGTTGGATATTGTATCCACAATCACCTGGATTTGAGGAAGCCACCTGTCAGGCTAAGATGAATTCACAATGTATTTGATGAAACTTCTTAAGTTGTGCTTGTAGTTCTTCCACGCTAAGTGCACACCAATGTCAGGGTGCAGTAGGTCAATATACACGGGTCTGCACGACGTAATCCCTCGTTGAGCAGATCAGTGTGTTGGCCTACGTGTACTCTCTCTATTGGAGTGCACTTACTTTCAAGTACAGAGCCGTGTTTATGCAAGAGAAGACAAGGAGCAAGGATGGGTCAAGGGGCAGCTCTTGGGTGGAAAGACGAAAATTCATCTAAGTAAAAGTCGACGAGAATCACTAAGTGATTCTCGCCGAATCGTCGAGAATCATTAGTGATTCTCGCCGACTCCTTCTGGCTACCTCAAAATGGTGCCAAGTAAGATTCGGCGAGAATCACTAATGATTCTCTCCGAACCCGTCGCTGAGCAGGTCATGAATACCAAGTGAAAATCGTTGAGAATCAACAAGGGAATCGTCGAGAATCACTAGTGATTCTCGACGAATCGTCGAGAATCGTTAACTGATTCTCGCCGATTCGTCGAGAATTACCAATGATTCTCGACGAATTTTACTTGGCGTTTTCTCTGGATGCTGCTGGACCGGATTCTGCCGCTGGACTATTTTGAACCGGATATCGGGTTTCTATTTGTGGGACCCACAACGGTCATATTGTTAGTATCTACAGTGTATAAATACACGGGTATTTTTGAACAGTAGGTGACGGGAAAAAGATATACAAAGCAGAGCCGCGACTTGACCTAGTTCGCGATTTCCGCCGCCGCCTCCGTCGCCGCGCGAGAGTGTAGATCGCCGGTCGTGATCGTGTTTTCTTCCAGATCTCCGGTCGATAGAAGCCTAGCTAAGCTCAGCGTCTCACGCGTCTAACCGGAGATCTCTTGTCTCTCGATTTGTAGATCGGGAAAGTCTTCCCCATCCGAATCGATCGAGACGATTGATCCTAGTGTGACGGTTGGTAGACCTAGCTAGCTTTGCTACGAAGTTTGGATCTCTAAAGAAGTGCAGCCGCACATCATCGGCGCCGCTGATCCCGAACCAAGCCGCCGTTTGTATTGCCGCCGCCGGTTCCGGGGAGATCCTCTCCAAGAGAGATCTATGGTTGTAGACTCTTCGTTGACTTCACGAACACGTCGTTGAATGAAGAGGAACACCGTAGTCTCCAAACGAAGTTTGTATCTCGTGTACATTCTAGATTTACTTTTGTTGTAAAGGAACGTTTGTTCCGTGTTGTAAGGGTTGGGTGCAACCCGTTTTGTGGGAGTGTTGACTCTCACGTGTGGAAGGGTTCCTTACGATAGTGCAGGGATTGGATTTCAATCCCGTTGGAGAAGTGACCGAGTCGTCCCTTGTTGGGAGATAGGTCGAAGGGGGAGAGTGGATGTACCCAAGTCGGGGAACCACTATAAATTTCCTGTGTTTTCTGTGTGCTGTGCTGTTTGTTTTTATTGTGCAGGTACATTCGTAAATTCCGTAAAAGCGCTTCACGTCACCTATTCCCCCCCCATAGGTGAAGATAGTTGACACTAGGTGGACTTTCAAGTGGTATCAAAGCGAGGTTACTCATCAAAAGGTTTACACCTTGAGTAGTATCCTGCCACCAGTGTCAGAAGCATGGAGCTGGATTATGAGATATCGCCACTCAGACTCCCCGCATGTACAAAGGAGTTTTATCCCGTCTGGAGGATGAGAGTGTCGTATCACTTGGATGCCATCGATCCTCGTGCATCTTTCATCCTGGAAGAGGGTCCTTTTATTCCTATGAAGACCTCCGACTCTGGAATTCAAGTGCCCAAGTGCATTGCTGAGATGTCAGAAATGGAGCTTTCATTCTTTAATTTGGATAAGAGGATTCGTCAAATTATCATGGATATCTGGTCTGGAGCTTCTCGCTCTAGATTGGAAAAATGTAGGACGGCTAAATCTCTGTGGATGATGATCTCAGAGCTGATGGGGGAGTCAGAGAAAGCTGGAATCTGCTGTCAATCAGAGGATGAAGCGTATGTGGGGGTCCTCACTTCTGAAGATGAAGGCAAGGATCTCTCAGACTGCATCAGAGATCCATTGTCCATGTCAGAGACTGAAGAGGCCAGCGAGGAAAGCAGCTTTGATGAGGATGACACAATGGTCACTGGCTCTAATGACAATATCGCTGAGGAGCAGGTAACTTCTTCGTCCTGCCCCGTATCTCTTGAAATTTCTGAAGATAGGAACTGCCCTCCTTCAGAAAATGCTGATTCCCTGAAGAGAGCCCTTCAGACAAGCAACCTACTTACTGAGGAGCAAGCTCAAGAGATTGCTCGACTGAAAATCTTGTTGGTTCTCCAATTGGCGTCCAACAAGGCCAAGGACTCTAAAATCTCAGCTCTAGAGAGTAGTCTAGAGAATGAAAAAAGAATAGTATCAAACTTTTCCAATGTTGATGCTATAAAGAGAAAGCAAGAAAATGGATGGATCTCCCGGATTATCAATTCGTGGAGAAATGGGGAAACAGTATTCCGACCCCCCACTCCAAGCAGGAAGGCAACTCATCATGCCTTCAGGTATGACCACAGGAATAGTCGTGGTCACTGCAAGGGTGATCTGTCCCCATGTGGAGACACCCGGAGTGCAAGGGCCGTCGTGGCCACACATGAGAGAATACCTAAGGCTCATTCCGAGCCCTTTGTATTCACTACCACTGCCTCAACTCGGTGTGAATCTGCATGTCCCAGCTCACAGAAGACTTCTCACCACCCGAGGACACAGGATAGGGGGGATAGAAGTCATGGTGTAAGTTTTCAAGGGGCCTCAGGAAGGGGGATGCCTGAAAGAATGGCACCACCTTCCCGGCCTCATGACGCTCACAACATGCATTCCTTCCACCCTTCCACGTGTCACGATGGAAGAGGAAATCTTGTGAGGAGATCTTGCTCTATCCCGTTTAGACCTAGGACCGTGACTACCACAGTCACTAGATCAGGTCGGAAACGGCGATACAACATTCACCCATGTTGGTGCTGTGGCAAAGTGGGGCACTTTGCCATCGACTGTTGGCACAACCACTCTGTACCCACGGCAAGGGCTTATCCACATTCACGGCACAGAGGTAGTCTTCCTGACAGGTTTTCTGAAGGAAGGCAGTTGCGTGCTTATGCTAACAGGAACCTAGGACTCAATATGATTTGGGTTCCTAAGGTAAAGTAATTCTTTCTTGCAGGGTAGTCTAGGTTCCCGTGAATATGATGGGAACCAGACAGTAGGTGGCTCAAGACTAAATTGGAACAAGCGTCTGCTATAACAGATGTGATATCGACTTGAGCATACTCACATTGAGCTCCTAATATGTTCTACCTGTGGGACTAAACGATGACTCTCAAAATCCCATGTACTCATGATCAGTTCCAAGACTTGAGTCGTTTTCCATTAACAGTTACATATATATATATATATATCTTTATATACAGATACATCTTTGTATATACGTGTATGTATGCACATCCAAGGATATGGTCACACGATGAATATAAACCTTAGATACATCATTAAAGAGTTATCGGAACTTCCACTGGTAGATTCGAGAACTAACATCTGCAGGCGTAAATTATTTCACTGAAAACTAACAAAGATACGTCGTTGGAAGACTTTCAAATTAACTTACGTCGTTAAATTAATTCCACTGGCTCAATATGTGTATGGAAAAGCCGGCTCAAATCCCAATAGCTTGACTTTCTGGAGTATTTACATAGTTAGAAGACTTTCAAATTAACTTAGACAAACGAAAACCGTAAGAATCCTATTTAACTCGTCGAGCTTGGCATTTAAGGAGAATCCCATTCTCGCCGAAGGATCAAGAAGAATCACATTTGAGGAAGAATTCCCGCTGACCCTTCACCTTCCATAAGAATCCCGCCGAAGGAACACACTATACAAATCCCGCCGACCTTCGCAAGAGACACTATACGCATCCCGCCGAACTTCATAGGAGACACTAGGTTTCTTCCGCCGACTCTTCCCATTCCCACCGACTCGCGGAAGCACGCCGAATCTCGCCGACTCTCTCTGCAGGGAACTCTCTCCTTCTCCGACGGAAACTCACCGAGGGGCAACTCACCGACTCCCGCAAAACTCACCGCCGCAAGGGAAACTTACCGGAAGGGCAACTCGCCGACTCCTGCAGGAAAGCTCGCCGAATCGGTCTTCATCGAAGGTCTCCCGCAAGAATCCCTCCGAAGCTCTCACCGACGATCTCTCCCAGTTTCGATTCTTCTCCGCTCGAACTAACTCACCGTCTACACCGCTAGGTATCCCCTCATCCTCACTTGGACTTGATCACTAGTATCGCTTCCTTTTTGATTTTTGATTAAGCGTAGAATAGGGCTTCTCTCCCTAGATCTGCAATGGCTCCAAGGTCAACTGCTGGGTTGGTCACTGATTGCGAGCTTGTTCGAACTGTGTTCTCTCACGCCTCGGACGAATTCCGCAACATCATTCTGATGCTGGAAGAGGCTGGGCTAACATTCGTCCTGGAGTACCCTTGCAAAATCTTGGACAAAGAAGTGCTGGAGTTCTTCGCTACCGCAAGACTCCGAAATGACGACTCACTAATCAAAAGCAAGGTGGCTGGGGCGAAGATCAAGATGTCTGCCAGCAAGCTGACCCGCTTCCTACAGCTTTCTAGCTCGGAGCATGAGGACTATCTGGAGGACGATGACAAAACCAGAACTCTCTTATTCTGCGGTCTCCCACGAGGAACTCGGTCAATAAAGAGAAAGGATATGAATGAAGAAGGGAAGCTCCTGTCTGACATAATTGGAAAGGTGCTCATCTGCAAGCCGGGCTCTCATGACCATATCTCAGCGGATATGTTCAAGATCCTGATAGTTGTTGTCTACCGTAAAAGGTTCAACTGGGGGGAGTTGCTGTTCGAGAAGATAAAGGACACCTTGGGCTCTCCGAGTTTTGGCTGCATCATAAGTCTATATCTAAATCAGCTAAATGGAGACAAGTTTGACATGAGTAAAGGTGTTCCTCTCCACTACTTGAAGAAGATGGACTCAAGTGTGTATGACCGATGGGAGAGGCGTATTGGGCAGACTGCAGTGGAAGAACAACAGGGAGTATCTCCAACAGTCACCCCCAGTGAAATTCCTGACACTTTGACTACAGGAATCGAGGGGGAGCCTCTACCCCTCATACTGATGTAGTATCTGACATCTTCCAGCTGGCTAGAGATGCTGTGGCAGATCTACACGAAGAAAGTGAACCTGAGCTGGAGCATGGGGATGCCCCGAACCGAAATGATCAAGGAGCCGAAGCTACTGTACTGGAGACTGCTAACGACGAGTTGCAAGAGGCTGCTGATGAAGATGATTTCATGGATGATGATGGAGAGGAAGACGGGAATGAGGGACGTGAAGCATTGGAGGCTCCGGATCTCTTTGAACCTCCATTTGACAAGCATGCACCAGTGGAGGGGGAGTCAGACAAATCTACAGAGGCCGCCAGCATTCCCCCATTAGAGACTGTGATTGTATCCAGCTCTACAGATGCGACTGCTGACGAGCAAGGCCACGAAGTGCCTCCGGATCTTCCATTACGAGATGAGCTAGCCACTCACACCGTGGGTGTCATTCAAGGGATAGTGGATGAGCTTAAAGACTCTTTTGAAAAAGCTCAAACTAAAATGCTGAAAAGGATTAAGAAGTCTGAAAATCTCATGTTGAAGAACATGGTGGAGATCAATCAAAAACTTGACGTGATGTACAAGAAATTTGAAGAGAAGTATACCGCGGCCGGCGAAGCTGTCATACTTCTTATGGCCGGATTGAAGAAGAACACCGACACTCTTGCTGTAGTAAATCAGAATGCACATGTTGTAGCCAACAAAATTCAAAAGTTTGACGGTAATATGGTAACTCTTAACGCCAATCAGCAAGCCTTAGTTAATGAATTCTCCCGGACCTCAAAGCATATTGATGACTCGCTGCACTCATATGCCAATTCCATCGCGGTCGAAGCCAAAAAGGGGGAGAAAGAGTATCTAGCTAAGATGGCTGAGCTTCAAGAAATCATGATCACAAACTTCGAACAGTCAAATAAATATGTCTATGAGAGCTGCTGGTGGATGCTACAACAGGCGTTAGGCGTCGATTTGAATCCTGCAGGTATTCATGCTCCTGAGACTTCTATGGCTGTTGCGGGAGTAAGTATAGCTGAGGGAGTAAGTGCTGCTGATGTTCTCATGAGTCAAGCTGATGCTAGGGCCATTTCTAAAGCTAAACTGAGGAGCATGTTTGATCAAGAAGCCCTAGCAAAAGCCAGGGAGAAGAGAAAAGCTCAAGAAGGGACCTCCAAGGAGACACAGGCTGAAAAGAGAACTCGACTGAGTGAGGAGGAAGTAAGAAATGAAAAGTGGAGTCCAGTCTCAAAGAATATCATCTTGAACACCTTTTGGCTACAAGAAAAAGGAGAAATCAATCGAAACGAAGTATACAGCCAGTATGAATGGGAGATGCATAAGACGTATGAAGCCAAAAGGAACATCTTCTTCAGAAACAACACGGATGCAGATAAAGTTCCTCCTCCCAGATATTACCCGAAGCCTAAAGAGTACATGGAGAGACAAAGGAAGAAGTTTTTGGCGCAAAAACTCAAGGATGACTTAGCTAAGGAAAGATAGTCAACAACTTGTAGCTTGTCATTCTCTCCTAAGAACATTTAATGCTTATTGTTATGATATGAAAAATTCTGAGATTATATATATATATACATTTGTATTTGAATATGTGAATGACTCAAGTCCTGATTTGGTTGTTTATATTCTCTTGTGCTGCATGTTTAACTTCTGAATGTTGTTTTCTATTATTTGATTAGTGTTATTCATCTTAGCTAGTAGGGTTTTGGCTTCGTCAAATAGGGGGAGATTGTTGGGTATTGTATCCACAATCACCTGGATTTGAGGAAGCCACATGTCAGGCTAAGATGAATTCACAATGTATTTGATGAAACTTCTTAAGTTGTGCTTGCAGTTCTTCCACGCTAAGTGCACACCAATGTCAGGGTGCAGTAGGTCAATATACACGGGTCTGCACGACGTAATCCCTCGTTGAGCAGATCAGTGTGTTGGCCTACGTGTACTCTCTCTATTGGAGTGCACTAACTTTCAAGTACAGGGTCGTGTTTATGCAAGAAAAGACAAGGAGCAAGGATGGGTCAAGGGGCAGCTCTTGGGTGGAAAGACGAAAATTCGTCTAAGTAAAAGTCGATGAGAATCACTAGTGATTCTCGCCGAATTGTCGAGAATCATTAATGATTCTCGCCGACTCCTTCTGGCTACCTCAAAATGGTGCCAAGTAAGATTCGGCGAGATTCACTAATGATTCTCGCCGAACCCGTCGCTGAGCAGGTCATGAATACCAAGTGAAAATCGTTGAGAATCAACAAGGGAATCGTCGAGAATCACTAGTGATTCTTGACGAATCGTCGAGAATCGTTAACTGATTCTCGCCAATTCGTCGAGAATCACCAATGATTCTCGACGAATTTTACTTGGCGTTTTCTCTGGATGCTGCTGGACCGGATTCTGCCGCTGGACTATTTTGAACCGGATATCGGGTTTCTACTTGTGGGACCCACAACGGTCATATTGTTGGGTATTGTATCCACAATCACCTGGATTTGAGGAAGCCACCTGTCAGGCTAAGATGAATTCACAATGTATTTGATAAAACTTCTTAAGTTGTGCTTGCAGTTCTTCCACGCTAAGTGCACACCAATGTCAGGGTGCAGTAGGTCAATATACACGGGTCTGCACGACGTAATCCCTCGTTGAGCAGATCAGTGTGTTGGCCTAAGTGTACTCTCTCTATTGGAGTGCACTTACTTTCAAGTACAGGGCCGTGTTTATGCAAGAGAAGACAAGGAGCAAGGATGGGTCAAGGGGCAGCTCTTGGGTGGAAAGACGAAAATTCGTCTAAGTAAAAGTCGACGAGAATCACCAAGTGATTCTCGCCGATTCGGCGAGAATCACTAGTGATTCTCGCCGAATCGTCGAGAATCATTAGTGATTCTCACCGACTCCTTCTGGCTACCTCAAAATGGTGCCAAGTAAGATTCGGCGAGAATCACTAATGATTCTCGTCGAACCCGTCGCTGAGCAGGTCATGAATACCAAGTGAAAATCGTTAAGAATCAAGAAGGGAATCGTCGAGAATCACTAGTGATTCTCGACGAATCGTCGAGAATCGTTAACTGATTCTCGCCGATTCGTCGAGAATCACCAATGATTCTCAACGAATTTTACTTGGCGTTTTCTCTGGATGCTGCTGGACCGGATTCTGCCGCTGGACTATTTTGAACCGGATATCGGGTTTTTACTTGTGGGACCCACAACGGTCATATTGTTAGTATCTACAGTGTATAAATACACGGGTATTTTTGAACAGTAGGTGACGGGAAAAAGATATACAAAGCAGAGCCGCGACTTGACCTAGTTCGCGATTTCCGCCGCCGCCTCCGTCGCCGCGCGAGAGTGTAGATCGCCGGTCGTGATCGTGTTTTCTTGCAGATCTCCGGTCGATAGAAGCCTAGCTAAGCTCAGCGTCTCACGTGTCTAACCGGAGATCTCTTGTCTCTCGATTTGTAGATCGGGAAAGTCTTCCCCATCCGAATCGATCGAGACGATTGATCCTAGTGTGACCGTTGGTAGACCTAGCTAGCTTCGCTACGAAGTTTGGATCTCTAAAGAAGTGCAGCCGCACATCGTCGGCGCCGCCGATCCCGAACCAAGCCGCCGTTTGTATTGCCACCGCCGGTTCCGGGGAGATCCTCTCCAAGAGAGATCTAGGGTTGTAGACTATTCGTTGACTTCACGAACACGTCGTCGAACGAAGAGGAACACCGTAGTCTCCAAACGAAGTTTGTATCTCGTGTACATTCTAGATTTACTTTTGTTGTAAAGGAACGTTTGTTCCGTGTTGTAAGGGTTGGGTGCAACCCGTTTTGTGGGAGTGTTGACTCTCACGTGTGGAAGGGTTCCTTCCGATAGTGCAGGGATTGGATTTCAATCCCGTTGGAGAAGTGACCGAGTCGTCCCTTGTTGGGAGATAGGTCGAAGGGGGAGAGTGGATGTACCCAAGTCGGGGAACCACTATAAATTGCCTGTGTTTTCTGTGTGCTGTGCTGTTTGTTTTTATTGTGCAGGTACATTCGTAAATTCCGTAAAAGCGCTTCACGTCACCTATTCCCCCTCATAGGTGAAGATAGTTGACACTAGGTGGACTTTCACATCCACTTTATCTTTCCAAACACAAGCATTAGAAGATTTCTAGAGAGGTCTTTTCAGCAATCGTCTTAGTTTGGAATAGCTTTTGGACGTCATTGTACAATGTTTACGAGGAGTACTTCGTCAACATGGATTGGATATGGAGTAGATTTGGGCAAGGATTCGAAGAGCCATCTTAGAGAGGATTTGAGTAATCTGTCTAGTCCGTCATTGTCGATAACTTATAGTTTTTTTGTTACTATTTATTGTATTGTTTAGTGTGAAGGCATCCATTTTGTCTCTCCAAACTCAAACATTAAAGGATTTCTAGAGAGCCCTTTGCGACAATCGTCTTAATTTGAGAGAGCTTTAGGACATCGTTGTATGACGTTGACGTGGAGTACTTCATCTACATGTATTAGATCTGGAGCAGATTTGAGAAAGGATTCGAAGAGCCACCTTGAAGAGTATTTGTGTAATCCAACTTGTACGCCACTATCGGTAACTTGCAGTTTTTCCGTTACTATTTATTGTATTATGTTGTGTGAATCTGATGAAGATACTATAAGGATCGAGGAGGGAAAGTCTTGTAATTGCCTATTGTTTCACACATTTTAGTGACGACTTTCCAGGTTGGACTCCAATCATCCTGTGATTTTCACCCTATTGAGTTTCCACGTTAAATATCAGTGTCACTTTTATTGCTGTTATTTTGTGATGTGTTTCGGTTGTGTATCGTCATACCGCTAAGCGGTTGTGCAAGTATTTGCTCGAACTAATTTGCAGGTGTTCTGATCGGGCTTGCGTGCTCTCTAGCCCAACACAGTCTCCCCAAACAGAGCCCTAAAATGCAGGTGCTCCATCCGAATGCAATTTGGCAATTATGAAATCGTATGGTGGGGCTCCGCCCTGCCAAATGAGCCATAATTGTTTACCCGGTAGAATGATTTACGTATCAATAGCAAATTATATTATCCAATGAGAATTATATTATTTTTAAGGATTGTTTACCGGACCTCTCCGATAAGTTTATAAAATTATAGATTGCACCTCTCAATCTTAGAAATTACAAAGATATTCTCTATAGGTTTATCATCCATAACATGCATGCACAAAAATAAATCCTCGAGAAGAATCTCCAATGACACATTTTTGTTCCTATATGATATGAAATGTAAACTTGATGCGGATCGCTCGAGGCTCCGGTAGACCAGACTAAATTGAACCTCCTTAGCACGGGAGAGGTCGAGCGCGCTATCAATCACAAAGAAAGAAAAGTTGACATGATAACTTTTTAACGTCGAAAACCCTTCGATTGAGTGAAAAACCACGTGATCGAGATTGTGCCGACCAAACCTCCACTAGAGCTGAGCGATGTTACATGGTTTTTTCCAGAATGCGAGGGTAATTGGCCTCCTCTCGTTATAATTACGAGGGAGAGAGAGGGCTCGGAGGGTGACATGCCACCACTCACAGAGTTAAGTATTTCTTCGTGCGTTGTGGGAAGCAATGTGCTCGTTATACATTAGAATCCTTTGATGGTTCTTAGAGGCGGGAACGACGGGCTTTGCGCGCTCCAGCATCTGCAGATTTGAAGCTCGAGCGGTACGTTCTACATGCCTTATCCTATGCTGCTTGTCTCTTATTGTCTTTTGGAGAAGTCTGGTGGGTTTGTAATGTCAGTGGTGAGAGCGCGTGTTCTTGAACGCGCAGGGTGCTCGCGTACAGAGAGCGCGTAGAGCACTTGCGGGAGGAGAGTGCTCTGAGCCTTGCTGATACGCGCGTGGAGCGCGCGGGGAAGTGGAGCGTGAGAAGGTGCCTAAGTTGGCTGGCGCGCGGGAGTGCGCGAGGAGGAGGCGCAAGGAAGCAACGCGCGCAGGAGCACGCAAGGAAAGCGCATGCGGGAGGGCCCAAGGAAGAGGTGTGCATAAAAGCGCACAAGGAAGAGGCTTGCGCATGAGCGCGAAAGGAAAAGGTATGTGCAAGAGCGCATGCGGGAGGGCCGGAGGAAGAGGCGTGCACAAGAGCATGCAAGGAAGAGGCATGCAAGGAAGAGTCACATGCAGGAGCGCACAAGGAAGAGACGTGTACAAGAGCGCGCATGGAAGATGCCCGCACGGAAGTGCGTAAGGAGGATGCACGCGCAAAATCCTGCAAGGAAGAGACCCGCACAAGGGCATGCAAGGAAGCGGCGTACACAAGGGCACACAAGGAGGCGACACGCACGTTGCCGCACAAAGAACGGTCACGTGCGGAAGCGCACAAGGATGGGGTGTGCTCAGGGGCACGCATGGAAGTGGTGCGCAAGAAGGCGACGTGCAACTGAAAGAGAAATAGAGGAGAGAGAAAATCATAGGAGAAAGAGAAGTGGAGAAAATCCGTAGGGGATTTTCTGGAACGAGAAGAGAATGAAAATGAAGGAGAAAAGATTGCCTATTTATAGATTCCAAGAGGGGCGATCCGGTAATCCCCCCACCCCATAACTACTGGACAGACGAATAGAAACGCCCGGAATGGGCCACAAAGATCACCAAATTTTCGAAAATGACAATACCAGCCAAGGGTGATTTTAACCTTTAATGGAAAAATAATCTCCCCTCCCGCGAGGGGAGGGGCGGTTCAGCGAGGTCGGCGGCCGGAGGAAACCGACAACTGCGGAGAGCCACCCCCGGCCATGGTCGGACAACCCTGTCCCCCACTAAGGGGCGGTGGGGGGGGAGGTGGGCTGCCAAGCCGTCGCCTATCTAGTAAGAAAAAGTCGCCCCGCAGTTAGAGGGCCACCCCACCTGGGCGGCACTCCCCCTGTCACGGCGGCACCTGTGCGGCCCTCCCCCTGTCACAAGTGGCCGGCAAGGGGTGGGGGGCCATGTCGTCGCCCACCCTTGCAAAGAAACTGACCGCCTAGGTTGGGAAGGCAGAGGGTCGACCTACCCGCGCGGGCCTCCCATTTACATGGGGACCGACAAGGGGCGGGCAGCCATGTTGCATCCCACCTCTGCAGAGAACTGGCCCCCTATGTCGGGGGGCAAGAAGACCACCCGACTCGGGCGTCCTTGCCAGTTGAGAGGGTCGGGTCGGCATGGGGTGGGTGGCTATATTGTCACCCTCCTATGGCGAAGAACATGCCCCTTACCATGGGCGGCGGCAGAAGTCGTGCGGCCTTGGGACCGTGCGGTGGACTCGGGCACGCCGGCTGGGCCATGCGGCGGAGAAGACGGCTGCGACGATTACGCCTTTAACATGGAAAACTGGATACCTGCACCCTGGGCATGGGGTGCGGTTAGTGCTCTTAAGGGGAACTATCGAAACCTATACGATAGATTTTTGTAATTTCAAAAGAAAGAGGATTGCAACCTGTAAATATGCTACCCCCACCAATTAGAGAAGTTAGTAGTTACTTTTTATTAATAATCTTTCAACTTTCATAACACATACACGGATAGAAAATGTGCACAAACAAAATATCAAAAAGTAGATTGAAGTGTGCAGTACAATTGAAATTGGGCTTGGATAAATAAAATATCAAACGAATATTCAATCAAAGAGGCCATCATATGATGGTGAGAGCTAACCACACTCGTATTTCTACTAAAATTGTCACGCTTCCAGTTCTATTCTGATTCCATTAAGATAAGGATTGAACTACCACGGTATTAGTTTTTCAAGTTAGAATCAAAACTTTATTTTCTTTTATTAGTTTCAGTTTTGGTCCTAGTTCTAACTTATTTTTTAAGAATCATTGTTTCTACAGTTCCATTTCAACAAAAATCAGGACTAAATTACACACTTCCAGTTCGATCTGATTTTATGTGTTTCTAGTACGGTTCCTATTACTAATAAATCAATATTACTGTAGGCATATAGTTAAACAGCACATCAACTTGCCCCTTCATAATATATTAATCATTTTGAATGTTAAACATTAATAAATAAGATCATTTTGAATGTTTTGAAAGGAATTGAAATTGAGTATTGAAATTGAGATCAATTTCAATTTTTCTATCTTCTAGGAATTTGATTTGATCTAATTCCAATTCCCGTGCTCGCCCAATAAACAAAATTGATAAATATTGTGAAATTGATTAATTTTTTTGTTTATTTGTTAAATAAAACTCAATCTAAAAATTATAAAATTTTATGAAGAAACTACATTTGCTCACTAATATTATGAAGAAGCTAACATTCTCTCACATAAACGTAAGAACAGGTTGAGGATAAGAACTTGGAAGATATTAAAAGTAATACTTTAAGAAGATATCAATCCTGATTTCTACTACCAAACAGTGTGACCCACAATCTAAAACCAAAAGTTATTAAAAATAAGCTGAAAACAAGATCAAGATATATGAGAGTTAAAACTGAAATTTCTGCTAATCACTTGCAAAATAATTAAATAAAAAGAATATCTCTGCAATCTTCCATGACCTTCAAATTCTTGGAACAACATGGCAAACCAAAGGTTTCTCCATCTGGACAAACATTTTAAAACACTCTGACAGGCGACATTGTCACCCGATAATATCTAGTTGATAACTGTTCCTGAGGGAGGAAGGTATTGTTTCCGTAGTCGTGATGGCGCGCGGGGGTCGCGCATCGGCGCGCGCGAGCGCGCGTGAGTGGACAGGTGCAAGAGGACGCGCGCGGGCGCGACCAGGCGTGCGCGGGTGCGCGCCCAGTTTTGTGGGCGTGCGCGCGCATCCGATCCCGTGCGTGGCCGCGCTCATGCGGGGTCCAGGCCGCGCGGGGGCCTGGCCGCGCGTGCTCCTGGATGTGCGTGCCTAGCCTCGTGCGCCCCGGTGCACGCGCCTGGGTGCGCGTGCGTGCGGGCTTGCATGCTTGTTCGTGGCCATGCGCGGACGCTCGTGCAGGGGCTTTCCGTCTGTGTTGTGGCACGTGTATGCGTTCGGGCGAGTCACAGACTTTTTGTGCATGTCAAGGGCAGATGTTTTTTAGTCAGACTTTTTAGTCTAAATTTATTTTTTGTGATTGGGCTCGAAACGTACTGCTCGGCTGATGCGTCTTCGCCCCTCTCTTACCGAGGATCAAGTTGCAATTTGGAGGAGGTTCGGCCTTCCTGCCGACTTTGAAGTGAGGATACCACGTGCTAAGGAGAGGATGCAAAATCTTCCTCGTGGCTGGTTGACGATCTGTGAGACTACCCGCTCTGATGGTGGTGAGCGGGTGGAGATTTGCAGAAACCAGAGTTGGCTTGATTTTGAGATTTGGACGGACCGTCGCCACTGAAATACTTTGTATGGTTATGTCAGGAATTCTTAGGGCTTGCCGGAGCTGTGAAACGCATTGCCTGACTGTTGCCGGAGCTGTTACTATTTATTGTATTGTGTAGTGTGAAGGCATCCACTTTGTCTCTCCAAACTTAAACATTAGAAGATTTCTACAGAGGCATTTGCGGCAATCGTCTTAGTTTGAGATAATTTTCGGACGCCGTTGTATGACGTTGACGTGGAGTGTTTCACCTACATTTATTGGATCTGGGGCAGATTTGAGAAAGGATTCAAAGAGCCAACTTGGAAAGTATTTATGTAATCCGACTCGTCCGCCGGTAAAGTGCAGTTTTTCTGTTATTATTTATTGTATTGTGTTGTGTGAAGCTGATGAATATACTATAAGGATCGAGGAGGGAAAATCATGTAATTACCTATTATTTCATACATTTTAGTGACGGCTTTCCGGGTTATACTCCGATCGTCCGGTGATTTTCACCCTATTGAGTTTTCACATTAAATCTCAGTGTTACTTTTATTGCTGTTATTTTATGATGTGTTTCGGCATACCGCTACACGGTTATGCAGTTATTTGCTCGAAATAATTTGCAGGTGTTCTAATCGGGCTTGCGTGCTCTCTAGCCCAACACAGTCGCCCCAAACAGAGCCTTGAAATGCAGGTGCAACATCCAAATGCAATTTGGCAATTACGAAATCGTATGGCGGGGCCCGCCAAATGATCCTTAATTCTTTACCCGGTAGAATGACTTACGTATAATTAGCAAATTATACTAGCCAATCAGAATTATATTATTTTTAGGGATTGTTTAGCGGACCTCTCTGATAAGTTTATAAGATTATAGATTGCACATCTCAATCTTAGAAATTACAACGATATTCTCTATAGGTGTATCTTTCATAACATGCATGCACAAAATTAAATCCTCAGAAAAATCTCCAATGGCACATTTTTGTTCCTCTATGTTATGAAATGTAAATTTAATGCGGATCGATCGAGGCTACGGTAGATCAGACTAAATTTAACCGCCTTAGCCCGGGAGCGGTCGAACGCGCAATCAATCACATAGAAAGAAAAGTTGACAAGATAATTTCTTAACGTCGAAAACCCGTCAATTGAGTGAAAAATCATGTGATCGAGACTGTGCCGACCAAACCTCCACTAGAGCTGAGCGTTGTTAGATTTTTTTTTTCCAGAACTTGAGGGAAATAGGCCGCCTCTTGCTACAATTACGAGGAGAGAGCGGGGGGGGGGGGGGGGGGGGGGGGGCTTGGAGGGTGACATGCCACCACTCACGTAGTTAAGTATTTCTTCGTGTGTTGTGGGAAACAATGTGTTGGTTATACATTGGAGTCCTCAGATGGTTCTTATAGGCAGGAACAGAGGTCTTTGCGCGCGCAAGCGTCTATGGCTTTGAAGCTCGAGCGGTATGTTCTTTGTGTCTTATCCTCTGCTACTTGTCTCTGATTGTCTTTTGGAGAAGTCTACTGGGTTTGTAATGTCGGTGGTGAGAGCGTGTGTTCTTGAACGCGCAGTGTGCTCGCGGACGGAGAGCGCGCAGAGCACTTGCAGTAGGAGAGTGCTCAGAGAGCTTGGTGGTACGCGCGTGGAGCATGCGAGCAAGTGGAGCCTGAGAAGGTGCGTAAGTAGGCTGCGCGCGCGGGAGAGCGCGAGGGTGTGGGGGGGGGGGGGGCACAATGAAGCGGCGCGAGCGGAAGCGCGCAAGGAAAGCGCACGCGAGGGGGAGCAAGGAAAAGGTGTGCGTAAGAGCACACAAGGAAGAGACTTGCGCATGAGCGCGAAAGGAATAGGTACGTGCAAGGGAGCGCAAGGAATAAGCGCACGCGGGAGGGAGCAAGGAAGAGGCGTGCACAAGAGAATGCAAGGAAGAGGCGTGCAAGGAAGAGGCACGCGCTAGAGCGCGCAAGAAAGAGACGTGTGCAAGAGAGCACAAGTAAGATGCATGAATAGAAGTGCTTAAGGAAGATGCGCACGCAAAAGCATGCAAGGAAGAGGCTTGCACAAGGGCGCGCAAGGAAGCGGAGCAAGCAAGGGTACACAAGGAGGCAGCACGCACGTTGGCTCGCAAAGAACGGTCACGTGCGGGAGCGTGTAAGGATTGGGTGCGCTTAGGGGCGCGCACGGAAGTGTTGCTCAAGAAGGCGACACACAACGAAATGAAAAATAGAGGAGAGGAAAATTGTAGGAGGAAGAGAAGAGGAAAAAATCCGTACGAGGATTTTCTGGACCGAGAAGAGAATGAAAATGAAGGAGAAAAGATGGCCTATTTATAGATTCCAAGAGGGGTGATCCGGTAATCCCCCCACCCCATAACTACCGGACGGACGAATAAAAACGTTCAGAATGGGCGACAAAGATCACCAAATTTACGAAAATGACGCTATCGCCCCCGGGTGACTTTAACCTTTAACGAAAAAAATAATCGCCCCTCCCGCGAGGGAAAGGGAGGTTCGGTGAGGTCGGTGGCTAGAGGAAACCGGCGACCGGGGAGAGGCACCCCCGGCCAGGGACGGACAACCATGTCCCCCACTAAGGTACGGTGGGGGGGAGGTGGGCGGCCAAGTTGTCGCCCATCAAGTAAGAAAAAGCTGCCCCAATGCTAGAGGGCCGCCCCACCTGGGAGGCACTCCCTCTGTCATGGGAGGTAGGCACCTGAGCGTCCCTCCCCCTGTCACGGGAGGCCGGCAAGGGTAGAGCGGCAATGTCGTCGCCCACCCTTACAAAGAAACTGACCGCCTAGGTTGGGCGGGCAGAGGGTTGCTATACCCGCATGACCCTCCCCATGACACGAGGACCGACAAGGGGCAGGCGGCCATGTTGCAGCCCGCCCCTATAGAGAATTAGCCCCTTAGGTCTGGTAGCCAGAAGACCACCCAACTCAGGCATCCTTGCCCCTTTGCGAGGGTCGGGGCGACAAGTGGTGGGTAGCTATATTGTCACCCACTTATGGTGAAGAACAGGCCCCTTACCAAGGGCGACAGCGGAAGTCGTGCGGCCTCTACTAGAAAAATGAGTATTAGCTGCACATGTTTTTGCCAGGGTTTAAATCGTGGCTAATACACTAGTATTAGCCATGATCGCAAAATCGTGGCTAATATTTAGGTTTTGCCACGGCTATAAAAACACATGGCTAATGCCTTTATATTAGCTATGTAAAGCAAAAACACGTGGCTAATATTTAGGTTAAAGTCAACATTCTCTGTGCTTTAGCTCTTGCTTTTCCATGCGTATGAATTCGGCAAAACCTAACCCACGACTCTAATCCTGCCACCAGCGAAAGAAAACCTGATAGGGCTTCCTCCGCTTCCCCTCTCCTCCTCACTCAACAATCCATCCCGCTGGAAGCTCCAATACGGCCACAGTTCCTCTACGATGGCTTCACGTGCATCTGCCCTCGCACCCTCTCCTTCCAGTGTTGTCTCCTTCCACCAGGACGCAACCATCTTCCTCCCAGGTCACAGCCATCTTCCTCGAATTGCTTATCATCGGCGCCTACTCCATCGGCCTCTATATTGTCTTCTATTTGCAAGGTAAATGGTTGCGCCCTCTCTTCTTTTGCTCTTGATTTCAATAACCAGACTTCTTCTCCACGCTACATGCCATTCAATCACCGAGAAAATAAAATAGGGCGGCTATCCTTTCCGGTAGAATCTCTGTTCTTCTTGTATAGTTATGCGATTAGTATTTTGAATCATGATTTGATTTTTGTATTCACAACCCTTCTGTTTGTTCTGCTTGGATCTTTGATAAATCTTGATTTCCTGCTGTGGATGTGCTCGAAGTTATCGACTCAATCGTATCAATAATGTTGGGTGTTAGTTTTGTTATTTTTGATTGGTTTACTTCATACTGATGTAGAGGTTTTGGGTATATTGCTAGGGCTGATACTGTTTTTTTATTCTGTGATTGTTGTTTGTATTATGTGTAAATTAAATGGGAACCACATATTATCTGTTTGCTAGTTTGTCTATCCTTGTTGAGTTTCATTAGGAATTGCCCTTGAAGTGGAATATGTAGTCCTTGAGCTTATATATATCCCCTTGAAGCGGGGAATTTAGATTTTGAATTGGTTGTTTTTTAGTTATGCATCATATTTTGGTTGATATTGGATCTAGGCCGTCGAAGATGTAGAGTGTTTTTTAGTGTATGTCTGTGTGTGTTTTTTTGTTTGTGTATTTGTGTATGTGTGTGTTTTTATTTTGTATGTATGTATGTGTGTTTTTTATTATTGTGTGTTTTTTGATTGTGTATGTGTTTGTGTGTGTATTTGTGTTTATATGTGTGTGTGTGTTTGTGTGTTTTATTGTGTATGTGTGTATATGTGATTTTTTTTGTTTGTGTATGTGTGTGTGTTTTTTGATTGTGCATCTGTGTGTTTTTTGATTGTGTATGTGTGTGTGTGTGTGTGTGTGTGTGTGTGTGTTTGTGTGTTATTGATTGTGTGTGTGTGTGCGTGTGTGTGTTTTTGTGTTATTGATTGTGTATGTGTGTGTGTATTATTGTGTGTGTGTGTGTGTGTGTGTGTGTGTTTTATTGTTTATATGTGTGTGTGTTTATGTTTGTTTGTGTGTGTGTTTTTTGATTGTTTTTTTTGTGTTTTAGATTTTGTATGTGTGTGTGTGTCTGTTTGTTTGGTTGTGTATGTGTATGTGTGTGTGTGTGTGTGTGTTTTATTGTGTATGTGTTTGTTTTTGATTTGGTATGTGTGTATGTGTGTGTTTGTTTTTTATTTGTCAAAGATTATTAAACTCAAACTAATATATTTTCATTGTCCGACCTCTATTTGTATAACCCTATTTCTTTTAATTTATGTAGATTTCTTTGTCATTAAATATGGATAAAAGTTGGATTGATTTGCCCAAAATAGAGTTCATCTGAATACATCCATGATGTTGACAATTTTCTTAGATATTGCATATCAAAAAAAAACATATAATTGTTGAGACTCGGATTGAA